>JANAVB010001684.1:0-66756 GCA_029216955.1 Iris pallida | reverse complement strand
ATTTTGTTCTATTTAAGACAAAACAACTAGATAGTCAATCTCGAGAAAGATGCGACTTTTGGAAAGAAGCACGACTGTTCATTCATTTATAACTGTTCATTCATTGTCCTCTCTTCAAAAAACGACGTGATTGTTCATTCATTTATTTTCTTCCTCGAGAGTTGAAGTGACTGTTCATTCATTCAGTGTCCTTTTTCTCGAAAATCGGAGTGAATGTTCACGTTTCATAACGAGAGTTCACATTCTCCATGCTTCTGAATTCTGTTATTTACACCAGCAATTTGTCACATCCCCATTTCTCCTTGATTCTATTTTTCCTTATCACCACATCAAAAAAAAAATCAAATCATAAAGAAAAGAAAATCATTCTTTATTCCTTCTTTAAGAACATAGATACATCTTAAAGGAAATCTATTACATCTCAGATTTTCATTCTAAATATAACATGAAGGTCTATTACATCTTTGGATCTTCTTATTTGTTGGTGACAGTTCCTTGTCGTCTCGACCTGAAGCAACGAGCCAGACAATGGAATCAACTCTGGTCTTCTCTCTCAGAAAGTCGAGAGGAGAACCACAGAGTACAGCAGCTCAAAGATAAGCTGCTGCCAATATAACTGGTAGAGAGAAGACGGCCCGCCAGGGGAACTAGGAATGAGATCACCCTTGTGATACGATTCCTAATTATGTCTCTCCACCATCCAACTCTCATGTATAAAGGCTCTTCCTACCATTTGAGGAAGACCCCTCTGGAATACAGAGAGTCCTGAGCTGTCTGATCTGAGTGTCAGAATCACATGAGCTGTCTGATGTAGGTGTCAGAAGAATGCTCTTCATAGCATCCGGGTCACCAATGTCAGTTTTGAAGAAACTTGTCAACCAAATTTCTGCAAATAGGAACAAAGAAAAAAAAGTCAGTAAAATCAAAATTGCGCGCACATCGACAGTGCGCTGATCAACAGGCGCCTATCAGCAATGTGTGCCTATTCTCAGAAGTACAGGCACATCTCAACAGTATGCGCTGATAAACAGGCGCATGTCAAAATAGCGTACTGATCAAACGGGCGCATATCAACACTGTATGTCGATCAACAGGCGCATATCAGCAGTGCACCTATAATCGAAGCTAAGCACTAGACCATAGTGCGTGCCTATTCTCAGAAATAGTTAGCGCATATCAACGGTGTCTACAACATGCAGATCAGTACCTATCTTCAAAAGTGGTGCAAAAGAAAAAATACTCATACCATTGATTCTTTATTGAGACTTACCAATTTTTGAAGGCACAGCATACAAACAAATAGCATCCGGACGAAGTGGCGCAAGTGAACTTATGAATAATAAGACCTTATGAGAAGCCATTTGTTTTGAGAAAGTATGAATGACTCTTCATTTCTGGTTGTCCTTTTAAAAGTATTGTAGCTCCCCTTCCCAAAAAATTTAAAATATTTTATTGTTATTTATTTTATTGAGGTTAATTTTTAGATAAAAATTATTTACTAATTTTGGTTATATTATTTCGTTATCAAATAAATGTATAATATATATTCATATCTGCATTAATAAGGTCTTAGACTGATAATAGATAAAATATAAAAGTATGTGTATATATATATGTATATAATATATTATAAATGTGTGTACGTGTATTATATACAAGTATATAAATGTATGTATATGTATATGAATAATAATTGACTGTCAGGACTTGGAGATGAATAAGTGACTTGTAGATTCCTGCCATTATGAAAAATTGCATGCAACCTGTAAATGTCAAGAAGGAGATCGATATTGTACAATATACTACAACTTATTGTGGAAGTAATTTTAATATATTGATATTGCATTTTGGAAGGGATTTGTGTGTGTATAACTGGGTCACTGAAGGAAAGAAGGAAATGCTTCCCCAAGACTCCACATAACTATTGGAGTTGAGAATCGAACCCCACCAAAATCATTTGGTTGGCTGCAACTTAATTTTAATACCTACTGTTGTTTGGGCCCCAACCACCTTCCCAGCCCGGGCTCGGCCCAAGGCCAGCAACCCAGCTGCCCACAAGCCCACAGCAAACAATTTTGACCCAGCCCAGCAAGGATGATACCGAGCTTCCCTTCGGTTCCCGTATGTATATACATATAGCGCACGCACATACGTATTGTCGAGAAACCCTAACCCGACTCCAACGCCGCCAACCTAGCCGAGCTCCCATCCCCAGTCGTCTGGGCGGCCACCCGCTGCCGCGCACCGTCGCGCGGCCACGGCCGCGTGGAAACTGTGCGCGTGCACGCGAAGCTCAGGAAGATCGACAACAGCATCAACCCAAACATCCAACTTCGTGGGTAAATTTCTTCCCATGTACTCTATCATTTTGTGTTTCGTAAATTAGTCCGGAGAGCCTATATAACACTCTTGAGATCCCACAAGGGGATTTGAGGATAGCATCACAACCTGCCCAGAAACTGGACGCCAATATCAGCAAAAACCTGTTCAAAAACAGGGAGTATAACAGTCCAATCACCCACGTTTGGAGATCGACTTCGATCGATCTAATGCCAGATTAGAAATTCTATTTGAACACACTTTTAGACAACATGTAGGGCTCCATAACCCAATTCGTAGAAGTCGATTTCATCGACTACGCGCCGAGAAATCGGATCCCGAAGTTGACCGAAAATCTATTTTAAAAACTAGAAAATTCATCCACACGACGTGCGTCCCGCCAATCCGGGCGACGTGGTCGCGAACCGAAAGCATCGAAAGGTGCGTAACGGCTTCGTGGACGTGTGGGCTTTGACGGAATTCAAATTGGTCGCGTGTGCGTGAAATTTGATGTGTATCCGTCAAAATTCCCGTATCGGCCTCTGTACAAACTTCTCAATTACTTTTGTATGCTTGTCAGATCGAGACAAAACTTGCTCCAACAGGACCGTATCATTTTTTTGGTCCTGTATGCCAAGTTTGGTCCAATTCTGAGATAGTTGAATCGGAACGCCGTTTTGTGGGCCCTACGGTCCCACTCAACGGACGATTTTGTGCACGGTCCGCCGAAGTCCAACTTTGGACATACGGTTGGGTTCGTATCGAAAAATCGGACCTGTTGATATGTAGTTTGATGACTTTAGATACAGTTGACTCTGGCACACTTTTCGGTGCAAAGCGGGTCCAACGGCGGATACCGTTTTGATCCGAAATTACCGTTTTACCCCTGTGTCCAGAATTGGACTTAAAGACCAACAATCCTAGATAATTTGACTATTCTGAGAATGTTGGTACTATCTATTTCAGCATCTGGAGACTTCTGCATGTGTTGACTGATTGTGGCTCATTGAGTGGTATAGTATTATTGGTTTCACCAGCTAAGGACCTCAGGCAAGTGTACTTTCTGATTGCTTTTAATTCATAGTAGTCTTTCATTTCATGTCTATACATATATCTTGCTGTTTGTTGACACGCTCGTCACACGGAGTAGTCGGAGGGGAAATATCTTAGTAGACATGTGGACTACCCAGAACTATTCTCCGTGTCTTTCGTGAATGATAGCAGCTGCACACGACACGTGCAGTGTGCCGTATTTACCCCTAGCCGTTCACATGTTGAAAAGGATATTTCACACCACCTAGGTAGACGTCTTTTATTTTTTCTTTTCATCTCCACCGTGCCATGTCATCAGTACTTTTCAGTTTTATATCTCATATGTTATTTTCATGTCTTGTTAATTCTATTGTGTTTTTGTATTATCGTCGGTTTGTGTACTTGTTCCATTCTGACTGGAAACCAATATTTTTCAGGTTTAGCCGCGATCACTTTAGCACTGGGAAGACATGGTATGCTGAGGCCGACCTAGATAGTGGAACTAGTTGTCATTTTCATTAATTGTGAGAACTGTGTATTTTCCTTTAAATATAAATCTTGTAAATGTTGTAATAAACTTAGAAATGTGAATGAGCAGCAAATATTATATTTTGTGATTTTGAGCATTTATTTTTGCGGGCTTGACAGCGTTCTACCGCCGACTCTGCGGCGTAGGCTGGCTTGGACACGTCTCGTATCCGAAAAAGCGGGTGCGGGTCGTGACAAGTTTTGTGGTGGCCCATGCAGGTCAGTCTTCGCAAAAGACTGCGAACTCGTTATAGTATATATCTTAGGCATACTACTGCGAGTCTGCGACCAGGAAATTCATTCACAAACTAGGATTAAAATAATTTAAGATAATGACTAGGACTAGGAATCCCTTGTTCAAATTGATCGTTGGGTAGTTAAGGTTGTTAGATAGGCCATGCAATTTAGAATTATTAAATTTAGATAGCTTGCTAGATCCCTATAGGTACACTCTTACTTTTGACATGACGATATGATCCGATGTGGATATACCATTCACTTGGTAAGTTAGGTTACCTAGAATTAAGGCTTTGATCTTGATGAACTGTTTAGTTTTCTTTTGCTTTATTAGATATAAATCTTATATCATAAGTTAGAATTGTCTATTTTAAATTCTCTTTTGCTATAAGGATTTAGGTTTATAATTTCTGATTTTGTTATTCGTGTACGAATCTCGAGTTAGATTTGATTTAAAAAATTTCCTCAGCTATTTGAAATATATATGAGATAAATGTTTGGATGTCCTTATTTTTCTTGTCGTCAGTTATTTCCCCCAGTCAACCTTTTACTTTAAGGATTGAGACTTACAGGCAGGTGTTTACGCTTTCTATCATAGTCAAATAAGTTGAATCCCTAGCAGCTCTTTGACGTTCTTAGAAATATAGTTGGAGCATTTTACCGACTGCGAGGACTAGACAGCAGCGCACTGTCGCCAATTACCTGAGAGCGGAGAGTGTGGATTCACTGCAGCCAGCAGCGCACTGGCGAGGCACAACCCACAGAATTGAAACCATTTCGAAGAATCATGGTCTATGGAACATTGCTAAAAGTATGTTCTCGTTGACCTCTTTAGATCTTAGATACCCTTGTGTCAATGTAAGGTAGATTATCTGATAGCATATCACACCTGAATCACGAAACCAGGGGTTTACCACAGCCAGAGTATACGGGCGAGACATAATTCTCGATGAAATGAATTCAGACGTGATCACAAGTTTAGGATACCATAGAGGAATAGGAAAATGCCCTATATGTCCCCTAAGATCCAAAAGCCAATACTAGCGAAAGTTCTGTAAGTTGAGTAGCATGTCTCCAATCTCGTGTTATGTATTGACGAGATCATTGACCGACACTAATAAGTTGCCTAGAATATAAAATCTAGAGTTCCATAACCCATTAGTCGACCATGGCCTTATGGATAGAAGATAGTAGGATGCCTTTATAAGCAATAACACCAGGTAAGGTTTAATTCTCTCAAAACTCGAACTACTTGTATCTCTTTTCAAAAATTTGCGTACTTGTATTTTGACTATCTTGATCAACGCTGCTATTACAGCCTAGTTTTGCAAGCTTACTCTTTTATCGAGCTTAATTCAAGACATATTTATTGGGGACGCCCGCTAACATATTGTCTAATCAGAATCATCGTATTACGGTCTGATCAACCATGATGCATTTGGTTCGCTTTTCATCTAATTACCCTACGTGGATTGAGGTGTAGATGTCTCTAGGATCTCATCCGCGACTGCTTTGACAATTCCTCTTGAATTATACATTCGTCTTTGAATCACGTAATTGTATTCAGTGACATCTCTCTTGAACTCTTTATTGTTTTGTCTTTCACCGATTAGAAAGACGAAATCTTGTAATTGATAGATAGATACAGAGTATTCCCATGGCTATGATAGTTTTATATGCAGGTGTAGCTACCATCGGCCAGCTCTGTGAGCTCTGTGACTGAAACCTTGCTTGAGTTACTCGTCCTCCCTTGACACTAAACCTGCTAATCTTGATCTTCTAGTCATTGGAGTCCGAGAATGATTAGGATCCTTTCCTTGACCAAATGCCAACCTAGGAGACTACCTATTCTCTAGAGACCAAATGTTGTGAGCCTCTAATCATTTGTTTGAAGCTTGATTTAACTAGAACCCATGTGACAATAGTCTGAAAGGCTCGACATAAATAGAAATTCACGACTTAGTTGTTAGAAATCTTTTCATATGATGTACCTTAGAGAATGGTTAT
Source organism: Iris pallida (assembly GCA_029216955.1). Taxonomy (NCBI): domain Eukaryota; kingdom Viridiplantae; phylum Streptophyta; class Magnoliopsida; order Asparagales; family Iridaceae; genus Iris; species Iris pallida. The sequence continues at coordinate 60,633 of JANAVB010001684.1, read as the reverse complement.
CCCATCGATAACTCTTGTATACTATATGTTCCTCTAATTCATTGACCCTGTGTCATTGTACACATTCGTTCTCCATTTATTGAGGAACGATCATTGACATGACTTATATCTACGGTATCCTGTAACGCCGTGCCTTATTCTCTATTAACAATGAGTCGAGGTACAGTATCCGGACTTTGGGAACCCTCTAACCTCATTATTCCTAAAACCCTGTCCTAACTTCTAAGGTGGGTAGACTGTAAGCCTTCTAAAAATTTTAGGATATACCGGAATTACCGATTGATCGAAATAATTTCCATTAGGATGATAATTAGTGCCCATGGACTCCCACTTTCTGTTTAGATTTTTATGTCCCCGGCCGTGTCATTAATATTCGGAGCACGAGGCCAGTTGTTATCTTCCAACAAATTTCACATGCTGATCTAGACGAGTCCACCTTCATCTAGGTATATCATGTCCCATTAAAATTCGTCCCCTTGTACTCTATTTTTGTGGTACGACTTTCAGGACAAAAGGACTAGCTATAACCCTTACCATAATACCAGTATACTTCCCGACTTCCACTAGAGCCTCAACCTTGACTCAATTCCTTCGACCCAATATGTGGTGGTGATCTACTCGCCCACTACGCACATGCCACTAGTGTGCCACTCGATAGAGGCCTCTTGTGCTACTTAAACACAAAAGTCATCGAAGGCACATTTTGGACTTTATGAACTTAGCTAACCAACCTGACTGGCAACTAGCTCAACCACTTGAGTTAAAGCCTATTCTAGGTTACCCTAATATAGTAGACATTGTTTTATCATAGGATCTTGTTCAGTCCATATAGATTGAGATCGAAGGTTCATCCAACCAACGATTGATGCCAGATAGGGAACTCATTAAGACCCAGTAAAACCCATCCAGGCATACCACCATATTTGGACTATAAAACCAAACTAGTTGAAATAGGTCCCTATACCTATTATGTAGTCTCCACCTCTTAGAATGTGCAGTCATTCGTAACCATTATTCATCTACCTGGAAGTCGCGATTCGATCTTGTATTGCATTTAGATCCCTTGCTCGTGTGTTTAAATAACCATGGAAAGGATCACAATCTTGATTTCTCAAATTCCGTTCCATTATGAAATCTTGTTCAGATAAAATTTTGAGAACGGAATTTAGGTATTGCACGAATTGCAAGCCCCTCCAGGAAACGAAGGGTTCTTCGATTTAGCAAATAAGACAATGGTTCGTAAACTTTCTTTCTTTCTATCTGCATTATTGGATACTCTCTACCGTTCTTGAAACTTCATATTGCCCCCGATTATTCTTCTATCATCCTGCCCTTCCTCGTGCAGAGCGATGAATGGTCAGACTTATTAGAATTTATCAATATTCATAACTACTTGTGTAAATTTGCTTGTTAAGATTTTGGGATTGCCTGATAGATAGGAGAGGATATAGGTGCCATATGCGGTAGATATGTATTGCTAGAAACTTTAGCAATTAGTTGGAAGATTATAAAGTTTTAGCGACAGAAGATCTGATGGAGTAGTGTGACCAAAGTGGGTAGAAGTCCTCGAGATTTCGTAAATACCAAATGACTAGAAAAGGATATAAACGATGTGCGAAATTAAATTTAAGGAGATTAAGGTTCAGAGACGTCTCATTGAATCTTAAGGAATAGTTATGGATTAGAATTTCGAGGACGAAATTATTTTTAAGGTGGGTAGATTTGTAGCTTCCCTTCCCGGAAATTTTAAAATATTATTATTATTTATTTTATTGAGGTTAATTTTTAGATAAAAATTATTTACTAATTTTGGTTAAATTATTTCGTTATCAAATAAATGTATAAATATATTCATATCTGCATTAATAAGGTCTTAGACTGATAATAGATAAAATAAAAGTATGTGTATATATATATATATGTATAAAATATATAAATGTGTGTACGTGTATGTATATACAAATATATAAATGTATGTATATGTATATATGAATAATAATTGACTGTCAGGACTTGGAGATGAATAAGTGACTTGTAGATTCCTGCCATTATGAAAAATTGCATGCAACCTGTAAATGTCAAGAAGGAGATCGATATTGTACAATATATTAAAACTTATTGTGGAAGTAATTTTAATATATTGATATTGCATTTTGGAAGGGATGTGTGTGTGTGTATAACTGGATCACTGAAGGAAAGAAGGAAATGCTTCCCCAAGACTCCACATAACTATTGGAGTTGAGAATCGAACCCCACCAAAATCATTTGGTTGGCTGCAACTTAATTTTAATACCTACTGTTGTTTGGGCCCCAACCACCTTCCCAGCCCGGGCTCGGCCCAAGGCCAGCAACCCAGCTGCCCACAAGCCCACAGCAAACAATTTCGACCCAGCCCAGCAAGGATGATACCGAGCTTCCCTTCGGTTCCCGTATGAATATATACATATAGCGCACGCACATACGTATTGTCGAGAAACCCTAACCCGACTCCAACGTCGCCAACCTAGCCGAGCTCCCATCCCCAGTCGTCTGGGCGGCCACCCGTCGTCGGCGCCACGTCGCGCGCGGCCACGGCCGCGTGGAAACAGTGTGCGTGCGTGCGAAGCTCAGGAAGATCGACAGTAACATCAACCCAAACATCCAACTTCGTGGGTAAATTTCTTTCCCTGTACTCCGTCATTTTGCGTTTGTAAATTAGTCCGGAGAGCCTATATAACCCTCTCGAGATCCCACCAAGGGGATTTGAGGATAGCATCACAACCTGCCCAGAAACTGGACGCCAATATTGGCAAAAACCTGTTCGAAAACAGGGCGTATAACAGTCCAATCACCCACGTTTGGAGATCGACTCCGATCGATCTAACGCCAGATTAGAAATTCTATTTGAACATAGTTTTAGACAACATGTAGGGCTCCGCAATCCAATTCGCAGAAGTCGATTTCATCAACTACGCGCCGAAAAATCGGATCCCGAAGTTGACCGAAAATCTATTTTAAAAACTAAAAAATTCATCCACACGACGTGCGTCCCGCCAATCCTGGCGACGTGATCGCGAACTGTCACGACCCGCACCCGCTTTTTCGGATACGAGACGTGTCCAAGCCAGCCTACGCCGCAGAGTCGGCGGTAGAACGCTGTCAAGTCCGCAAGAAATAAATGCTCAAAATATCATATTTGCTGCTCATTCACATTTCTAGATTTATTACAACATAACATATTTATTAAATTAAAGAAAAAACAAGATTTTACAATTAATGAAAATGGTACAACTGTTTTCTATTTCTAGGTTGACATCAGCATACCCAAGCCTTCCCAATGCTAAAGTGATCGCGGCTAACCTGAAAAATGTTGGTTTTCAGTCAGAAATGGAACAAGTACACAAACCGACGACAATGCGAAAACACAATAGAATTAACAAGACATGAAAATAACATATGAGATATAAAACTGGAAGATAACTGATGACATAGCACGATAGAGAAGTAAACAAGGAAAAACTAATAAAAGACATCTATCTAGGTGGTGTGAAATATCATTTTCAACATGTGAACGCTAGGGTAAATACGGCTCACTGCACGTGTCGTGTGCAGCTGCTATCGTTCAAGAATAGACTCATGGGAAAGTTTTGGGTAGTTCATATGTTTACTAAGATATTTCCCCTCCCGACCACTCCGTGTGACGAGCATGTCAACAAGCAGCAAGATATATGTATAGACATGAAATGAAAAGACTACTATGAATCGGAAAGCAATCAGAAAGTGCACTTGCCTGAGGTCCTTATCTGGAGAAACCAATAATACAATACCCCTCAATGAGCCACAATCAGTCAACACATGCAGAAGTCTCCAGATGCTGAAATAAATAGTACCAACGTTCTCAGAATAGTCAAATTAGCTAGGATTGCCTGTCCTTAAGTTCAATTCTGGACACAGGGGCAAAACGGTAATTTTGGATTAAAACGGTATCCGTCGTTGGACCCACTTTGTACCGAAAAGCGTGCAAGAGTCTATGGTCTCTAAAAGTCACCAGACTATATGTCTACAGGTCCGATTAGCCTAGGGTCGTTGTGAAGAACTCCGGATGTGCAAGAAAATGAGAAGGGATTGATTAGTCACGGTCGAGGACTCATAATCGAAAGAAATTAAGTACATAAATATTTATACTATTTTGCAAAATATATTTATAATATTAAACTATATTTTTGTAGACAAATACATTTAAGTATTTTCAAAACTATTTATATTCTTTAAATTATATATATATTGTTAGTAAAATACCTTAGGAAATACATGAAAAATATAGAAGGCATTTTAGCGATAAAACTGGTTTTTATCAAAATACGTTTTATTAGTTTATAAAAAATATCAAAGCTTAATGGGTTCGAAGTCCTATTTATTTAGCATATACAAGAAAACTATTTTAATACATACATTCAATGTCCAGAGCCTAAAATTATTATTTTACCGTAACAAATCCCAAAAGTCTGTTAAAGATATAATTAAAATTCAACTGAGAATATATAATATTTCCAAGTCGAAAAAGTCCAACTAAATATATTTATTTAAAAGATAATAATACTAATAATGTTATTACTAAAACAATAGAAAAATAGTTACCCATAAGTAGATGCACTACCCCTGTTTATAAGATTTCAAAATAATAATAATAAAGCTACTCACTGGCTTACTCTCATCTATACTGCTATATGTGTATGGTACAACACTGTTTCACCCCATCCCTTTGTTTCCCAGTGAACCGAATCAAAACATAATATGTAAAGGACAAAAACTCAAATCAGTAATAAAGAGAAAAGGAAAGAGAGAGAGAAGATACCAGAACTCTCAGTGGAAAGGGGATCGGCCGAGGGTTTTCGCCGGCGACTTCGTCGCCGGGAGCAGTCCACCGCGAGGAAGAGCGGCTGAGTCTGCGCGGGTCTGGCACGGCGCTGTGCTCGACAGGGCGGCGGCTGGACGAGCCACCGGAGGAGGCGGTCAGCGAGTGGGGGGAGACTCCGACAGGTCGAAGGCGTGGACGCTTGCGCTTCTGAGTGCGTCCGGGGAAGGGCTAAGCGCAGTGGTCACTGGTTCTGCTGATTGCTGTTCGCGGCTCGAGCTCCGGTGGTCGGGTTCGACGCCCGGCGCGCAGAACGCGGCGGAAAGGGCAAGGTCGGCTCTGGAGCAATGGCGTTCGTCGTCGAACGGAACGCTCGACGACCGGTGTTGTGGGAGGACGAGATCACGATGGGCGCGACCGCGGAGATGGAGCCGGTGCTTTCCGGGGAATCGGTCGGAAAGCTGTGGCGGGTGCTGGCCGCCGGGACGGGATCGGCCCACGCTTAGGGCGGCACCATCGGGCACTGCGGCCATGGTTATGTTTTGGTCCTGTATTTGCCTTCCTTTTTGTGTCGTGTCCTCGGGGCTGGACCCGGGGACACGGGTTCTCTGTGTGTATTTCTGGATGGACGGGGTTGGGTTGATTTGGTATTGGCTGTGCTGACACGGACACAGGAGACACAGGAATAATGGAATATATGTGGACAAGGACACGGACACAAGCGAAGTATTGGCGTGGTGATGGAGTTATTTGGTGACATCGGGAAAAGGTGCGGTGGAATTCCGGTGGCGACGGGGAGGCTGGCGAATGTTTGGAGTTGATAGAGGGAGGCTGTGGTAGGGGTGTGGGTGCCCGGGAAAGAGATGGCTATTTATACTAATAGTAGGGATAAGTATTTGATTTGGAAGAGTTCTATCAAATTTAGGGTTTAAGTCGATCAATATCCGTTTAACTATTATATCCTTATCAAAGGGTACTAAACTAGAAGAAGTTTAATCTTCTAATCAAATAATTTTAAACTGCACAGATCAAATCCTAATCCAATATTTAATGATAGTAATAATATTCAATACTTATCAACTAGTTTAAAACATATAAATTCAAATCTTGTTTTAAACAAATCAAATGACAATCCTTTATTAGTAGGATAATAACTAGTAATTTTGGAACTAATTTAGTCCAATCTAAATCCAAACAATTAATCCTCGTAGTAATTTAAAATTGTATTAAAAGCTATCAAAATAATTAAAAAGTATTTCGTAAATCCTAAAGCTTAATTTCACATTATGGCCATCATATTAAATATAACATCTGGTAGCATCAAAATAATTTAAAGTATACTTTGATTAATCAAAAGGAACTTTTTTTTGAAATAGTCTGGCAATCATTTTCTTGTTTCAAGATACCATTTTAAAACCAAATCTCCTCAAGGTTTTAAATCAAAATAACTCTAAATTCTAAATCTAATCGCTCTCAATCCCTAATGAAACAAAATTAATACTAGATATCATTGATGGTATCAAAAAATGCATTTAGCCAAAACTATATTTAATACCTTGCAAATAGTGCTTAAACTAATTCTTTGGAATAACAATCAATATTAAATAAGATGTGAACATCTTTTCAAGTCTTAAAAATAAATAATAAATCTAGAATGTATCTTTTATTGTAAAAAAAATTTAGTTTGACAATTCTCTTCATTAATCAAAATATCCTTTGTATGATAAAATATATTTTCTAGCTAGAAAAATTTAGAACCAAAGAAAATAATTAAAAGAATTTCAAAATTCGGGGAGAGGAGTTACACGAACCGAAAGCATCGAAAGGTGCGTAACGGCTTCGTGGACGTATGGGCTTTCACAGAATTCAAATTGGTCGCGTCTGTGCGTGACGAATTTGATACGTATCCGTTGAAATTTCCCGTATCCGCCTCTGTGCAAACTTCTCAATTACTTTTTGCACGCTCGTCAGATCGAGACGAAACTAGCGCCAACAGGACCGTATCATTTTTCTGGTCATGTATGCCAAGTTTGGTCCAATTCTGAGATAGTTGAATCGGAACGCCGTTTTGTGGGCCCCACGGTCCTACTCAACGGACGATTTTGTGCACGGCCCGCCGAAGTCCAACTTTGGACATACGGTTGGGTTCGTATCAAAAATCGGACCTGTTGACATGTAGTTTGACGACTTTAGAGATAGTTGACTCTGACATGCTTTTCGGTGCAAAGCGGGTCCAACGACAGATACCGTTTTGACCCAAAATTACCGTTTTGCCTCTGTGTCCAGAATTGGACTTAAAGACAGGCAATCCTAGCTAATTTGACTATTCTGAGAACGTTGGTACTATCTATTTCAGCATTTGGAGACTTCTGTATGTGTTGACTGATTGTGGCTCATTGAGTGGTATAATATTATTGGTTTCACCAGCTAAGGACCTCAGGCAAGTGCACTTTCTAATTGCTTTCGATTCATAGTAGTCTTTTCATTTCATGTCTACACATATATCTTGCTGTTTGTTGACACGCTCGTCACACGGAGTCGTCGGGAGGAAAAATATCTTAGTAGACATGTGGACTACCCAGAACTATCCCCCGTGTCTTTCGTGAATGATAGCAGCTGCACACGGTACGTGCAGTGTGCCGTATTTACCCCCTAGCCGTTCACATTTTGAAAAGGATATTTCATACCACCTAGGTAGACGTCTTTTATTTTTCCTTTTCATCTCCACCGTGCCATGTCATCAGTACTATTCAGTTTTTATATCTCATATGTTATTTTTATGTCTTGTTAATTCTATTGTATTTTTGCATTGTCATCGATTTGTGTGCTTGTTCCATTCCTGACTGGAAACCAATATTTTTCAGGTTTAGCCGCGATCACTCTTAGCACTGGAAAGACATGGATATGCTAAGGCCGACCTAGATAGTGGAACTAGTTGTCATTTTCATTAATTGTGAGAAGACATGGATATGCTGAGGCCGACTCTAGACTCTACACTAACACACAGACACTCACATAGGCCACAGACTAAGAGACTAGGCCATAGGCTAAGCCATGTCTAAACCAACCTATAACACATCTACAAAGACTATACCTATATTTAATAATACACATATTACTATATTAATATAATCTAATATAGGAATTCATAACATATAGGTTATCTATATGTGCACTACACCTACATGAATATCTAAAATATATATAGACACACATTATATATATAAGATACCTATACATATTTACCTCAATACATATATATATCTACATGAGAAATGAAAGTGTGTGTGTCATGGGTATGTGAGAGGAAACATGTGTGTGATGAGTGTTCATGTGAGAAACATAGATGTGTGAAGTAGAGGGTGTGTAACATGAAACCTAGGCTAACAGTGAGTGAGCTAATAGAGTGTGATACACATGAGTGTGATACACATGAGTGTGATACACATGAGTGTGTGTGTCAATTAGTGAGAAAACAGTGAGGGAAATTACATAGGTGTGTGGCAACAGTGAAACATGAGTGTGGGTGACATGTAGTGAGGGTGTTAGGCAAAAATTAGTGAGAAACAATGCACATAGTCCCATTCAATCTCAGTTATCACATAGAAGAACCCCCCATCTCAGTTCATATCAGAACCCAATCTCAGTTTAAAACCAAATCGAACTCAAATAACACATTGAAATCATTTAAAACATCTCAATTAGGAACCAAAAATCAGTTTAAACAGTCCCCCCTAAAACCCAGTTTTTCAGCCATATTGCATTCTCAGTTTTGAACCCAGAACATTACCCAAATCATCGCAAATTTGACACACAATTAGAACACAAATAGGGGTACACATTAGGGCTTTAAACCACCCATTTAACAGTGAAATGTAGATCAAAATTGATGACAAAAATCAAATTAAAAATCTGGACAGAACAGAAAATAGGGACTGATAATGTAGGTATCAGTAATAAATTGGGAAACTGAGAATGAGCAATGAATTTAAATTAAAACAGCAATACAGTGGTTGGTAAAGTATAAATACATCATGCACGTGTCATGTGATGAGTTTGTGTCCACCGAAGTGGACACAAACGTGTCCAATCATTTAAAACCCAAAATCAAATTCAAATGTAAACACATAACTCATATTAGTTTCCAGTTTAAACAGTTTATAGTTAACAGTTGAATGGAGATAGGAAATCACATAACTCGGTCCACAGTTTTTTTTTCGATAAGGAAGGGAAATAAGTGAAGTGCAATATGTGGTAGGCTAGAGGACAGTGAGCCATGGGAAAGCAGTGTATACATATATCAATGTGAAGCAGGAAGGAAATTCAGTGAAGAACTACACTAACAGGAAATCAAGAGTTCAGAAAATTTGGAACACATGTATCTGCTATTAGCCATATCGAGTAGAAATAGGGAATCAAAATCAGCTTAACATGTCATTGCCCAAATCAAAACCAATTCACATGTCCAATCCTCATTAACACATCCAAAGCCCATTCATTCAATCTCAGGTTATTCATTAAAAATTCAATTAACTGTTCATATATAGGAAAAAACTGGAAATTAATCACAATGTCCAATCCCATATTCAAACAGTTAACAATGCTAAGTTAACAAATGGGAAAATCTGGAAATCTCAGGTTATATAGCCAATTCGAAAACCAAACCCAATGTCAAAATCTCATTTCTACATCATAAAGCCTAATCGAATACAACATTAAGATAAAATATGAACAACCAATATGTGGGAACACATTAACAGTGAAACATTACTAAAACTGGAAATTAAAATGCTTAGGAATGGAAAAAAATACTAAGTATCAGGATGTATCAGAAAATGCAGTTCAACCCCATTTGAATCCAATTTTTCCATTACAAACGTAAATTAACATGTAACTAAATCTAACATAGGTTATATATCATAATTAGGATCAATTCAACAATTAAAAACACTATTTAAACATTTAAAACTGAAATGAAACATGAACACCTACACAGTGCACTGATACGCACAGTACACGCACTGTGCACGCGCAAATACATGTCCGACACGACACGAGAGCTCGTGATACATGGGGGACCCCGTGTCAGTCGTGGACACAACACGTGTGTCAATTTTTGTGAGCCAAAACGGCGTATGCACAGAGCAGTTCCGCCCGAGTAGCAGGGCAAGGAAGCCTGCGCGCGCGGGCGTGTGGGCACAACGTGTGCGTGTCCAAAATCCGACACGACACAACACGAAAACGTGTTCAGAACACAAGAATCACACAAGCGAGATCAAATCCTAATTTCATATTCAAACACATTCCTAAAATTCAACCGAAATGTCCTTTGAGGCATTTCACCAAACACCTACACACATGGGTTGATACGTGTACGATACGGACATGAAATGGACTCGAATTCTAGGGTTAGCTAGTACTACAGCTAGGGTAGGCCTAGGGCATCCTAGAAATGCAATTAAACAGAAATTTCATGGAGTAAAATAGATTATACCTATTGATGAGCAAAGCTCGCAAAAATCCCAAATGGAATGGTTCCTCAATCCACCAAAACTTCCCCAAATTGACTCCTTCCTGAAAATACTCATCACCAACAGCAATAACAGTAAAATTAGGTCCTAATGCAATTGGTTTGGAGGAAAAACGAATTAAAATAGATTTTCTAGGGATTAGGGAAGATGGAGACTCACCTCTTCTCAAACTTGAAAATAAATCTAAGTGGAGGCTAGCCCTAATTTCAAGAAGCATTAAATAGGGGGGTATCACTAGTGGCCGGCCAAGTGGCTGCCATGGGCTGAAATGGGCTAGGGTTTGGCTACATGGTTGGGCCTATGGGCCTTAAGTCACAATAATGACTTGTGATTTCACAAGCCATTCCTTAATCAAACTAATTCCTAATTTTCCCAAAATGATTCTAATGATTATGATAACACTAACTTAGGTCAAGCTAGGGTTACTTAACCTAACCAAGTAGTCATGACCTAGGTTAGCCTCTAGGTTAGTCTCCTAGTCAACACTAGTCAAAGTCAACTATAGGCCCAAAATCAATTATACTAAAAATCACTAAAAATTACATTAATTCTAAGAAATTTAATTAATACTAACTATCACTAACCATGGTTAGCGAAGACTAGCTGTGACTAATCTAGGTTAGGTCCAAACCAAGTTAGGCTAATCACAAAACATGGCAATCAATTAAATAATATTTTAATCACACCATTCTTAATAATACATTAAATTCCAAATAATATATATTAAATTCAAAATGACAAAAGTACCCTCGAACTGGAAATGATAAATGAAACACCCTAATCACATGGCTAGGCTTTAGGTTAAGCTGTCTCTAGTGTTACACTATCAAAATACCAAAATCATAAGTCATGATTTAAAATAGTTTTAAAAGGATTTAAAATTACCAAAAATTATATCATGATTTAAAATATCATTATTAAATGATTAAAATTATAAAATTTTAAAATTACCCTTATTTGGAAAACTGGGTGTTACAACCCTACCCACCTTAGAAAAATTTTGTCTTCGAAATTAAGATGATCGCACCCCTTCTAGGTCAAACCCAAACAATCAAGGTCAAAAGAGAACTTATCTAAATCATACAATTGGAAGGATACACATATAAGATTTGGTAAGTGGTATCAGTCTGAGGTCTCATCAAGCCCTTCTAGTCATATTAGATCAAGAGCAATCATAAGGTATCAAAATATACAACAATATGGTAGGGTGAAGCAATTTTTAAGGACTGGCTAAGATATAGGTCAAGGACTCACCTCCAACTAGGTCTGGTGGCTGGAACTCCCTCCCGAAGGCGGAGTCTTGGCTGGGATAAGTGCAGCAGGACAGTCTCGCAGCCTGTGTGCAGCCGACCCACACAACAGGCACACCCCTTTTCTCTTCCTACAGTTGTCCCACACATGTCCAGTCTTCTTACAGAAGGTGCAGGTAGGCACTCTTTCAGCTGGCCTCTGCTGAACAGGAGTCTGGACTGGGTAGACTGGTATAGGCTGATAGTTTGGGTGCTCACGGGGCTCTGGGTATACACTGCTCCTCGACCTCTTAGAACTAGGCTCTCCCCCTGAATGTACCAAATCCTACAGTAGTTGGATCCTGCGGCCCTGCTCCTTCAGGATCTCAGCCTGAACTCTCTGTGTCTCCAACACATCTCGGAGAAGTCTGGATATCTGAGCTCCGTCAGGAAACAAACATGCCGAGGTATGGTATGGGGTACCGCTCCTGGAGGCAGAGGAGGAGGTGGGGAAGGACTCTTGGTCTCAGATGAGACTGCAGCTCTCTCCTGAATAACATGTGGTGGAGAGAAACTCACTGGTGAGGATGCTATCACGTCCTCGATGGCGGGAGGTGCCACTACCCTTGGGTCAGCCTGAGGGGTCACTACCTCCTGAGCAATAGGAGGTGAAAGCACACTATCAGTAGCTGCAGCTGCTCTCAGGCGGCAGGCTCGGGTCATGGGTGCCATACTGGAAGGGATAAAAACACAACAATCATTAAGGCTGTACGACAGTCTACTATCCTATCTGAAAACTGGTAATTATCAAAAATAAAATAAGTTAACTACTAATCATCTATAAAGGGGGTACTATTTAAAAAAAAATCCAAATCAAAAGTTTAAGAAACGAAAGTCAATAGCATTAAAATCCAATCACGATATATGTATAGAGAGTGTGTTAGAGAGGGAAAAGATAGCATTATGTAGGGGTTATGTAGTTTGTGTGAAATATACATGAAAGTATATAGGAGGATTTGGGTCTCAACTATAGCTATCAAGTTACACTATTCATGGCATATTGGTTAAGCAGTCTACAAGGCACAAGCTATTTACTCATAACAGGCATGGCTAACCATATATATATGTGTATCTATATAGCTATATGAACATATCATAGAGATGAAGGGTTAGGTTTACATGGCAGTTGTGAACATTGGTGTAGAGTGTCAAGTGTACATGGGTTAAGACTTGAAATAAAGGGTTCGATCTTCCAGTTTAGTTCAACATTACATATTAGATCTGAAATTGAACTACACATTTGAAGGCAATGTAAAAATGTTAACATGTATTCAGTTTTCAAAATTTAGGAGAAATTCGAACATCAAAACCAACTCAATGTTTACCACAACCACAACCTAACATGTAAGAGTATGAACCTAACATTATATACTTGCACACAACTATGTATATGGCTCAAAACATTACAATTTAAAACTGCAATTTGAACTAAACACTTAGAATCCAAGGTTAAGGGTTTACTATGTACACAGTCTCAGATGTGACAATTCAACACAAAACTCAACCAATTTCTTTAAGAAATGAAACCCTGTATATAACATACATGTGTAGTGATGTAAGCAAAACTAATAACATAAAATTTAAATTTAAATTACGAATTTAATCTGGGGAAACGGAGAACTAGTCATTGATGCTGTCCTATATTAGAATTATTGGGATTTTGAGAACTTAACATCAATCATATTAACATGCATTTAGATAGGTTGGTAAACAAGTGTAGCATGCATACGTGTCAGGCAAGCATCTATGTCCACTATATATATATTTTAGGGTAATACAAGAAATAATGGCAAGAGAAAATATTGATAAAATATATTCTGCTTATCTGTTTAAAAGAGGGAACCATTTTGAAACCAGAGCTATAATATCAATCCAAGTTAAGGTCTAGCAAAATCACCGATTCATTGTATTAGGAAGAATTTATAGCAAGAAGTTACACAAGGTTATAGTAATAGCTAGGCTACTCATACTCATACTCCTACTCCTAAGTTATTTGATGATGAGGTACAATTTATACAACAGAATGGTACGATAGAGATGATATGTTTAAAAACCTTCTCAAGATACAATCTGATAATCATATGCGTCTGTCCAAAATCACGTTACTCGGAGTCCTCGCCACGCTAGTAAGCAAGGCTGCGAATAACGATAGATTCCATAACTAGGGTATGCACCTCTACAATCATGTCGTCTGGAAATCTCGCTATGCCGACTAGTATAGCTGCGAGAGATTCCAATCTCATAACCAAGATACGTACATCCGAAATTAGGTCTCTATGTTTCCGCCACGCCAGCTGATATGGCTGCGATAAACTACAAGCTTCATAATCAAGTAGACGTTTTACCATCCCTGTATTCCCGTCAACATATGTTATCAGAAAAATATCGTAACTCAGGCCTAAAAATTCATCTCGATAGGAAAATCAAAATCAACAACGATCCAATCAAAATCAAATTCAGTAATCAAGGAGTGAGAGCAACAAAACAAGGGAAATAATTGAAGTTTAAATAAGATTCTCAAGGGTCGTCCTAGGAATCTCTCAAGGAATCCTAACTGTGATTGAGTACCTTCAAAAATATATTATAATCCTACTGCAGACTGTAGTGATACTCTAGTTCGAATACCACTACATAAATTCGACCTGCATGGGCCACCAACAAAAACGTGTCACGACCCGCACCCTAGAGTAAGGGCACGAGACGTGGGTACGTCCAGCCTACGCCACAGTGTCGGCGGTAGAACGCTGTCCTAGTTTACAACATCTAACAGATAAGGGTAATAAACAGTTATACTCCCCGAATGGGGGTGACATAACAAAATATATCTCAATCACATCTAAGGTAGAACATGAAAGGAAAGATAGATAAATATCCAGAAATGAAACACAGAGATACAACCCAGAGTTCTAAGTGTCTAATAAGTACATAACCAAATAACATCTCAGAAACTCAATACATAATCCAGAAAGATAAAAACATCCTAATCTATGGAAGTATCATCATCTGCTAGTAGGTCCAAGCCACTAGTGATGTCTAATGCTTCACCAAGAGGGGTAGACACCAGAGCCTCATCATTCACTGTAAAATTTTCAACAGGTCCAGTCAGGACGGGAGCGAGCACATATCTCTCAACAGTTCATAACAGGTTAGGAGTATAAATCATGTAATAGAGTAAAATACAGGAAGTGCTGAAAGGGAAGTACGAGTAAACAGGAGATATTTGTAACTGAAAGTAAATATATGATAAGTAGAGACTGTAAGTGGCTAAGTGATTTAGAGTACAATATGATTATGTAAACGGCTTAGGGGCACATGAATACAAATAAGAGGCACATTTATACAGCTACTGGGGATAATGATCACATAACCAATTCTACTCACCCCGCCCCAATCAATACACAAGGATCCATTCAAGTTACGTTATAAGCACATGAATACAGCTAAAGATACGTGACTTATGTAATGAGTAGTACATGAGGCACATAAAAGCACATAAGAACATGTAAAAATATGAACTAGTACGAGTACAAGGAGTACCTGATGCACATGATAAAGTACATGAACATAAAATCTCCGATGCACCCGTAGAGGGATAACATTTCAGGAAGGGATCCATATAGTACTAATCCGTGAAAATACGTGTCAGCATCATATAAAGTAATCTAGAGCAATAATATAGTCCAGATAAGTATGAAAAGATCAGAGAATGTACTCGCCTGCTAACTGAATGTCCAAGACGAAAGTACTGTCCGAGGAGTGGTGTCTGGCTCCTATTAGAACAGCATAAGTCACAACAAGTCCAGAATAGTAATAAGATGCACTACGATGCATACTACATGAATCTAGGTCAATCTAGACCAAAGTCAACTCTTGGTCAACTCTGGTCAACCCTAGAAGTCAAACTAGGTCAACCAAGTCAAACCTAAGTCAAACTAGTCTATACTAGGCTAACAAGGCTATTCTAAGTCTAACTAGACTTAACAAGTCTAATTTAGACTCTACACTGATACACTGACACTCACATAGGCCATAGGCTAAGAGACTAGGCCATAGGCTAAGCCATGTCTAAAGCAACCTATAACACATCTACAAAGACTATACCTATATTTAATAATACACATATTACTATATTAATATAATCTAAAATAGGAATTCATAACATATAGGTTATCTATATGTGCACTACACCTACATGAATATCTAAAATATATATAGACACACATTATATATATAAGATACCTATACATATATACCTCAATACATATATATATCTACATGAGAAATAAAAGTGTGTGTGTCATGGGTATGTGAGAGGAAACATGTGTGTGATGAGTGTTCATGTGAGAAACATAGGTGTGTGAAGTAGAGGGTGTGTAACATGAAACCTAGGCTAACAGTGAGTGAGCTAATAGAGTGTGATACACATGAGTGTGTGTGTCAATTAGTGAGAAAATAGTGAGGGAAATTACATAGGTGTGTGGCAACAGTGAAACATGAGTGTGGGTGACATGTAGTGAGGGTGTTAGGCAAAAATCAGTGAGGAACAATGCACACAGTCCCATTCAATCTCAGTTATCACATAGAAGAACCCCCCATCTCAGTTCATATCAGAACCCAATCTCAGTTTAAAACCAAATCAAACTCAGATAACACATTGAAATCATTTAAAACAGCTCAATTAGGAACCAAAAATCAGTTTAAACAGTCCCCCCTAAAACCCAGTTTTTCAGCCATATTGTATTCTCAGTTTTGAACCCAGAACAGTACCCAAATCATCGCAAATTTGACACATAATTAGAACACAAATAGGGGTACACATTAGGGCTTTAAACTACCCATTTAACAGTGAAATATAGATCAAAATTGATGACAAAAATCGAATTAAAAATCTGGACAGAACAAAAAATAGGG
This sequence comes from Iris pallida, assembly GCA_029216955.1. Lineage (NCBI taxonomy): Eukaryota > Viridiplantae > Streptophyta > Magnoliopsida > Asparagales > Iridaceae > Iris > Iris pallida. The sequence goes on along the minus strand of JANAVB010001684.1, from coordinate 44,068 downwards.
ACTGATAATGTAGGTATCAGTAATAAATTAGAAAACTGAGAATGAGCAATGAATTTAAATTAAAACAACAATACAGTGGTTGGTAAAGTATAAACACATCATGCACGTGTCATGTGATGAGTTTGTGTCCACCGAAGTGGACACAAACGTGTCCAATCATTTAAAACCCAAAATCAAATTCAAATGTAAACACATAACTCATATTAGTTTCCAGTTTAAACAGTTTACAGTTAACAGTTGAATGGAGATAGGAAATCACATAACTCAGTCCACAGTTTTTTTTTCGACAAGGAAGGGAAATCAGTGAAGTGCAATATGTGGTAGGCTAGAGGACAGTGAGCCATGGGAAAGCAGTGTATACATATATCAATGTGAAGCAAGAAGGGAATTCAGTGAAGAACTACACTAACAGAAAATCAAGAGTTCAGGAAATTTGGAACACATGTATCAGCTATTAGCCATATCGAGTAGAAATAGGAAATCAAAATCAGCTTAACATGTCATTGCCCAAATCAAAACCAATTCACATGTCCAATCCTCATTAACACATCCAAAGCCCATTCATTCAATCTCAGGTTATTCATTGAACATTCAATTAACTGTTCATATATAGGAAAAAACTGGAAATTAATCACAATGTCCAATCCCATATTCAAACAGTTAACAATGCTAAGTTAACAAATGGGAAAATCTGGAAATCTCAGGTTATATAGCCAATTCGAAAACCAAACCCAATGTCAAAATCTTATTTCTACATCATAAAGCCTAATCGAATACAATATTAAGCTAAAATATGAACAACCAATATGTGGGAACACATTAACAGTGAAACATTACTAAAACTGGAGATTAAAATGCTTAGGAATGGGAAAAAAAATATTAAGTATCAGGATCCATCAGAAAATGCAGTTCAACCCCATTCGAATCCAATTTTTCCATTACAAACCTAAATTAACATGTAACTAAATCTAACATAGGTTATATATCATAATTAGGATCAATTCAACAATTAAAAACACTATTTAAACATTTAAAACTGAAATGAAACATGAACACCTACACAGTGCACTGATACGCACAGTATACGCACTGTGCACGCGCAAATACGTGTCCGACACGACACAAGAGCTCGTGATACTTGGGGGACCCCGTGTCAGTCGAGGACACAATACGTGTGTCAATTTTTGTGAGCCAAAACGGCGTGTGCACAGAGCAGTTCCGCCCGAGTAGCAGGGCAAGGAAGCCTGCGCGCGCGCGTGTGTGGGCACAGCGTGTGCGTGTCCAAAATCCGACACGACACAACACGCAAACGTGTTCAGAACACAAGAATCACACAAGCGAGATCAAATCCTAATTTCTTATTCAAACACATTCCTAAAATTCAAACGAAATGTCCTTTGAGGCATTTCACCAAACACCTACACACATGGGTTGATACGTGTCCGATACGAACACGAAATGGACTCGAATTCTAGGGTTAGCTAGTACTACAGCTAGGGTAGGCCTAGGGCATCCTAGAAATGCAATTAAACAGAAATTTCATGGAGTAAAATAGATTATACCTATTGATGTGCAAAGCTCACAAAAACTCTAAATGGAATGGTTCCTCAATCCACCAAAACTTCCCCAAATTGACTCCTTCCTGAAAATACTCATCACCAACAGTAAGAACAGTAAAATTAGGTCCTAATGCAATTATTTTGGAGGAAAAACAAATTAAAATGGATTTTCTAGGGATTAGGGAAGATGGAGACTCACCTCTTCTCAAACTTGGAAATAAATCTAAGTGGAGGCTAGCCCTAATTTCAAGAAGCATTAAATAGGGGGGATCACTAGTGACCGGCCAAGTGGCTGCCATGGGCTGAAATGGTCTAGGGTTTGGCTACATGGTTGGGCCTATGGGCCTTAAGTCACAATAATGACTTGTGATTTCACAAGCCATTCCTTAATCAAACTAATTCCTAATTTTTCCAAAATGATTCTAATGATTATGATAACACTAACTTAGGTCAAGCTAGGGTTACTTAACCTAACCAAGTAGTCATGACCTGGGTTAGCCTCTAGGTTAGTCTCCTAGTCAACACTAGTCAAAGTCAACTATAGGCCCAAAATCAATTATACTGAAAATTACTAAAAATAATATTAATTCTAATAAATTTAATTAATACTAACTATCACTAACCATGATTAGCTAAGACTAGCTGTGACAAATCTAGGTTAGGTCCAAACCAAGTTAGGCTAATCACAAAACATGGCAATCAATTAAATAATATTTTAATCACACCATTCTTAATAATACATTAAATTCCAAATAATATATATTAAATTCAAAATGACAAAAGTACCCTCGAACTGGAAATGATAAATGAAACACCCTAATCACATGGCTAGGCTTTAGGTTAAGCTGTCTCTAGTGTTACACAATTAAAACACCAAAATTATAAGTCATGATTTGAAATAGTTTTAAAAGGATTTAAAATTACCAAAAATTATATCATGATTTAAAATATCATTATTAAAAGATTAAAATTACAAAATTTCAAAATTATCCTTATTTGGAAAACTGGGTGTTACAGGTTTAACCCGAAGCAGTCTAGAAAGTTCGTCGCCCTCAGTGCCGGGTCAGCTTCCAACAAATAAGTCGAAGGCGTGACGTTGGGTTTCACCTCAGGAGACTCGATTTCAGTGACAATATTGGTTTCCATCTCCTTCTTCTTATATGCCATCAAAATTACAGAAGTGAAGAATAAAGTACAAAGATCAACCTCTACATATATATCACCAAATTGACTCTTCATATTCCTCATGGGAAACTGAAAATCATCAATGAAACTCGGGAAGAAGAAGAGGAGATTGAGTGTTTTCGAGAAAGAGATTTAATTGTGTTGACTGGGCATTGACTGGCGCAACTTGACTCGGTCAAAAATTTTATAAATTCAAAGTATTTCAAAACTTTGAAATGTTTTTAAGTTTTAAAAACTTTGAAGGGGGTCTTGTAGAGCCTAAAAAAATTAAGTTGCGCCATGTATCTACTACTCAGTGATCAAGTTGCCTCCTAAAAATCAAGCTACGCAACTGTTTTAAAGCTCAGAGATCAAGCTGCGCCACTGATCAGGTTGTGCCTGATATCAGACTGCGCCCAATTATGTTGAACCAAAGTCTACGTGGCGTCTGACATTTAATGGCCATTATTACCTGATAACTGACAACACAGTAAACGAGAGAAATCTCTTCGAATCCTTCGAATTGTGCCGTTCGAGGAGATTGGACTGACAGCTGTCCTGCACATCTTATGAGTTGTGTTTAAGTGCAATCTAAACAATTTTCTTAGTTGCGCCTAGGCGCAATCTGAACGACTCCTTCACAAAAGCTGCCACATGTCCAGGCACAGTCTAATCAGACGCAGTTTAACTTGTTGACTGAAGCTCGCACAACCTGATAAAGTTAAGACAATTTTCATTTCCAAAGCAGGATGACGTGGTACACATGCCACTAATCTCTCAAGATGTGTCTACTATCCTGTACACGACCACGCGTATCTCAATCACATGATGTCACGCATCTAAATACAGTTAGTACACGACTGATAACTGAATGAAAGTTGGCACAACATCAGGTTGGCGCAACCCAATGTGGCGCAACCCAGCCTCGTGCACATCAGAATAACTGCTAAAACAGTTATTTCCAGAACTCTATAAATAAAGTTTCCAATCATTGATAGAGATCATGGACAGAGATCAAGAACTCTTGCAAAATTGATGTTGCATTCTTCAAAGGCTCTAGTCTTCAAAGTTCACATAGTCCAAGGGATAAAGTAATCGTCTTTTGATCAGATTCCTACAGTTGTACTTTCCCAGAATTCAAATTGTACTCTTGTACTCTTTTTTAAAAGTTTGTAATAGAACAACTACTTTTTGTTTTTGCAAACAATGGGTATATAAGTTAATTCCTGACCCAATTTCTTAGATGAATAAGAGAGAATATTTTGTAATAAACTGGTGGCTCCATGAGATTTTACAAGGGTTTTGCAACTTTCAAGAAGAGAAACAAAGTGATTTGGAGTTTGCGGTTGATCCGATGGGAGATTCATTCGAGAACATCCCTATTGGTTCGTCCTCGTGACCTTGTGTTTTGGTAACTTGTTGATTTCTCCATTGTATTATATTTTAGTAGTTATTGCGATTCATTTTGGATCAGTGGGAGATGTTTGTAGAAGTTGGTGTATTTTTTTATTCTATTAGTGGAGACTTTTTCGAGTTAGACTTCAGTCGTCCCGTATTTTTTCTCTCTCTTGGTTTTTCATATAAAATATGTATGTGTGTTTGTTATTTTTTTGCTATAATATTATACTCGTTTAGTCCACACAAATCTTCTTCAGGTTGGAAACTGTATTATTCTGCTATGTTCTATGTTACGTTTCCATCACTAGAAGAAGTGAGATGGGGGCTTGGAAAAAAGTGAGGAATTGAGAATTTTTTTAATCCAGATGTGCGTGAGAGTATTCAAACATTAGACCTACACAATATATAATAACCCATATACCCTCGTATTACAATAATATTATGACTCCATTACAACTCTTATTTATTTTGGGCACTGGAACAAGCTGGTTTAGAACTTGACTTTTTGGCTCGTTCCCTCTTCTTGGATATAGGTTGTATCATTTCTTGCATAAGTTGAATCCATTTCTCATTGACAGTTGTCATAGAATCTCTTTCATGTGGTAATTCCACTTTGAATGACTGAAATCTGATACGTCCCCATCATTCACATCCGTAGAGCTCTCGTAAGGCACAAACTTTTGGATCCAGGCTGACCATCAGCATTTAAAGGAAGGTCCTAAGGTGGTAAGGCCACCTCTCCCATGGCCTCCACATTCTCCTGCAAACACTTTTGTCCCCAATGTGTGGGCCAGGTCCAATTAGCCGTTGGCCGAAAATCCTATCTCCACTCCTATTAGGCCTTTCACTCCTAATCTTGACGAGCAAGTGACCGTTTTGTGGAACTAATGGATGGGTTTTGGGGTTATTTGGTACATGTCTCCTGAAACTCATAATATTTGTTTTCATTGAAAAGAGTATTGACGAAAGAACATTGGATACATGTATCACGTAAAGAAGGTATCGGTTTATTTTCAGCCGAATCGGAATCGAAATAGTGAAAAGTGAATGAACCTAAATTCTAAACATTCAAAAAACAAAAATAGAATCGAAATTAGCTAGAAGTGAAATAAAATCAAATTAATATTTTTTTTGAGGTGTCATTTTCTTCGGCTTGACAAATGTCAATGGGGCATACGAACATGCGCCTTCTGCACCGGGGCCCTCGTTGCTACCACTAGGCCACAACCCACAGACCAAACTAATAAAATTGATTCGATCTATTTGGTTTACTATTTTGACTGGACCCAAAATTAAAGTTGTAGCTAAATTATATTAAAAAGAAACTTATACATATAATTATTGAATTTCAAAGTTGGTCCAAACTTGGACTAGTAGTTAAATTATCATAGTTGGCCTTCACAAAAACATACATATAATTTTTATTTTTAAAATATACACCTCATAAAATATGCATAGAATTAAGAATAGTTACATAATTTCGAAACCCTTATTCGATTTATGGTTTTGGATTGAAACCGAAACGAAAAGTCAAAACCAAAATCGAAATGAATAAGGAATTGTAGTTTTTTCAAAGTACGACAACCCGTGCGCAGGTCCGCGGATGAGGACGGCTTCAACAGGCGCGTGTGAGTTGTCAGTCGGAGCGGAAAGAGGAGCACCAATTGGGGTTGCAAATGAGAGATAGTGTCACCTCCAGTTTTCAGAAACAGGGGTATTTTTGTCATTTTACATTTTTGAATATTTTTAAAATTTATTTTATTATTTATGATATTATTTTGGGGTTGAAATTTATTTTATTATTTATGATATTGTTTTGGGGTTATTTGAGTCGGGTTCGAACTTCAACTCAATCCGACTTGAAACGGGGACCCGGGGATAGTTTGACTCTAGTGGGACCCACACACTAGTTAGGCATGGCCCACATGATATTAATTTTAGTCCACATGATAGAAATATTTTAGTTAGAGGTTAGACTAATTATTATGGATAAGGTTAGTGTGATTAGAGACTTTAGAATGACTAATTTAGCCCCAACCAATTAGCCATTTCCTAATACTCATAGAATAGGTTAGTGGGGGCATTTTGGACCTTACCATAATAGGACAAATAGCCACATATGGCCAGCCACTTTGGGAGAGGATAGGCTCAAGTTCATTTCATTATTCTCATCCACACTCTCTCTCTTGTTCTTCCCCAAATTCCTAGAGAGCAATCCCTAGCAATTTCTCCACCAAATTCTTCCATTTCGCCACCAAATCTTCTTCTTTTCTTCTTCATTCTAGCCAAGGAGGAAGCTACCCAAGTTTGGGAGGATTCGGAGCTCGTTCGTGTCCTTTTGGAATCTCTACATGTCAGTGTCGCTCCGGGAAGGCTTTTCTTCGATTCGATCTACCGGAAGGTATAAATCCCTTCTCTTTTTCATTTTCTCATGCATATAGGTCTATTTTGAACCCATAGAAATGACCCCCATGGTTGTATCTCCATTTGTGTACATTTCGTGTCCATTTGGAGGTCATAGGAGTGTCCTTTGTGTTGTGGTTGTGTCCATGTGGGAAAATCCCAAATTTGGACACACTATGTGTTGTTGTTATGTATGAATGAATTATTACATGTTTAATCTCATATTTTTGTATTGGAGATGTGTTCTATAGTGTCTCATATATATATATTAGTGTAGAGAGTGAGTTCTTGATATATTATGTTATATACTTGTGTTCTTTTGTCTCAAACTACCCAAATCCGTCATAATTTTTATCCACGTTTTTAATTTCAGCCCTAACTTAGAAATGTCATAACTTCTAGCTCAAAGCTCGATTTAATCTTCCATTTTTTTTAAAAGAAGCGTATTGAAGTTAACTTTTCAAAAATATATATTAATAGGCCTAATTCCTTCTATAAATTTCTGGAGAATTATTTGAGTGTCAGCTGTACGAAAGACAAATGCGTTCTCGGTGTTTTCGCGATTCCGGGAGTTTCCGGAAACGAAAATGCGATCCGCTTGAAGTTTCGGAAAGCTAACACATAGATCTATAATATACTTTAATCCTAGATTTTAATTCATGCTGAGATGGTACAATATTGATTATTAGTAGGAGTTACTATTTGGCATATGCATTTTGTACACCCTTGTGTGTAATATAATGTTCTATTTGATTTTAACCCATGTTAATGTATATACATTATGTAATTAAATAGAGAATACAAGCATAAGTAAATGTTTAAATAAATAATGTATGAGGTGTAAGTATCCTATCTAATGTAAGCATGTATAAGTATGACTTGTAATGAATATGTAGGTTCCATAGTATGTAATGTATGGTATATATAGTAGTGCAAGAGAATAAATGAAAGATGAATGAATGCAAGCATGAATGTAATGTATGCAATATACAAGTTAATGAGATGTAATGTTCTATGTTAACACAAATCCTATATTACCTCATGTACCCCTTACATTATGTAGACACTATCACACTTGACACTTTGACACTCTTTGATATGTATACACTATGTATGCCCATTTAACCCTCATTTGCCCCTTTGTCATGTTCACATACACACACATAGCCTCTTAAATAAGTATTTATGAATACAGTTAACTTAGCTATGTATGTATATTATATATATGTTAGCATATTGTGTTGTAATATATAAGTTTATATAACCATTTGAAATACCATGATTATAGACCTAATATTGAATACCAATATATTCATGTGTATATATGTGTAGACATATATAGTTTAAAGTAATATATTACCTAGTGTATATCCAATGTGAATTTTTGCCTATTTGAGTATTGAATAATTGCATGCTATATAGAGTTGGGTGTATGTTGGCTTGTATAGCCTTGTATTGATGTGTGCTTGCTAGGATAGTCTTGGTTAGGCCTAGTAAGACTTGCTGGGTTAGAACATGACCTAGTTTGACCTAGTTTGACTAGTGCAGTTGACCAAGGGTTGACTTTGGCCTAGTTTAACCTAGATTCATGTAGAATGCATTGTAGTACTTTATATTACCCTTCTGGACATGTTGTGACTTGTGCTGTTCTAATTAGGAGCCAGACACCTCTTCTCGGACAGTATCTTTACCTTAGACATTCAGATATCAGGCGAGTACATTCTCTGATCGTTTCATACTTGTCACGAATTATATTCTCGCTCTAGATTACTTTTACTTGATGCTGTCACGTTATCATCACGGATTGGTACTATATGGATCTCTTCTTGGGATGTTATCCTCCTTAGCGGGCGCATCGGATACTTTATGACATGTGTTTCATGTACATCATGTATTCCTTGCTTCTGCGTTATTCATGTACACTCATGTTCTCTCATGTTCTTACATGTACGTTCATGTACTCTCATATTCTTTCATGTACGCTCATGTTTCCTCATGTGTTTCTTGTATAACCAAAACATCATGTCCGTAACATAACTTGAATAGATCCTTGTGTATTGATTGTGGGTAGGGGTGAGTATAAATGGTCATGTGATTTACCCATCATGTACACTCTGTTACTTTTCATGTTCATCATGTACAATCTAAGCCAATTATATGCCATCTCGTACTCTAAATTACTAGTCACTTACAGTTCTTACTTATCATGTATATATTTCTAGTTATCAAATATCTCTCATGTTTTCATGTACATCTTCTTACAGCGTTTTATGTATCTTATTCTATTGCCTACTTTATATTTTCTGACATGATATGAACTGCATGAGATGTATTGTGCTCGCTCCTGTCCTGACTGGACCTGTTGATAAATTTTACAGATGGCCTGGGATTGCCTGCTAGCCTAGAGGAGACACAGTAGAGGTTGTTTAGATAGTTATTTCATTTTGTCTGGAGCTGTATTTACTTTATGGATTACTGTATTTGAGTTTTGAGATGTATTTTTGGGTTTATGTATCTTAGACACTTAGACTTCTATCTCCTGTATCTCTTTTGGATTTCATGTTTTATCTATCTTTATCATTCTACCTTAGATTGTGATTGAGTTGTACCTCTGTGTTGGCCTCCTTATGGAGAGTATTCATATTATGCTAGTTATAGTTCATGACCTAGAACAGCGTTCTACCGCCGACACTGCGGCGTAGGCTGGGCGTTGTTACGTACTCGTACCCTCACGGTGGGTGCGGGTCGTGACACGTTTTTAGTGGTGGCCCATGCAGGTCGAGTTTATGTAGTGGTATTCGAACTAGAGTACCACTACAGCCTGCAGTAGGAATAGAATATATTTTGAAGGTACTCAATCACGGTTAGGATTCCTTGAGAGTTTCCTGGGACGACCCTTGAGAATCTTATTTTAACTTCAATTTGAAATCTATTTTTTTCTGATTTGATTTACCTTTACTTCCTGTTATTGAACTTGATTTTGATGGATTATTGTTGAATTTTGAATCTTGATGTTAGTGGTTGAATTTGAGTCTGTATTTTTATGATTTTTGATGGATTATTGTTGAATTTTGAATCTTGATGTTAGTTGTTGAATTTGAGTTTGTATTTATATGTATATGTACATTTTTTTGGAATTAAGGTATAACCTGATAACATACTTGATAAGGACAGTGAGAAAGGTAAAAGTCTACTTTATTATGGAATTTAGAATTTATTACAGTCATATTTGCTAGCATGACAAGGACGTAGAGCCTGATATAGCTATACTTATCTTAGTTATGAAATCTAGATTTTCTTACAGCCATACCGGGTGGCGTGGTAAGAATTCTACATAACATGATTATAGGGTGTATGCCTTATTATGGACTCTATCGTTTATTGCAGCTATGCTTATTGGCGTGGCAGAATTCTGACAACATAATTTCAAGAAGACGCATATGATTATCAGATTGTACCTTAAATATTTTTGAACATGTTTTCTCTACTTTTGTTTCAGTCCTTCAAAAAAAAAAAGAAAAAAAAAAAAGAAAGAGAGAATTGTTATTTGTTTGTTTTGTTTTGTTTCTCATTTATTTAACTTAGGAGTAGTTTTAGCTGTTTTTATAAACTTTGTGTAACTTCTTACTATGAAATTCTTCTTAATACAATGAATCGATGATTTTGCTAGACTTTATCTTGGATTTGAAAATTTAGCTCTGGGTTTCAAAATGGGGTTTTTTTTTTTTAAACAGATAAGCAAAAACAGATTTTATCGTTATTTCTTTCTTGCTATTATTCTTGTATTAAATAATAATAATAATACTGTCTTGATTACGTCAATCACCTGCTCGCAACCTTGGTAGGAATCTAATTGTTGGTCTTAACGTAGAATTAAAATTTTATATTGGGACATGAGAATATATATGAATATATATAGTGGTCACTTTCCTGACACTTATGCATGCTACACTTGATTTCCACCTATCTGAATACATATTAATATGTCGTTAATGTTTAAATTTTCAAAACTCCAATATTTTCGATTCTCTGCTTTTTCTAACTTAACTCGTAATTTAAATATAAAATTTTATGATAATAGTTTTATTTATATCACTGCACATGTATGTTATACGTAGGGTTTCAATTCAAAAAAATTTTTAGTTGAGTTTTGTGTTTAAATTTGTCAAATCTGAGACTGTGTGGATATTAACCCTTAGTACGGGATTTTAAATGTTAGTTCAAATTGATTGTTTTAAATGTAATATTTAGAGCTGTGTACATTGTTGTTGTAGGGATATAAATTTAGGTTCCATATTCTTACATGTTAGGTTGTGATAAACATTGAGTTGGTTTTGATGTGCAAATTCTCCAAAATCCTGAAAACTGAATACATGTTAACATTTTTACATTGATTTCCATGTTTAGTTCAATTTCAGATTTAATATGTAATATTGAACTGTATGCGTAGATAAATGTATTGATAGTATATTAGGGTTTCATTTCTATCATGTTAGGATGTATTGGGAGCATTGAGATTAGTTGTGATGTTTCAAACTCCTAAATTTTGAAATTGTATTATGTTAATATTGTACTGGTTTAAATGTTAGCTTATTTTCAGATTTTGTATGTAAATGTTGAACTAAAACTGGGTTTAACCTTTCAATACTAAGCTATAACCCTGTACAAGGACACACACACACCCTAACTTAGTATATCCTGTCATGTAACCTAACTCTTCCTCTCTATGTCATGATTATATATCTATATAGATATATAGAGCTTAGGCATACATGTTATAATGTATATACATACATAACTAAATCTCTACCTCTTTATATATACATATATACATGGTTAGCCATGCATGTTATGAGCAAATGAGTTGTGTATTGTAGATTGTTTAACCAATATGCCATGATTAGTGTAACTTGATAGTTATTGTTTGAAATTCCAAATCCTCCTATGTACTTTCATGTATATTTCACATACACACACGCCTATTATCTAACCATATGAACATGTCCACATATACCCATACACACACGAACTACATAACTTGTACATAATGCTAGCTTTTCTCTCTCTAACGCTATATATATAAATATATTGTGATTGGATTTTCATGCAATTGGCTTTCATTCTTTAACTTTTGATTTTGATTTTCTTGAATAGTACCCCTTATTAGATAAATGGTAGTTAACTTTATTTTATTTTGATAAGTACCAGTTTTCATATAGGATGGTAGACTGCCTTACAGTCTTGATGATTGTTATTTCTGTATCTTTTCTAGTTTAGCACCCTAGATTGCTTGTGTATTTTGATACCATATGACCGTTTTGGTTTAGCATGACTAGTATACCTATATGAGACTTTCACTACCACCGTATGCCATGACCCTGTATGTCATCCTTTTAAATCGTATGATTGTTTAAGTTCTGAGACTTTGATTGTGGGGAGTTTGACCTAGAAGGAGTATGAACATTTTAATTTTGAGGATGAAATTTTTCTAAGGTGGGTAGACTTGTAACACCCAGTTCTCTAAAATGAGGGTAATTTTAAAATTTTGTAATTTTAATCATTTATTGATTTGACATTTAAATCATGATATGATTTTTGGTAATTTTTAAATTATTTTAAAACTATTTAAAATCATGACTTGTGATTTTGATGTTTTGCTAGTGAAACCCTAGAGACTGTTTGACCTAGAGCCTAACCATGTGATTAGGATATTTTAATATCATTTCTGGCCTAAGGATATTTTGCATTTGACCTCTTTGAATTATTTTGATATTTATTGCGTTGGTGATTGTTGATTTTGACCTTTGATAGGTGTGATTTTGTGATGGTTTTGTGTCCGTATCGGACACGTATCAATTTTTATTTACAAATGTTTGAAGTGCCTCAAAGAGATTTTTTTTATTGCTGATTTTTTTTTGAAAAGTATTTGAATGAGATTTTTTTCTGCATGTGTTTCCTGTGATTGCTTTGTTTTAATTTCGTGGACGAATTTTTTTTAAGGTGGATAGATTTGTCACCCCCAGTTTTCAGAAACAGGGGTATTTTTATCATTTTACATTTTTGAATATTTTTAAAATTTATTTTATTATTTATGATATTATTTTGGGGTTGAAATTTATTTTATTATTTATGATATTGTTTTGGGGTTATTTGAGTCGGGTTCGAATTTCAACTCAATCCGACTTGAAACGGGGACCCGGGGGTAGTTTGACTCTAGTGGGACCCACACACTAGTTAGGCATGGCCCACATGATATTAATTTTAGTCCACATGATAGAAATATTTTAGTTAGAGGTTAGACTAATTATTATGGATAAGGTTAGTGTGATTAGAGACTTTAGAATGACTAATTTAGCCCCAACCAATTAGCCCTTTCCTAATACTCATAGAATAGGTTAGTGGGGGCATTTTGGACCTTACCATAATAGGACAAATAGCCCCATATGGCCAGCCACTTTGGGAGAGGATAGGCTCAAGTTCATTTTATTATTCTCATCCACACTCTCTCTCTTGTTCTTCCCCAAATTCCTAGAGAGCAATCCCTAGCAATTTCTCCACCAAATCCTTCCATTTTGCCACCAAATCTTCTTCTTTTCTTCTCCATTCTAGCCAAGGAGGAAGCTACCCAAGTTTGGGAGGATTCGGAGCTCGTTCGTGTCCTTTTGGAATCTCTACGTGTCGGTGTCGCTCCGGGAAGGTTTTTCTTCGATTCGATCTACCGGAAGGTATAAATCTCTTCTCCTTTTTATTTCCTCATGCATATAGGTCTATTTTGAACCCATAGAAATGACCCCCATGGTTGTATCTCCATTTGTGTCTATTTCGTATCCATTTGGAGGTCATAGGAGTGTCCTTTGTGTTGTGGTTGTGTCCATGTGGGAAAACCCCAAATTTGGACACACTATGTGTTGTTGTTATGTATGAATGAATTATTACATGTTTAATCTCATATTTTTGTATTGCAGATGTGTTCTATAGTGTCTCATATATATATATATGTATATTAGTGTAGAGAGTGAGTTCTTGATATATTATGTTATATACTTGTGTTCTTTTGTCTCAAACTACCCAAATCCGTCATGATTTTTATCCACGTTTTTAATTTCAGCCCTAACTTAGAAATGTCATAACTTCTAGCTCAAAGCTCGGTTTAATCTTTCCTTTTTTTAAAAGAAGCGTATTGAAGTTAACTTTCCAAAAACATATATTAATAGGCCTAATTCCTTATGTAACTTTCTGGAGAATTATTTGAGTGTCAGCTGTATGAAAGACAAACGCGTTCTCGGTGTTTTTGCGATTTCGGAAGTTTTCGGAAACAAAAACGCGATCCGTTTGAAGTTTCGGAAAGCTAACACATAGATCTATAACATAATTTAATCCTAGATTTTAATTCATGCTGAGATGGTACAGTATTGATTATTAGTAGGAGTTACTATTTGGCATATGCATTTTGTGCACCCTTGTGTGTAATATAATGTTCTATTTGATTTTAACCCATGTTAATGTATATACATTATGTAATTAAATAGAGAATGCAAACATGAGTAAATGTTTAAATAAATGATGTATGAGGTGTAAGTATCCTATCTAATGTAAGCATGTATAAGTATGGCTTGTAATGAATATGTAGGTTCCATAGTATGTAATGTATGGTGCATATAGTAGTGCAAGAGAATAAATGAATGATGAATGAATGCAAGCATGAATGTAATGTAATAATAGATGTAATGTATGTAATATACAAGTTAATGAGATGTAATGTTCTATGTTAACACAAATTCTATATTACCTCATGTACCCCTTATACTATGTAGACACTATCACACTTGACACTTTGTTCACTTACACTTTGACACTCTTTGATATGTATACACTATGTATGCCCGTTTAACCCTCACTTGCCCCTTTGCCATGTTCACATACACACACATAGCCTCTTAAATAAGTATTTATGAATACAGTTAACTTAGCTATGTATGTATATTATATATATGTTAGCATATTGTGTTGTAATATATAAGTTTATATAACCATTTGAAATGCCATGATTATAGACCTAATATTGAATACAAATATATGCATGTGTATATATGTGTAGACATATATAGTTTAAAGTAATATATTACCTAGTGTATATACAATGTGAATTCTTGCCTATTTGAGTTTTGAATAATTGCATGCTATATAGAGTTGGGTGTATGTTGGCTTGTATAGCCTTGTATTGATGTGTGCTTGCTAGGATAGTCTTGGTTAGGCCTAGTAAGACTTGCTGGGTTAGGACATGACCTAGTTTGACTTGTGCAGTTGACCAGAGTTGACCAAGGGTTGACTTTGGCCTAGTTTGACATAGATTCATGTAGAATGCATTGTAGTGCTTTATATTACCCTTCTGGACATGTTGTGACTTGTGCTGTTCTAATTAGGAGCCAGACACCTCTCCTCGGACAGTATCTTTACTTTGGACATTCAGATATCAGGCGAGTACATTCTCTGATCGTTTCATACTTGTCACGAATTATATTCTCGCTCTAGATTACTTTTACTTGATGCTGTCTCGTTATCATCACGGATTGGTACTATATGGATCTCTTCTTGGGATGTTATCCCCCTTAGCGGGCGCATCGGATACTTTATGACATGTGTTTCATGTACATCATGTATTCCTTACTTCTGCATTATTCATGTACACTCATGTTCTCTCATGTTCTTACATGTACGTTCATGTACTCTCATGTTCTTTCATGTACGCTCATGTTTTCTCATGTGTTTCTTGTATAACTAAAACATCATGTCCGTAACGTAACTTGAATAGATCCTTGTGTATTGATTGTGGGTAGGGGTGAGTATAAATGGTCATGTGATTTATCTATCATGTACACTCTGTTACTTTTCATGTTCATCATGTACAACCTAAGCCAATTACATGCTATCTCGTACTCTAAATCACTAGTCACTTACAGTTCTTACTTATCATGTATATATTTCCAGTTATCAAATATCTCTCATGTTTTCATGTACATCTTCTTACAGCGTTTCATGTATCTTATTCTATTGCCTGTTTTATATTTCCTGACATGATATGAACTGTATGAGATGTATTGTGCTCGCTCCTGTCCTGACTGGACCTGTTGATAAATTTTACAGATGGCCTGGGATTGCCTGCTAGCCTAGAGGAGACACAGTAGAGGTTGTTTAGATAGTTATTTCATTTTGTCTCGAGCTATATTTACTTTATGGATTACTGTATTTGAGTTTTGAGATGTATTTCTGGGTTTATGTATCTTAGACACTTAGACTTCTATCTCCTGTATCTCTTTTGGATTTCATGTTTTATCTATCTTTATCATTCTACCTTAGATTGTGATTGAGTTGTGCCTCTGTGTTGGCCTCCTTATGGAGAGTATTCATATTATGCTAGTTATAGTTCATGACCTAGAACAGCGTTCTACCGCCGACACTTCGGCGTAGGCTGGGCGTTATTACGTACTCGTACACTCACGGTGGGTGCGGGTCGTGACAGATAGAGAGAGAGAGAGAGAGTGTGTGTGTGTAAGAAAGGAGGAGATGAGAGGGTTTGAAAAAAAGGAGAGTAGGCAAATCTAGAGGTTACATTTTGAGTTGCTTTCCTGAGGATTAAATTCCCTTGTGCCTTTTCTGTACCAAGTAAGAAAACAAAGAAAAAAAGGGAATAGAGAGGGTGTTTCTTTCTCTCTCTCTCTCCTCTCTATAAATTCATATTTTTATTTTTATTTTTAGAGAATATCACCATCATCAGCATTAAAAATTTAATATGAAATGCCAATTCATGAGTATATATATGTTGGTGTTTTTACCTTTGGACTAGAAAAGATAGTCCCACATCGGCTACATCAAATGGTGAGTATCTCAATATAATGCATTGCTTGTGTTGATGTGTGCAAATGAGGTGTGGTGGGGCACAAGTATGTGTGTCATGTGGGAGTATTTTCCTAGAAGGAAAAAGGATTAATTCCAACAAGAATGTAAGTTGATTTTTGTTGTGCAGACTCGGACACGGACTCCAGGATGTCTCGTGCATGCACGGGAGTGTTCATGGGGTAGACGTGGACTGACACACTTCTATGCTAATTGTGGGATGATCTAAAATATCAAACTCTATTTTTGAGTATTGGTATTTTAGGCCCACATCGAATAGGAGAAGAGGTGAAGTCTCACTCCACTCTATAAATAGGGCCCCTTGACCTCCTTTAAAAGATACACAAAGAAGAGAGTTAAGGGAGTCCGTAAAGTCCAAGAAGTCCGTTCAAGTCTCAAATATTGACTTACGAGCGTTCCAGAAGTTCTTCGTGAACTTGCTGGTTCCTGGAAGCAGATCGTGGTGGGGCGAATCTTGCTTTGAGCAACAGTGATCTTAATCACCCCAGCAAGAATCTTTTCTCTTCTTCTTTCTTCTCTTTTTCTGAGTTGTAACTCAGTTCTGTCCGTCAGCAACTGCGATTGCGAGGAAGAACGTGAGATTTATTTTCTGATTATTGTTGCTTTTGTAATCAGATTTATATTATAGTGTTCCTCGTGGATCTCGAGAATAATCAGAAGGGGAACGTTTGTTTGAACCTCTGATCTCGACATAGAGTCTACCATCTTTGATCAAGTCCCGGGACTAACTATCTCAAAGCAAGATCCTTGTAGATGGAAAACTCTCATTTTTCTCTTATCGATACCAGCTTTAACAAGTTGGAGAAATTCGACGGAGAATATTTCTAAATCTGGAAGAGGAAGGTCACCCTTAATCTTCAACTCGTGGACGTAGACCATGTGTTGATTGAGGATGAACCGTCGATTTCAGAAGGAGGAACTGCCGATGCTATTGCTGCTTTACTCGTCAAGCAGAGCAAATGGAAGAGAGAAAACAACATCTGTAAACTGCTGATTCTCAATTCTATGGAAGACTCTCTGCCATAGTCATATTCCAAGAAGGTGAAGGCCAAAGAGATCTAGGATTCTTTGAGTAAGCTATATGAAGATGATAAGAACAGGTCTAAAATCTTTATCATCAAGAAGTACCACAAGTGGCTCTTCGAAGACGAGATGGCGATGCTACCTCAAGTGAAGGAATTCCTGAAGTTATGCCAGAAGTTAGATGACGAGAAGATGCCCCTCATCGATAAGTTTGTCGTTGAAGGGATAGTCTCGAAACTTCCTGCTAGTTGGAGCAACTTCTATGCTAGAATGCGTCGGAAGAAGCTAGACATTAGCTTGGAAGATCTTCTACAAGAGATCCACGTTGAGGACGAAATGTGATCTCAACAGAAGATGGACTCTCTGTCCAACCAACTGGCTAAGGCCAACTTGGTACAGACAAGAGAGTTCAAGGAAAAACATGTGGCTTCTCATCACAAGAAGAATGACTCCACTAATCTGAAAGTGAAGGGTCCTTCGTTCAAGCAATAGAAGTCCAAGTCCCACGTGACTTGCTTCAACTGTGGCAAGAAGGGCTACTACAAGAGTGAATGCAAATCCAAGCCCAAACAAGATGAACAAGGTGAACCTAGCAAGGTTTCTATGGTTTATAACATTGTTGCTATGATTGCTCAGGTCACAGCGGTGGGGGCTGACTCTGACTGGTGGATAGACACTAGTGTGACCTACCATGTCTGCTCTGGGAAGGAATGGTTCATCACATACCAGCCAACTTCTGAGAAAGTTATCATAGCGAACCAAGCCCAAGCTAAAGTTCTGGGGGTCAAAACTGTGGAGCTGAAACTCACATCCGGAAATACTCTGACGCTTCAAGGTGTGAAGCACGTTCCGGTGATTGCAAAGAACCTGATCTATGGAAGCCTGCTTAGCAACACAGGCTTGAGGATGGACATCAATGCTGGCCAGATGGTAATGTACAAGAAGGGAACATACTTCGAAAAAGCTTTTCAAACCGAAGGAATGTTCAAAATTCAGCTTGTAAACCAGTCAAATGTAATCAATACAATCGCTCGTTCTGATTATTTTCTTGAGTTGTGGCATAATAGGCGATGACATGTTCACTGTAAAAGAATTAACGAAATGTCCAGTCTAGGACTTATCTCCAAGTGTAGGGGTAAGGTAGAGAAGTATGAAGTATGTGCTCAGACAAAAATCACAAGAAAACCCTTTCTTCGGGTCAATCGAAGAACAGATCTTCTGGAGTTGGTGCACTCCGATATCTGTGACTTCAAGCAATTCTCTACAAAAGCTGGGATAAAGTATTTCATAACCTTCATCAATGACTTCTCAAAGTACGCGTTCATCTACTTGCTCAAGTCTAAAGACGAAGCGTTCGAGAAGTTCAAGGAGTTCAGGGCCGAGGTTGAACGGTAAACCAGACAACAACTCAAGAGGCTAAGAAGTAATCGAGACGGAGAGTATCGGTCTCATGAATTCATATCGTTCTGCAAAGAATATGGAATCCTAAACGAGACTACTGCTCCATATTCTCCTCAATCTAACGAAGTAGCAGAGAGGAAAAATAGAACGTTGACAGAAATGATGAACTCAATGCTGCTAACTGCGGGTCTTCCTAAATGCTACTGGGGAGAAACTGCATTGACGGCCACTTTTTTTTTAAATAAAGTGCCGTATGCAACTTCGGACGTAACTCCTCATGAACTCTGGTTCAGAGTCAGACCTAACTTGAATGTCATTCGAGTGTGGGGGTGTCTGGCTTATGTGAAGCTCCCAGATCTAAAAGTTCAGAAGCTGGGGACAAGGACTACGAAGACGATCTTCTTGGGGTATGTCGAGAAGAGTGATGCTCGAAGATTTCTTGATATTGAGTCAAATTATATCATCGAATCTCGCAATGCTAAATATTTTGAAGACAAGTTTGCAAGGCACAAGAACATTGTTCTAACGGATATTCCGGAGAATAATAAAGGTGCAAAGAAGACTGAGATCTTCAATGAGCCAGTTGTCCAAGATAAAGTTGTTGCTGAGGAGGCAACGATTGAATTAGAACTCGTTGAGCCGTCGTCAAAGCGAGCGAGAAGGCCGAAGAACTTCGGAGATGACTTCATCACCTATCATGTGGAAGCATATCCGCTTACCTATGATGAGGCGATGAAGACCAGAGATGCTATTTTCTAGAAGGAGGCGGTAGACAATGAAATTGAATCAATCACCTCCAATAACACTTAGGTGTTGGTTGACCTACCTGAAGGAGCAAAACCTATCGGATGCAAGTGGATCTTCAAGAAGAAGATGAAAGCTGATGGAACCATTGACAAGTTCAAGGTCAGACTAGTGGAAAAAGAGTTTTATAACACCCCTGAATTTTTAGAAATATTTTTTTATTATTTATTTGATTTAAATAGGATTTTATGGAATTTATGAATATTTTTGATTAAATAGTTATTATTATAGATGACCTTAGCCATGGTTAAGATTTGGAGTACAAGACGACTAAGAATTGTGACACAGATAGTGTACACGTGTACTTTGACTAGTGTTTTAGCCACTGTAGGGAAGGCCGAGCCATATGCGTGTTCTAACTAGGAAAACCAGGCCAAGTTGCGAATTAACCCCCACCGATGATTTATTTATTTAATTATTAGATTATTGACTTTCTAGGAGACCCGGTTATACCAATTTAACCCCGACTTGACCCGAACCAAATCCAAATCTAAATAGACATGTAGTACTCTCAAATACCTTCATGTTGATATATATTTTGTATATATATTTTATTATTATTAATATGTTTTTAATTTTGGAAAGTTTTTATTTATAGAAAGTGTCTACGTGTAATCCTAGTGTAATCCTAGTTGGCATTAGTTTATATTTGACCCAAAGTCCAACCCAAACCTATAGGCATGTTGGGCATTAATATATATTAATAAATATATATATATTTTTATATTTAATTCAGATTTGATTATATTTATATAGATAGATTTAATTAATCTATATTAGGAAAGACCTTTTTAATCCTCAATCCAATCAATTAGCAAACTCACCAACAACCAAAAAAAAATCAAAGGGGGCCACTCTTAGCTGACCAAAACAACCCTCCCCCATGTATATTCAGCCAACATCCCATTAGGAATAGGTTTCCTATTATACTACATGCATGCAACCCAAAAAGCCCATATATATACCTACTTTTAGCCAACCAAACCCTAACTTAATTACTCTCTTTCTCTCCTCTCCATAACCGAACAACCCCCTCTCCCTCTCCAAATTTCAGCAGAACCTCCTCCATCCAAACCCATTATCTTCATCCCCTCCATCATACAATTCTTTCTCCTCCATAAAAACTCCTTCTTTCATCCAAACTCCACCAAACAAACCCTAAAAACTCTATCTTCTCCATCCAACTATCTAGAGCCATTGCCAACTCCTCCAAACTCATCAAAAGAGGATTAAAAAGCAAGAATAGCAATAAAGGTGGGAGCTTTGGCAACGAGAAGCCTCCACAACCCAACTAGCAAGGACTTTTGGTAAGAAACCCTATATTTCTATCTCAAACCTATGCTATAATTCTGTAGAAATTCTATTATTAAATCTGTAAAAATAATATTTTGGTATATTTTTTTTATGTATTTTCACCGATAAAAGTTTTATGATTTATAGTCGTAATATTCATGTTTCGGTAGGATCAAATTTAACCCCGCTGTGAAGGAACTATAAGTTATTGGTGGTTATTTTTGAAACTGAATTTTATGTGTGTTCATATATATAAATTTGGATTTTTAAGTATTTTTTTCATGAATTTAGCAACTCAAATCTGGTCGAGAAAATTAGGGGTCAAAACTAGCTTTTTCGGATAATCTGTCGACTTAGAATGTTCTAAATTAGTAGCATAACTTAACTCTTATATTCATGTATTAATTATGAGATATAATATACTTTAAATTCTGTATAAAATATATTTTGGGTTTTTTAGCTATTTGAGTAATTGACCATGTTCAGGACGAGTATCGGGTAGACCAGCTGACATAGTAGTAAACTAGTCATAAATTTCTTTAGAAGTATTAATTCTGGAATTTCGGAGATAAATCTGTAGAAAATAGTTTTAAATATTATTTTTAGCAATTTTATATGATTTTTAAGTGAGTTATTGACGTGGGGTCATAACCGATTAATTGGAAGGTCGAAAACCCTAAAACTGTGTTCCGAGGTCTCGTTGGACACGTATGTATGTTATACAATTTAAGTAGTCCTACAAGATATTTAAATATAGTTAAAGTAGTTTAAAACACTAATTAAGTTAATTAAGTTCTGTTATAAGATTTATAAGTAGTTAAATAAATTATTTAGGAGCATTGGATTCCGGAGGCGTGGACACGGGAGCGAGACTTCATCTTCACATCGCGGAACCTGGCAAGTACACCTTGACAAACTTTACAGTACTTACATGCTTTTCTATATTGCTATTTTTCATATATTACTTAGTTCCATATTTCTCTTGTTCCATGTCATAGTTATTCTAGTTTTACGTGCACGTAGATTATTACTCTTTTTTCACATTACTTGCTCTATTTCCTTATCTTGTTCATGTCTAGAGATAGTATTTCTTTGTCTATGCCATGATCCCCTGACCTGTTTGACTTGGACTACCAGTACTTGATAGACTTGACCTGATCGTGATTATTTTCACTTGACCCTGACTTGTTATTAGACGTGACTATACCTGACCACCTCGTTCGTGAGCTCCCATCGAGTGCGAATGAGCCTTACTATAGTTAGGGATTCCCCATCGGCTACAGACTATAGGACTGTGAGCTCCCATCGGGCTACGGTTACCCCGACTTACTATTAGTCACGCTTGATAGCACTATCTTTGACGGTATGCTATTTATACTTATTCTTTAGTCTCATATTATTCCTTGTACCATTTTCTATTTTCTCGCATGTTGTTTATTGTACAGTAGGCGTGTATATTATGTGTCTTGTAAGTCCCCTGAGGACCTGGTGATCTCTCCAGGCTTAGACAGAGAGGAGGTTCACGGCTCTGGCGTCGAGACTGGTGATGTACCTCGCAGGAGGACGAGATAGTGGCCGAGGACTTCTCTTGAGACATGTCTCTTTATTTTAGACTTGATACATTATTTTTTTCTTTTCATCAGTGGACATGTAGTTGATACTTTGTTTCCTTTTTACTGTAATTTCGGGATGTCTTACCCGTACAGTTATTATTTATATTTCATGTTGGACAGATCTTTCTCGTTAGTATTATTTTATTGGACTTGTTACCTCGTGTCTTATTTTCTGTGTGGATGAGATTAGCTGTGTACCTGTGACTTGTATTATATTTCTAGGTTGTTATCATGATTTACAGCTTAAGCATTTCGCTAATGGGCTTACTTTGAGATTTGGCCCATTGATGAAGTGTTGTTGGCATGTACCGTATCATGTCCTATACGTATTTTGGGACTGGAGCGTTACAGGTTTTTTCAAAAGTAGGAGATCGACTACTTTGACGTGTATGCTCCAGTACCACGGATGACCACC
This sequence comes from Iris pallida, assembly GCA_029216955.1. Taxonomy (NCBI): domain Eukaryota; kingdom Viridiplantae; phylum Streptophyta; class Magnoliopsida; order Asparagales; family Iridaceae; genus Iris; species Iris pallida. The sequence continues at coordinate 21,080 of JANAVB010001684.1, read as the reverse complement.
ATCAGAAGTTGATTGCTCTCGTAGCGATACATAAGATGGTGATACATCAGATAGATGTAAAAACGACATTCCTGAATGGCGAGCTGACCGAAGAGATCTACATGCAACAGCCAGAAGGGTTTGTCGTCAAAGGTTTTGAAGACAAAGTCTGCAAGTTGGTGAAATCTCTGTACGGTTTAAAGCAAGCTCCCAAAATGTGGCATGAGAAGTTTGACAAAGTCATAAGGTCAAATGGCTACAGGGTCAGTGAAACAGACAAGTGTGTCTATACGAAGTTTACTGACGGAAGAGGAGTCATCGTTTGTCTATACGCGGACGACATGCTAATCCTAGGTACGGATATAAGCTGTGTCACGGAGACAAAGAAGTTCCTCTCGACGAAGTTCAGTATGAAGGACTTGCGGGATGCTGATGTTATCTTGGGACTCAAGATCATCCGGACAGACACTGGACTAGCACTGTCATAGTCTCATTATGTTGAGAAGATGATCACTCGTTACGGGTATCAGAATCTTCCAGGGATCGATACGCCGTACAGGTGTGATCTGAAGCTGAAGCCTAATTCAGATAAAAGCGTCAGGCAGCTGGAGTATACAAGCGTAATAGGAAGTTTGATGTATGCTACTAATTGTAGGAGCGTAAAAAATATTTAATAGACTGAGTCAAAAGGATAAGAGCTTTCCACTCAAACAAGCTACTTTACGCCAGGGACAGATCAGCTGCCTTACGCCAGGGACACGCCAACCATTTTACGCCAGGGACAGGCAGAGACAAATTGTCAAATCATGCATTTAATGCAAAGTAATAATGGGTCTGACATAAAGATCTACTGACGGCGTATAACACAGGATTCGAAGGGATTTGTTTTACAAAGAAATCCATATTTGTCGTTTAGTATGTGGACTGAGCTACTTTTACGCTCACAAGATGGCTTCTTTTACGCATGAATACTATATGAGCCTTTTTACGCTCAAAGTTGACGTGTGCATAAAGTTTATTTGGGCTACCTTTACGCTCAAGGTTGTTTTATCAACCACTTTACGCGGGAAGTCCATTTTAGGGCTATTTTACGCCTAGTCTACTGCTTTACGCTCAGGGTATATTTGGGTTATTTTTACGCCATATCCTTTCTGATTAGTTTGGAACGTGGTTTGCCTACGTGATTTTCATGCCATACATTTCGAAGAACGTGTGTACGTGCATCCTATTCTTATTGAAATCATGGGACACGTGTCAACGTATGTAGAGGATGACTTCAGTCATGGGTGGCAGTTATTAGCGTAAAGACGAATCTTTTGCTGAGTTTTACGTACAAAAAGCCAAGTCTATAAATAGAATTATTTTTCTCATATAAAAGGACAAGCAGAGACAGAGGAGAATACATATAGATCAGAGCCCAGAAACTTTGATTTCCCGAGACCATTCTTCTTCAATCTTTCTTCCAGAACATAGTGAAGCAAAGCAGGAAAGCATTCGACCTCGCCATCAGTGCCCAAGTGCGTCGATACCTTTCTGGTGACTTAGTTCTTCCAGTTGTTCATATTCTAGCAATGATCTTCATCATCATCGTATGGTCCAAGGAACAAAGTGATCGCCTTCAGATCAGACTTCCATAGCAATATTTCCCAGAATAATTTGTACTTCTTGTACTTTTTCTCGTTTTATTTTCAAAAGCCGATTTCCATGCATTTTTGTTAAGTGAAATAAAATGACGACTCTGCTGGGGACAACCTTCTCCTCTGACGAGGAGGCAATTGCTCAATACGATGATGTGTCGATTGGATCGACAAAGAAGACTCTGGTTGTGCACTTCGACCAGACTGCCTATGAAGAAATGCTCCGGACTGGGGGTAGCACTCGCTGCTCCAATGTTCAGAAATCGCGGAAGGCGCAAAAAGTTTGGGTTCCTAAATCCAAAGCGTCCTCGGATCTCCCTACTGTCTCTACGGGCAAAGGAATCCTTCCTACTCCTGTTGTAGAGACTCCCATCTGTGATGAGGCAGTCTCTACTTCGGTGATACGCCATGCACGTAAAAACAAGTCTTCCGTTTGTAACATGGCAGACTCTCCAGTGTTACGCTATGCGCGTAAAAATCAGGTTTTACGTCCTGAGCGTAAAAATCAGGTTTTATGTCCTGGGCGTAAAAATATGTCTCCCATCTGTGACGTGGCAGACTCCAATGCCTTACGTTCTGAACGTAACAATAAGTCTCCCGTCTGTGACGCGATAGACACACAAAATTTACGTTCTACACGTAAAGGAAAATCTCCCGTCTATGATGTGGCAGATACTCATGTTTTGCGCTCTATGCGTAAAGGTAAATATCATGTCTGTGACAGTATAGATAAAATTCACAATGATGCTTCTACATCTAAAGTGGATGTACCTACACGCATGAAGCATAAAAACATAGTTGGTAAAACTTCTGTTTTCAACCAACAACCTTCTTACACTGCTGTACGCAAGGTACCAAACTTACAAATTATACGCAATGAAGATGGAGTCCTTCGTGCTCAAAAATCTCAGAATTTATGTACGCAACTCCAAGCACGTAAAAATGTACAGTTTGGTTCTGCGAATGCAGCCAGTAATCTTCTTTATACACAAGGGACTAAACGTTTTTCTACCCTAAATGTAATAAAGAAGACTACTTCATCTACTCCTTCTGATTTACGCGAATTGCTAATGCAAAAGCGTAAAAATAGACAATCTCCCGTGACACTCCCCCAAGAAAATCATCATTGTGACTGTCACCAGATTGTAATTAAATGTTGTTGTTCGGTTTCTAAACGATCAATTTTTGATCGGTTAAATTTTAATGCACCTCAACAACAAGATGATGAGTTGTCATATGCATCAGTCAACATGGCATCTCATACCAACAGAGGACGATGTCCTAGACGGAACACGTCCTAGACGAAACACGTCCCAAACTCCAGGTCAACAACAATTCAACAGACTTCTTGATTCCTTTGAAGGAGTATATCAGAATACTCGATCAAGAAGACAAAGACAGTTGCAGACTTCTGATTCAGAAGCTGGGGGTACTCAATCTTTTGAGTCCAAAATTGATAGTGTTGATTCATACCTCTATACTAATCCCTCTATATCTTTAAGAGAGGTTGAATCCTACGCTATTGGAGATGAACCAGAGACATCATCTGCTAATACAGAACAACGTCTCACTGCCATTGAGCAATTATTGAAAGACATGCTTAACATGATGCAAAGCATGCACCAGATAATAACGGCTCAACAAACTGCTCAACCGGCAGTGGTAACACCGGTGCAGATAGCAGCACAAACTCAAGATAGTCAAGGGGCTGATATACCTTTGAATATTCAGGAGCCTGCTGTTAACCAAAATTCTGCATCTCTAGATCCCATCATTCCATAAGATGTACCATCTTCGATGGGGATTACAATACATCCAACAACCATTCAATCAAATGTGCTTCCTCAAACCAGTGAAGCTATTCAAGTAGTGCGTGAGCTCAAAGCACAGTTTGAAGTTTTGAAACACAAGGATCAGCTCCAGAGGTTAGGGATTAAGCAACCTTATCCTCCTCATTGGAATGATGTACCCTTTCCACCGAAATTTAAGCCACAATTAATGGTGTTATTTGATGGAAAGGCTTCATCTAGTCAGTATATCAATTACTTTGATATTATGACTGTACATCTACAGAAAAATGATGCTTTTCTCACTCGAGTATTCATTGGGTGCTTGACGAGTTCAGCTTACGACTGGTATCGTAGTTTACCCGACAATTGCATTTTGTCTTTTGACAAATTTAAGGCAATGTTTCTCTCCCGCTTCTATGAAGGAGGTATGGACATGAATATGTCCTCCTTAATAGAAATTAAACAAAAGGAGAAAGAAGATACTCGGACGTTCATTGAACGTTTCCGACAGGCGACTCTAAAGATGCCTCCTGGTAAGCCAGATTCAGCGTTAATTGATACATGTAAGATGAATATGCGACCATCCATTGATGTCTTCACGGGTTCCCAATTCACAGATTGGACCTCGTTTATTATAGCAGCAGTTTCTGCCGAGACCAATGGTAGGTTGGCTCGTGAACATGGAATGATCTTTGCCTCAGAGGATAAGGGAAAGAAAGGTAATCCTGGTAATAATTCTGGTAATCGTAATGCGAAAGGAAATGACACCCTTATGGTTAATCTTTCCAAAAACAAAACGACACCGAATAATCAGGAGTCTTCTAAGCCAAAAGAAGAATATTCTTTTGACGAGAGTGATATCCCAGGGATATTCTAATGTCTGGTAAAGAGTGGCAAACTCCAGATCCCGGAGCCAAAGAGGCCTAATGAGGTGAATCTGACTGACAACCCTAAATATTGTATCTATCACAGATATATCAATCATCCTACAAGGGATTGTTATGTCCTAAAGAAGAAAATCCAGGAGCTGATTAATGCCAATGCCATCTCTTTAACTAACGATGAGCATACGATCACAACCACTATGGTTTCTCTTCAATTTGGAGATTTTCCTTCTCAATAAATACCAGATGGAATTGTTCGAATTCCGAAGGCGACGATGAAGATTGTGAATATCCCGCCTGCCAGGGAAGAAAATAAAGGATTGTTGCCTCTTACATTAAAGAATGGTAAAATTATATGGGTACATCCTGACTTAGTACCAAAAATAGAAGATGAAGGTAAAACTTCAAAATCTAAGAAAGGTAATAAAGTCAAAACCTGCAACATGATTTCTCATGTTATTCCAGATCCTGATGATTTGGATCATTTATGGGATGGCAGTCCTTTGGAAGATAGACTGAGAGGATTGAGCTTATGCCCTCCAAGTTTGGCTCCTCGTACAAAGCTCAAGCTTACTCATCAGCAGTGGCTAGCCATGAATAATGTTCCCTTATACATGGTACAACAAGTCTTTGTTGCTTATAAAAAAGCTCATATAGGGATTTTTCCTCGTATCCCGAATCCTTCTCCTTCCGTAGCTACAGAGACTTCTATTCTTCATTCTCCTGTAGTTACAGAGATCATTTCTTCTTCCTCTGTTGAACCACCTGTTAAAAGTCCGCTGTCCACTCACTTGTACAGTCAGCAATCTATCCTTCTCATGAAGAAGATGGGTTATGACTTTCAAATGGCAGAAGGTTTGAATTATGATAAAGGAATACGACTTCCTTTACAAATTCAAAGTCAAAAATCCACTGTTGGATTGGGTTCTGAGGTTCCTCATAACAATCCTCGTAAGAAGAAGGCTAAGGAAAGGAAGACTAAATCTTGCAATATGGTACTTCCTTCTTCTGAGTCTAAAGAAGAAACCTTTGCTGGTACAAGATATGGAAAAGAGTACCACAAAGATTATGAGGGATCCTCCAATGATGCAGAGAATGTTAAAACACCACCAACTCAACCATCTCTTATTCCTGCTAAACCATCTGTGGTTGAAAAGGAGAAACAGAAAGCAATACGCTTTGATGTCCCATTGAAGTCTACTTTCAGTCAGGGGGTGGTGATGAAACCCTATAAATTTGATATTCTATCCCAGTTAGCCAATACTCCGGCTAGACTATCTATCTTCGAGTTGCTTAGCCTTTCTAAAGAAAGTCGCGAAACCTTGAGTGAAACTTTGCTGCAAGCTGACTCCTGCTTAGCTCAACTCAAGACTCCCGATAATATACCAGTGTCATGCCCACAATGTCATAGTGTGATGGAGGTGATTCCTAATATTACCTTTACACAAGAAGATATGCTGTTGAAGCATAACAAGCATGACAGGCCTTTGTGCTATACTGGGTATATTGAACCCATTGAAGTTGACAGGATTTATATTGATCCTGGGTCTTCCATTAGCATAATTCTTCAAAGTATGCTAAGACCGTTGAGGATTCCTACTAGTGACTTAACTTACACTAGTACCACAATCGTTGGATTCAACTCTGAAAAGAGTAAACCACTGGGAAAAATTCGTCTGAAAATCCAGATTGGTGATCTTCGAACGATGGCAACATTCTATGTTATTAATTCAGACGTATCCTACAATATCCTTCTTGGAAGACCATGGTTATATGAGCATAACATCGTGCCTTCAACTCTCCACCAATGCTTCAATATGTGGATTCCCAAGGGGTTGTAAAGACTGAATTTGCTGATATCAATCCTTTCAAGGGTGTCAAAGCCTATTTTTCTGATTCAAGGCTCTAAAAATAAGAACATGTAAAGGAGATATCAGACATGGCTGAAGATCGATCATTTACCGAAGATCAGTCTATTAATGAAGATTCACCAGAAGATCAACCTTTGAAAATCAAAGTCAAAGGGCGAATTCAACCCCAACCTGTCAACAATCAACCTCTGATAATCAAGGTTAAAAGAAGAACTCAAGCTTCATCTGAGAAATCAGTGAATGTTCCTGCTAAAAGCCAAGTTCAAACTTTTGTGATCAAGGTCAAAGGGCGTACTTTTCGTACGAATGATCCAAAGCCACCATTGATCGTTAATCTTGGCAAGTCTACGCAGAAGACGGATGATGGTCCGTTAATGATCAATCCGAAGCGTAGTAGTCAAATTGTAAATGATGTAAATTGATCATTTTGTACTTTCCGATATCAATGAAGATTTCCTTTTTGAGTATATGGCTGTCAAATTTGTTGAAAGAATGACTTTATCTTCTGATAATCAAAGTCATCAATATAAAGACGACATAGATACAGAGGAAACCTTATACATTGACAATAAGTAAAATTCTTTTTCTCCTCATATCGATGTTGGACCTTATGTTCAGAGGTTCCTAACATCTTCTCCCTATCTTCTTCCTGTAGTCGCTTCATCGCAAGCTTGTGTAACTTATAGACGTCACGAGGAATATTATTTCGTGATTCCGTCTGATAAAAAAAATAAGCGTCAAATTGTGTTTGGCCAGCCTAGAAATATCCCTGTTGCTCAGACAGATGATCTGAGAGATAAAGATAAAGGAAGAATCCAAATTGACAAATATAGTCAACAATCTCTCAAGATTATCCAGAATATGGGATATGATTTGAAGACTATGCAAGGTCTTAATCAAGGCAAGGGTGGACGATTACGTGATCCGTTTTATCAGAAAACTCGTCATGGGTTGGGATATGATCCATCCTATATGTTTAATGACGATATTCAAGAAGAATTCTCTTCTAGCTCTTCATAATCATCAAATTCGGAAGAAATCCAATTTATCGAATCTGATACATCTCACTCCTCGTGTGTTAGAAGAGGTTATTATGATGAATCTGAATAAATATTCTCAGTAAACATGGTTCAAATTGATGGTGAATCTGAACCATTTGAGAATGATCCTTGGCCTCAACAGATGGACACTCAATGGGAACTTCGTTTTGAACAGCGACAACCACCTATAGAGGACGAGATTGTCCAGATTGATGTTGGAGATGGAACTACGCCTAAACCAATATTCATCAGTAAAAATCTTTCTGAAAATGAAAAGGAAGAGTTGATAAAACTGATCAAAAATATATTGATATTTTTGCATGGAGTTATGAGGATATGCCAGGTCTAGATCCTAAAGTTGCTACTCATAAACTCAATATCTTCCTAATGCCAAGCCTGTAAACAACAGTAACGGTATTTTCGACCAGATATGATGGATGTAATTGAGGCGGAAGTCAAAAAGCTGATCACATGTGGCTTTGTTCGTGAAGAACAACACCCCGATTGGGTTGCCAACATTGTTCCTGTTATGAAGAAGAACGAAAAAGTCCGAGTTTGCATAGATTTTCGAGATCTTAATGCAGCTTGTCCAAAGGATAAATTTCTACTTCCGATTACCGATGTCATGATAGACAATACATGCGGTTTTGAACGTATGTCTTTTATGGATGGATTCTCAGGATATAATCAAATTAAGATACATCCAGAAGATGAGAAGCATACTGCTTTTCGTACACCCCTTGGGGTTTACTGCTATACAGTTATGCCATTTGGTCTTAAAAATGTCGGTGCCACGTATCAACGGGCTATGAGCAATATCTTTCAAGAACATCTACGAAAAACAGTTGAATGTTACGTAGATGACATTGCTGTCAAGAGTCAAAAGATGATCACATTCAAGACTTGAAGACAGTATTCGATTTGATGCACCAACATCAATTGAAAATGAACCATACTAAGTCTTTTTTTGGGATTTCTAGTGGCAAGTTTTTAGGATTTGTTATTACTTCTCAGGGTATCCATGTTGATCCTGATAAGGTTAAAGCAATTCTTGAAATGCGTCCTCCTCATAATCTGAAAGAACTTCGTGGCTTTCAGGGTCGCATTGCTTATATCAGAAGATTTATGTCTAATCTCTCTAGGAGATGTTAACCTTTTTTCCGTCTATTAAAGAAGGGTGTATCATTTGTTTGGGATGAAGCGTGTCAGAAAGCCTTCAATGATATCAAACAATACCTTACAAATCCACCTGTTCTGGTACCTCCAGTGGTAGGAAGACCATTTTTGCTATATGTTCGAGCTTTGGATCATTCACTTGGTGCTCTTCTTGCACAAAAAAGTGATATGGGGCATGAACAAGCGATTTATTATCTTAGCAGTTGGAGCTGAACACAGGTATACTCCTATAGAAAAGAAATATCTGGCCTTAGTTTTTGCTGTCCAAAAGACAAGACACTATGTGACAGGACAGACTATTCATGTTATCTCTAGAATAAATCCCATTCGGGTATTGATGAGAAAACCAAGCATTCTTAACTCTAGGTTAGCTACCTGGGCGATGTTGCTCACTCCTTATGACATGGTTTATGTACCTCAAAAATCAGTGAAGGGTCAAGCATTAGCTGATTTCTTAGCTGCTCACCCTATACCTGAAACATCGAAGTTATATGAGGACATTCCAGATGAAGTCGTGGATTGCAACATGACTCTGAAGGATGACATCTGGCAATTATATTTTGATGGAGCATCACGGGTTGGACCTAAAGGTAATATTTTCTCTGGGGTAGGAATCGTCTTGGTTTCTCCTGATAAAATGGTCATATATCGTGCCTACTCTCTCAATGAGCCATGCTCTAACAATGTAGCAGAATACAATGCTTGCTGATTGGGCTCCAAGTAGCAAAGCAATTGGATATCGAGTTCCTAGAAGCTTATGGAGATTCTCAACTAATTATTAATCAAGTTAGAGGAACTTATGAAGTCAGAAATCCTAATCTCATCCCTTATCATCAAGTGGTAATCGAGTTGATCTTTTCATTCAAAGGATTCTTTATCAAATTCGTACCACGTTCTCGAAATGTGGAAGCTGATGCTCTTGCTAGCTTAGCTGCAGACTTAGCTGTTCCAATTCGAAGACAAAACACCATTACTTTGTTGGACCGAGACTTATTCTGTGTCAAGAATAATCTGTATATTGAACAAAGTTATACTACAGAGTCAAGTTTCCAGCAGAAGGATTGGAGAAGTCCATTCATTGACTATACGGTTCATGGGATTTTACCTGAAGATCCAAAAGAAGCTGCATCAATCAAGAGATAATCATTTCGATTTTACTATGATTCGTCTTTACATATGTTATATCGTCGTTCATACGATGGATTGCTACGCTGTCTCTCAGAAAGTGAAGCTAAACAGACACTCCGTGAGGCTCATGATGGTGTCTGTGGTGCTCATCAGCTAGGTCCGAAGTTACAGGACCGCATTCGAAGAATGGGGTATTATTGGCCATCCATGATAGCAGATGCTGTAGATTACGCCAAAAGATGTAAAGCATGTCAGATTCATGCTGACTTTATTTACCAACCTTCTAAATTTCTACATCCTACAGCAGCTTCTTGGCCCTTTGAAGCTTGGGGTATGGATATCATTGGTCCGATTAATCCTCCTTCTGTTAAAGGACATCGGTTTATATTGGCTATAACCGATTACTTTTCTAAGTGGGCAGAAGCAGTTTACCTTACTGAAGTGAAAACATCTAATGTGATCAGCTTCATTAAATACCATGTCATTTATCGTTTCGGGATTCCTCGACGGATAATTCATGACAATGGACCATAATTTGCCAGTCAGGCATTTTATCGGTTCTGTGATAAGAATCGCAAAATCTGGCTTCTACAGCTTATAATCCAGCTGCTAATGGTTTAGCCGAAGCTTTCAACAAAACGATCATTAAACTTCTCAGAAAGTTTGTCTCTTCTAATAAACGTGATTGGGATGAGAAACTTGGAGAATATTTATGGACTTATCGAACAACAGTCCGAACTCCTACTGGTTTTACACCATTCTTACTGGTTTATGGATGTGAGGTTGTCCTTCCATTGGAAATCCAGATTCTATCTCTTCGAATAGTCATTGCTAATGAGTTAACTATAGAGAATAATGATCGCTTACGACTCTAAGAACTTGAAGGATTGGACGAAAAGCGTCTTCAAGCACAACAGCATATTGAGCTATATCAAGCTCGTATATCTCGAACTTTCAACCGTAAAGTTAAAGAGAGGGTATTCAAGGTTGGCGAGCTGGTATTAGCTGTTCAAAGACCGATGGTGATGACTCACAAAGCAAAGAAAAATTCCAAGCAAAATGGGAAGGTCCTTATTTGAGACCGTGTTTTCTAATGGCGCATATCGGTTATCAAAGCCCAATGGAGATCTACTCAAGATGCCGATCAATGGCAAATTTCTTAAGAAGTACTATGTATAAAAAAACAGAATGAAAATAAAAGTTCTTTTATTTTTGTTCTGAACAAAGGATTAAGGACGAGGATCACTGCCTTCCTTATTGAATACATAGTCAGCCAATGCATCAAAGACATCGGCATCCATCCTCAGTACTTCTTCTTCAGAAGTTTTCCCTGGGTCTACTAAGAAAGCGAGGATGTCTTGTGGTGGCTTGGGCGTAGAAGAAATTTTGCCTATTTTGGTGGGTCTGACACAATTGGTTCAACGGACGCGTCTCGATGACGTCCTCAACCTTCATGGAGACTTCATTCTTTTGCTGCACATCCTTGGAAGACATTTCCGATAGAGGATTGGAAATAAAAATGAAATTTTACAAAGAGTTCTCACCTATTTATAGGAGAGATCTATTAATGAACTGCTTTAAAATTAAAAACAACTTTTCATTCCCGAAAAGACCTGTCCATTCACTACATCAGATTCATCCATTTTGTGGAATTGAATTGACCTTCTCTTTTCCCGAAAGATGCATTGGTTCATTTATTCTTTTATCAAATTTGGTATGTATCCTCTATGACACCTGTCTTCTTATTTCCCCAGCTACCAATGTTTGGTTAAGCTGGTAACTTGTCTCTTCAGAGAGAATTTTTATCTTACCAGTTGGTATAAAAAGTTGGATTTATTATTTATCATGTTATCATGACCTCTGAATAAATATTAAATCTGCTTGCATTTCCTATCTATCATGTCCATTTGGCCTCTGAATAGATATTAATCTATTTTTCTTTGAATTGTTACGATCTATCATGTCCATATTACCTCTGATAGTATTGTACACTCTAAACAGAAAACGAGATTTCACTATCTATCATGTCCATATTACCTCTGGATAGATACAATTTATTTGAGTTTCAAAGACTTATGTCCATATTACCTCTGATAAGTATTTTTATCTCATACCTATTGTTTAAATTCAAAATAAACGATAGGATCACAAAACAAATATTTTGAATAAGATAAAAAATTACAAAAGCTCCTTCTTTGCCTAAGGCGGAGCAGACATATCTTTCAGCAATTTTTTGAGCTCTGCTAAATGCTTCTTATGAGAGCCCATTATATTTTCAGTAGCTATCTGTCTTCGGGCTTCTGGAGTGCTAATGGGAGAAAATTTAGCAAAAGTAGCTATCATATTATCTCTAGCTTCATCGAGGTGCTTGATAGTAGATTCAGCTCCAAAAACTTGTTCCTCCAAGATTGAGCTTTGTGTCAAATATTGGTCACGAGCTGCTATTAATTGCTCCTTCTCAGCTTTCAGACGAGCTAGTTCGGCCTCCACTTCACGAATTTTATCATTTTGCTCCCGAATTTTCGTATTGGAAGTGTCATAGGCTTCTCTATAACTTCCCAATCGAGGCCTTGCAGCCAATAAAGCTTTTTCTCTGACGACTTTGCTGCTGTGTTCTTTGAGAGATTCGTTGAAAGTAGTCTCTCGAGCAGTGTATTCAGCTGATAAAGCTTCGTACTCAGCTTGAATGAGACTCTCGGTAGTTTCAATTGTCAGCATCAATATTCTCTAATATGCTGCTCAAGTTCTTCTACCACCTTTTCTAAGGCTGTTGCTCTCTTAACATCATTAAACATGGCGACGTTCCTAATGGTGGAAACAATCGCGCCTTTCAAGCTTTCATAACTGAGGCCCCTATTCAGGACCATGTCAATCAAAGCTGACAGGGTCTTGTAAAAAGCTTCAGTATGAATCTCAACTAGGAGATTCATGTCCGCATTGGAGCTCGGCGTCGCAGCAATCTCTACCAAGTCCCTTTTCTCAGATTAGGAGCAGAGGTGGTTGCTCCGGTAGCAGATTGTGATAAAGATGATATGGTCGTTACTAACATAGCCAATTGATCTCTGGGAGCTTCAGATCATATCTTAGCACGTGTCACTCCAACCGTTTCTGGAGTTCCGGTGGCGGTGATAGTTGTGGATGGAACGATGGTAGTTAACTGATTCAGGTTCAGGTATAATCTCCTCAGGCACTTCTTATGGATCAGTAGTAATTGCTGAGGTGCTATCACGACAGTCCCAGTTTCAGTAGGTGATTTAATTATACCTTCATCATCTTCTTTGGCTTCTGGCTGTTCGGGCTCTCGAGGCACTTCAAGTTCTTCATTGAGGCCAGTTCCTATCAATAGTGACTTCATGTTCTGCAGTTGGTTTTTCTATAGCTTGTTCTTTTCTCGGTCGTCAATATGAGAAGATAATTCGGGCTGAGCCTCTACTTCAACCTCTATTTCAACCTCTGCTTCAAGCTCTTTATGTACTTCTGGTTGAATTACTTCTACTTCGTCTGAAGAAGAAGCCTCTTCATCAGATTCCTCGTTTTCCTCATACATATCTTCTTGAGGAGGAGGAGGAGCCACAGGCTTTGGTGCAATGATGGTATCTACAAAATGAACAAAATAAGTTAATATACAAAATTATGATACATAATTCTGTATAGGTTTTACGTAGTACCTGGAATATGTGCGTTATGTTCAAGGTATGAATCATAATCACCATCCCAGTCATCATCATCAAAGGTGAGAGCCGGTTCGTCTGATGGGATCTGGTCTCAATTAGCAATATGTACAGTAGTAGTATCCTCCGTAACTTGTGCCTTTCGCGGCAAAGATAAATGGAGTGAGGAGCTAAGGCGTCCAGGAGATAAAAGTTTTATAACTTCTGATGCTGCTGCTGGTTGAGGTGTTGAAGACCCTTCTCCCGGATGGACTGAAGGGGAAGAAGCAACAAGTTGGTCCTCTTCGACCGAGTTATCATCTTCTGGAATAAAGCTTTGGGTTTGGAAGGCCCTTTAGTAGTAGTTTTCTTTTTTCTCAGGAGACTTCACTGGAAGAGTAGTTGTAGTCTGCTTTCGTTTGCGGGTTTTTCCAATAACTATTGGTCCTGCGGCTATCTCCCAGCTCCTCTAGGAATGACTGTCAAAAATTCATCTATAACAGAAGTATTGTCTGGTACGTCAGGAGTTATTCTAATGGGTTCTTCAACATTTCCCTCCTGGGCCCATCGTAGACTTCCTTGCATGCTATAACCATCTTCGAAGGAGCGAATGGATGTATAAAAATGAGCATACGTGTGAAGTATACGTAGCTCAGTTGTACTAGTGGCTGTAGATATGGTGAATCTAGCACCAGTACATGCAGTGCTAAAATATCTCCATGCTCGTGCACCGTCAATCAGCTTTCCATAATAATAGAAGCTGGTGGAAGGATTGCCAACGAAGTTGGTCATATCCAAACTGGCGAGCGAAACTACTTGGTAGGTAAGGCTCAAACGCGCATCTTCATTCCTGTACATCAGATGGGAGGGTCTGATGTACACCAGCCATCGGAAGACAGATCTTGGTAGTAAAGCTGATCTATCTACTCTATCTTCAAATTGCACGCCAAGGCAGTCGGCTGGAACTGGTGGCCTTGTGCAGAAGAAGTTAGCCGTGAGAGTAATTTAATGCTGCTCGGGTGTCTGCCACCGTTGTAGCTCTCCATGTGGATTTGCTAAATTTTTGGAGGAAAATCCTCGCTTCATCCTCAGGGCCCGGTGGTAGTAAATTGCAATTGTGGTGTAGTAACCAACCCATCAGATAGGTGTAGGACAGCTCCACCCTTGGAAAATTGTCTCGATGAGGAGCATTATTAATCAACTCTTCACCGAAAGACCGTAGACCTGCATTTATTCGGCATACCGACAGCAGGTTGATTATGTGTTTGAACACTAAACGTACCGCTGGCCACAAAACATTGTGGCGAATCCTGTCCACGGTACTGATCCCTGGCACGACCCATCTTCGTAGCCATAAGGATAGAAAGCCTGCCAGAAAGGCCTTCTTTGACATTTTCTGACTACCCTGCCTCAGGTAGCTTAAAGCCTCAGTCCCCGCAGGGATGTCTCCGGTTTTGGTAGACAGATATTGGTCGCGAGCTTTCTGAGAAGTCATCAACTCTTGGATTACATCTGCAGGAATTATTGAGCAAGGTCTAATGGTTTGAGTCTTGTCTTCTCGAAACCTGCTTCTCAGTCTTGGACACTCTATTTTCATGGTAAAATAGATAGGTTGTCCATTTGGTTATGTATGCTAAATGTGCCCGTTTCATACATACTGGTACAAATCAGATAATGGCACATGAGTTCTTCATAGACTTGTACCATTTCGGGGCTCTTCTCTCGAACTTTGCTAATTCCCGATTGGAAGGAATGTATTCTTCATAAGGGAATTCGCCCATTGGTAGTTTTGAATTGCATCTCATGCAAAGCAAGGCCATCTCGCCGTGTGGAGTTGCAAAAGTTCCTGTCGAACTCATATACAATTCCAGTAAAGCTAGAAATAAGTTGCTGTTCGGAGGAATGCCATAACTGGTAGAGGCCACCGCTTCATACAGGCCAATATCTAATTCTGTTTTAAACTGCTTCATGACCCAATTACTGATCTGGATCCAGTTACTACTGTAAGGGGTTAGCCACCTGTCAGCCTTGGGTTGGTTTGAGGATATAAGACTCCTTCCCTTAGAAATTTATTTATGAACATGGGAATTTGCACCGGCTGGATCAGAAGTGAGTCCTCACTCGGTGTAAACCTGGGCAATAGACCAGAAAATGGAATGAACCACCACAGGGAGTGCTAATGTGATAACCCATGTCATTTGCTCTTTCTCTTCTGAAGATGATCCTACCTGGTCTACCATAGCTATTGGGAGTCAAATTCTATAGCATTTGACGGTGATGGCTAGCAGGAAGAAAGTAGATAAAGGGTAATCCCTGTCCATGTCAGGGAGATACATCACCCTTTCTCCAGATCTAAATACCGAGGCCTCCTTTTTGGGATGAGTTTGAGATTTGAAATCTATAGCATCCCCAAATAAGAAAGCTGGCTTTAAGAATTGTTGATTGTCCAGTGACACCAGCACTTTCCCGTCGATCATGGATAATAGCATCCTATCTCCTTGGGCAGATATTAGCTGTGCTCTCTCTACAGGTATTCGGGGTTGGATTGAGGAAATTTTACATGAGATAAATCCTCCAGGTAGTTCGAGCCCACCATGCCAGCTGATGAGCCAAAAACTTCTTCAAGAGGATGAGCTTGTAAATACTGACAAAAAGAAAAAGAGAGATCAAGTTAGTGAGAAATCTAAATTAAAATTTTATGAGTAAAGACATTGACTTTTACGCTTACTAAAATTAATTAAAAAAATTTAAGTGTAAAAAAGTCTTTGTTTTACAAAGTTTTTCATTTTACGCCAGCACATACTAAAGTGGGCGTATTTTACGCTGACATGAATAGACATGAGCGTAATTCGAATTTTACGCTGACACGTATAACATGGGCGTATTTCTTTTGTTACGCTGACACGTACAATGTGGGCGTATTTTGTTATTTCAGTTTCTACGCTAACACGAATGACGTGGGCGTGAAATCTGAAAATTTAGGTTGTCTTTTTCTTCTCCGATGAATATTCCGGCCAAAAGAAAGGGTTTACCCTTCACAGGTGGAGCTACGGCGGGATTGGGTTGTCGGAGTGGTGTCGATGATCGAATGGGAGTTTGTTCACGGTCGGCCGATGAAGAGTCAACGGCGAATTTCTTCCCCTTGTTGCCGGCGGTGGTTTTCTTGGGAGCCATCAAGTTAAAGTGAGGGAGATTTCGAAGACAGGAGGGACAAAAAATTTGGGATTGCAAAGAAACAAGTAAAGTCCTTACCGAACTTTGAAAAGCTCTATTTATAGAGATTTTTGAATCGATTCAAATTCCCAATTTTATGTCGATTGTTAGAAATTCCTATTTTTATGCCGACTGTTGGATATCCCTATTTTTACGCGAATGACCGCTGGATATCCCGAATTTTACGCTTCTATTCAAAGTATTTCGAAAATTTTGAAATCTTTTCAAATTTCGAAAACTTTGAAGGGGATCTTGTAGGAGCGTAAAAAAATGTTTTATAGACTGAGTCAAAAGGATAAGAGCTTTCCACTCAAACAAGCTACTTTATGCCAGGGACAGATCAGCTGCTTTACGCCAGGGACACGCCAACCATTTTACGCCAGGGAAGCAGAGACAAATTGTCAAATCATACATTTAATGCAAAGTAATAATGGGTCTGACATAAAGATCTACTGATGGCGTATAACACAGGATTCGAAGGGATTTGTTTTACATAGAAATCCATATTTGTAGTTTAGTATGTGGACTGAGCTACTTTTACGCTCACAAGATGGCTTCTTTTACGCATGAATACTATATGAGCCTTTTTACGCTCAAAGTTGACGTGTGCATAAAGTTTATTTGGGCTACCTTTACGCTCAAGGTTGTTTTATCAACCACTTTACGCGGTAAGTCCATTTTAGGGCTATTTTACGCCTAGTCTACTGCTTTACGCTCAGGGTATATTTGGGATGTTTTTATGCCCTATCCTTTCTGATTAGTTTAGAACGTGGTTTGCCTACGTGGTTTTTGCCACACATTTCGAAGAACGTGTGTGCGTGCATCCTATTCTTATTGAAATCATGGGACACGTGTCAACGTATGTAGAGGATGACTTCAGTCATGGGTGGCAGTTATTAGCGTAAAGAACGGAACTTTTGCTGAGTTTTACGCACAAAAAGCCAAGTCTATAAATAGAATTATTTTCTCATATAAAGGTCACAGATGACAGGGAGAATACATAGAGATCAGAGCCCAGAAACTTTGATTTTCCCGAGAGCATCTTCTTCAACCTTTCTTCCAGAACAGAGTGAAGCAAAGCAGGAAAGCATTCGACCTCGCCATCAGTGCCCAAGTGCGTCGATACCTTTCTGATGACTTCGTTCTTCCAGTTGTTCATATTCTAGCAGTGATCTTCATCATCATCGTATGGTCCAAGGAACAAAGTGATCGCCTTCAGATCAGACTTCCATAGCAATACTTCCCAGAATAATTTGTACTTTCTTGTACTTTCTCGTTTTATTTTCAAAACCCGATTTCCAGGCATTTTTGTTAAGTGAAACACTAATGCCACAAGGCCTGACATAACTTTTGCCGTGGGAATGCTGAGTCGTTTCACGAGCAACCCAGGCATTGAGCACTGGAAAGCTATGAAACGGGTTATGAGATATCTCAGAGACTCAGACATATGCACTGCACTACATCGAGATCCGTCGTTAGTGGAAGGCTTAGTGACTTGATTTATCTAGTTTCTATATGCCGTGTTCACTAGTTTATGGTCTTGCTCGACTTGACAGTGTAGTTATACTGGACTTGACTATGTCTTGACTGAGTCGTACCTTATCTCGCCAGTACCTTCTGAGTCGTGTCATAGAACGAGTACGTGTAATTGAACTGCTGAATCCTTGTTATCGTTGTTCCTCAACCAGAGAGTCCAAACTCGGGACGAGGGTTGATCAGTTGCCACCAGAGTCCACACTCGGGACGAGGGGTTTTGTTCCTTGGCACCATAGAGTCCATTCGGGACGAGGGTGTTGTCTTGATCTGTTTACATCCGGGAGTCCACACTCAGGACAAGGATGTTGACTTGTTATTTGCACCAGAGAGTCCACACTCGGGACGAGGGTGCCTTGCCGTGAACTAACCAGAGAGTCCACACCCGGGACGAGGGTTAGTGATTAGTTCAACCTGCGAGTCCACTCGGGCGAGGGTTTGGTATTCCATTGATCTGGTATTCATTTGTTCATCCGGCAGTTCAGTTATGTATAGTTGTTCTGGTATTCCAGTTCATAGTCACCTGTCAGTAACCATTTATCGTTAGTCACTTGTTAGCAGTTTGGTTGTAGTCTCTTACCATGTTAGTGTCGTTCCTTGTTTATATTCTGTTTATATCTCATGCATGATTAAACTGCTAGATAGGCATGTTTTTTATGTATCTTGCTATGTCCCCTGAGGACCTGATGATATCTCCAGGTTTAGCGATTGCATAGAGTTAGTTAGCAGAGCGGGATGGTAGATGATTGTGATGCCGTTCAGGTATTTGTCATGATATTACATTGTTATCCTTCGTGCTCTACATTCCTTATCATGAGATATCCTGCTTATTGATTCACTTTAGAGACTCTTGTTATATTCTTTGAGTCTATCGGACATATATGCTAGTGGGCTCATACCACGACCCCTAGTGTCCATTCATGTTTCGTACACTTATTGTAGATTTGAGATATAGATTGGTTTGCCATGATTTGGCAGTTTACCATAGCCTTGACAGCGGCGTTTACGTATTCGTGTCGGGCTGGAGTCCACTCGATGCGTAGCTAGCTTGCTCACGATTTTGCGTCCAAAAAGCGGATGTGGGTCGTGACAATTTTTTGGGTGGTCCATACAGGTCAGAGCATATCGTATCAGTTACGTAACTGTATTGGTACGAGCCTGCGACTATGACTAAACCCTTAGAATCTCAATCTACTCTGCCTTGGAAATTCTCCTAAAATTTCTCTACGTCCTTGAAATATCATATTTGTTCTCGATTATTCTTCCTTGCCTTCAAAACCATTGATTTTTCGTCTCCTTCTATTTCGGGTGACGAACGATCGTGCTGTTTAGAATCTATCAGAAATTCTTAAATTATAGTATAATATTGCTTGACTATTGAAATTTGGTTTGTTAGCCATAGTTAGAAGATTATAAGATTTTAGTGACCGTATTTTGAGTAGTAGTATGACCAAAGGTGGGTAGAAGTCCTCAAGTACTCGGAGTTATAAAATGACTAGAGAAGGCCATAAAATATTTTTGAGAAATTAAATTTGAGAGATTAAGGTAATAGTAGACTTTAATTTTTAAGGCCTAGTTATGAATTAGAATTTCGATGACGAAATTATTTTTAAAGTGGGTAGATTTGTAGCTCCCCTTCCCGAAATTTTTAAATTATTTTTTCTATTATTTATTCGATTTAAATGGTGATTTTTAGATTTTATAAATGATTATTTAGTTAATTATTTCGGTAGATAACTTTAGCCATGGTTGAGTTTTGAAGTATCAGTGATTAGAAATCGTGGCACGGATATGCAATAGCGTGCTTTGACTAGTGTATTAGCCCTGGTAGGGAAGGACGAGCCATAGTAATTCTAACTAGAAAACCAGACCAAGTTACGACTTAACCCTTGCCGAAGATTTTATTTATTATTTAATTATATTATTGAGTTTTAGGGAACCCGGTTGTACCGAACCTGTCCAGATTGGGCCCAAGTCAAATCCAAGCCCGTAGGCATGTAGTGGGACTAATACGGCCTTGTAGACTGTTTGGTAAATGCAAATATTTTGTATATTTTTAGGAATTGGCAATTATGTTTCTAAATATTGTTATAGGTAGATTATAGGTATTATTATTGTTAAATAGTGTTTTACAAAATTGTATGATCTTCTGGAGCCAGATAAGGAGTGTGCATGTTATATCCATCAGAAACGACTTTTGGGCTATTTTAATTGTTATTAGGATTTTATTATCATTAATATTACTTTGTTGTTATTAAATGATAACGATTTATATTTATTAATTATTTATTATATAAGATATGTATATATAATGTGTATTATATTTCTATAAATAAGACCACTATATTATATTATTATATTAGGATATATTTGTTTGCCTGTGAATATTTATTGTTGTAGTGGTAGGTATGCATAGAAGATATTTATAAATATCTAAATAAGAGTTATATAAATAATACATAATGTATGTGTATGTATATATAAAAATATATTATTATGTGTTGTATGTGTGTGTGTGGTGTGTATATCTATCTATCTATATAGTATATATTTATATCATCTATATATCTATCTCTCTCTCTATCTCTATCTCTATCTATCTCTATGTGTGTGTGTGTGTGTGTGTGTTGTGTGTGTGTGTGTGTGTGTGGTGTTCTCTCTCTCTCTCTCTCTCTCTGCTCTCTCTCTCTCTCTCTCTCTTCTCTTCTCTCTCCCTCTCTCTCTCTCTCTCTCTCTCTCTCTCTCTTCCTCTCTCTCTCTTTCTCTCTCTCTCTCTCCTTCTCTCTCTTGTGTCTGTGTCTGTCTCTCTCCCTCTCCCTCTCCTCTCCCCCTCTCTCTCTCTCTCTTCTCTCTGTGTGTCGTTCTCTCTCTCTCTCTTCTCTCCTCTCTCTTCTCTCTCCTCTCTCTCTCTCTCTCTCTCTCTCTCTCTCTCTCTCTCTCTCTCTCTCTCTCTCTCTCTCTCTCTCTCTCTCTCTTCTCTCTCTCTCTCTCTCCTCCCCCTCCCCCCCTCTCTCCTCTCTCCTCTCTCTCTCTCTCCTCTCTCCTCTCTATCTCTCTCTCTCTCCTCTCTCTCTCTCCTCCTCTCTCTCTCTCTACTAGAGAGCCAGCACTCCCAGCCCAACCAAGTCGGCCCCCCCCAGGACCACCCCCCCCAGCCCAGTCAGGCCAGGCTCAGCCCA
>JANAVB010001683.1:0-32124 GCA_029216955.1 Iris pallida | reverse complement strand
AAAAATAAAATTCTATTGCAATAACTAGATTCTGATTGCAGTATACAATTAGTTTATTGTATTTTGGAGCTGCTTAATTATGTAGGAATTTTGGATACATGTATGTAGCTGACGTAATTGGTATTAATAAAGACTGACATTCTTAAATAGATCAAGACAAGTTATGGATGATAAGAATCAAGTAGCGTGCAGTGCCCCCAAAATATTTGGCTTCCTGTTAACAAGATGAAGCTGCATATTAAATTAAACGGGTGTGCTAAATATTTTGTCCCAAGGAGTGATCATCATCATCATCATCCAAGCCTTCTCCCCTCAGAAAAGGTTGGCTATGGACAGGGCCGGCCCTGAGCTAATGGGGGCCCGAGGCGAAACTTTCAAAATGGGCCCCCATACATAATGTAAAAAAAAAGTATAAATAAAACAAAAATTTGTTGTAATCAAGATTTGAACCAAGGACCTCTTTTATACAAGCCAAGCATTATAACCACTACACCACAATATTTTTTGTTAAAAAAAGGTACATGATACATACTAGTTCTATTGTAGATAGTTCATGTTGGTGCCCCCTTTCGTCAGGGGGCCCTGGGCCGTCGCCCGGCCTGCCCTGGGCCAGGGCCGCCCCTGGCTATGGAGCATAAGAAAGTTCCATACATGATTTGACACAGTTTTATGACCGAATGTCGACATGACGTCAACCCTCTATGTTGGAGTCAAATTCTAGCCAAGGTAGCTATGAGCATGTGACCATGCTATAAAATCTAGGTGGCCAGTTGGTAGATAGGTATACCTTTTGGATTGCAGTTTAAGCTCATGCAACCAGGGAGCACCCTCCAAGTTTCCCTTGACAATAAGGAATCTAGACGATGAGGTAAGATGATACAATTTGTGATAGGGAATTGCATTCACCTCTATGACACATTACGCCAAAGAGTGAAGGAATGCAACTCGCAAACTTAATATTTTATTAAGCCCAAACACCATCGTTAATCATAAATACATTCATATACAAGAACTGGGATTCTGGATGACACTGGCTTGATTTCAAGGCTGCTTCAACAGTGACATAATTATTAATTTGGCAGTAGGAACCATTTAATTTCTGTTTGGTGCACAGTGGTTGGTAGCCCGTCTCTAAGAAGCGACTTTAAAAATCTGGGATGTGTGTGTAGGATGTGCTCAGACACAACCCCGGCACACCAAGTACACTAGGACACCAAATTAGGTGTCGTGTTTGTGTTGGTGCGTGCAACATAGTGGCATCACGTCTGTTCAAGATATTACGTTGGATCCAGTACAGAGTTAGCATTGACAAAATGTATATCTAGTTTAATTGGATCACTGGAACATTGAATACCTTGCAAGACAACTATATCTGCTGCAGTGTGTGTTAAAATTATAAATTGTTCGAGAAACAGTACCATTATTTGGTCATACAATCTATTGATAAGAAAGAACTAAGAAGCTGAATGATGCTAAGATTTGTGGGATACATGCATTTGTTAGATTTGTTTGAAGTTTGACCCAACTTTCCACATTGAAACCGTAAAAAGTTAAGTACCAGTTACCGATGTAACTTCAATATAGTTCCATTTACAACACTTGTACAAATATGGTTTAACAATAAGGGGCTCAGAAGTCCAAATCATTGTACTCTTGACAGGTTAAAATATCCGTCAAACATGAAATTTTCTTAAGTGACTAAATGAGAGGGAAAGATGCAAAAGATGTGTGATTTGGTACTGAGATATAGTTACCAAGTCATTTATAATTGGGTCGACCTAATGTGGAGTTACCCAAATGAAGTGTACATGTAAAATCTGATAGGAATACTGTAAGCTTCCAATTAAGAAAGGTCCAATAGTGATACTGCAAAGCATTGTAAAATCGTATATCAGAAAAGGAAGAAGATTACAACTGAGCATTCACATTTCCTATCTTTTATGGATTGTTTCTTCTTACTGGCATTTGTTAGATTTGTTAAAATTATAAATTGTTCGAGAAACAGTACCATTATTTGGTCATACAATCTATTGATAAGAAAGAACTAAGAAGCTGAATGATGCTAAGATTTGTGGGATACATGCATTTGTTAGATTTGTTTGAAGTTTGACCCAACTTTCCACATTGAAACCGTAAAAAGTTAAGTACCAGTTACCGATGTAACTTCAATATAGTTCCATTTACAACACTTGTACAAATATGGCTTAACAATAAGGGGCTCAGAAGTCCAAATCATTGTACTCTTGACAGGTTAAAAATATCCGTCAAACATGAAATTTTCTTAAGTGACTAAATGAGAGGGAAAGATGCAAAAGCCACATTGAAACCGTAAAAAGTTAAGTACCAGTTACCGATGTAACTTCAATATAGTTCCATTTACAACACTTGTACAAATATGGTTTAACAATAAGGGGCTCAGAAGTCCAAATCATTGTACTCTTGACAGGTTAAAAATATCCGTCAAACATGAAATTTTCTTAAGTGACTAAATGAGAGGGAAAGATGCAAAAGATGCAAAAGATGTGTGATTTGGTACTGAGATATAGTTACCAAGTCATTTATAATTGGGTCGACCTAATGTGGAGTTACCCAAATGAAGTGTACATGTAAAATCTGATAGGAATACTGTAAGCTTCCAATTAAGAAAGGTCCAATAGTGATACTGCAAAGCATTGTAAAATCGTATATCAGAAAAGGAAGAAGATTACAACTGAGCATTCACATTTCCTATCTTTTATGGATTGTTTCTTCTTACTGGCCTGATTATGTCTGCTTTCATATCTTGAAAGAGTAAGGAGATTTGATTAATACATGTCTTTGAAGTATCGGAGAATATACTCCCATCTGACATGAAATCGGCATATTTACTGAATTTTAAGTCGAACTTACAACGTACTCATGCTTATGGTTCTGATAGTACATGTATATTAATTCTATTATGGCTCATGTCTTCGATTATCAAGAAGTCCTGGTGTCTGGATTGGTTTTATCCCTTTATTTTCTACTTGGAGGTATTTGTTCCTGGAGGTGTTACTTCGTATCTCATGAAATATTATGATCTGTTAGGTTGGCGTGATTGGTAATTTGGTTCATTCTTCACCAAACATAAAGAAAGAAGTTCTTCTTGCAGGAGCTTTACAACCTGTTATTGGATTATTAAGGTATCGTTTGCAACTATTGGCCTCTCTCCTTGTTTTAAATAATTTGTCATAAATGAGATGTTTAGTTAGTTAGTTTTCCTTTCTTCATGTACTTAACTGATGGTTTATTTAATTATTTTTCTATGTAGTGCAAATGGTGGAGCTTGTTCCTTTACTCTTGATCATTCTTTTTTTTTTTTTTTGGGAAATTCTGTTATTCATAAAATATTAATAACTCTATTTGTAGAGAAGAATATTTAAAAGCTCCTGAATCATGTATAAGTTAATGCTGACCTGTTTTAAAATGGCGATTTTTAATCTCTAGAAGCCTCTTTATGGCTTACGGTATCTACATGTTTATTGTATTCATGAAGTTATTCCAATCTATACAGACCTTGAACTATAACATCAGTCAAGCAACTAACTTAAGTAAATACTTAGTTTTCTTGCTAGGACTTAGCTGAGTAATAAATTCAGTGTCAGCCCAAAAAGTAACCAACAATCTTTCTGAGCATTAACATTCCCTCACAACACATTTTGACAATGTTATGCTCGTTTAAGGAATCACTTTGACAATTGGATGTGTTATTTGATGGCTTTTAGTTAAAACTTTTATGTCCTTATGGGTCAATGCATTTCAAGCATATACTATAAGATGTATACTTGTCTGATTTTCTGTACTTTTCATCACGCTCACTCGTAGATAGTGTTCCTTGGCACCCACCGTGCTGGGGTTTCATTATGCTGCCGTGCTGGCCCGGGCCGCTGGCGCAGCCTGCAACAGTTCGCGCACCGAGCTGAGCGGCGAACTAGCTGTTTAGGGCCGTTCCGCATCCAGCTGGTGCGCATTGCCGCCCCCCATGCGCTTGATCACGACAACCGGCCCTGCCAACATCCCTCGCTATACATATGAGTAGTGTATTTATGTCACGTCCCAGTTCTGCAGAACCAAAAGTCACCACTTGACGTGATGTCGTAAAGTCTAAATTGCACTTGTACAAGGCAAGCAAAAACACGATTGATAAAACAATCTCAGGATCAAAGTCGTTGCAGGGGAAAATATGTACACAATTGTCACAGCTCAGGATCATAGTTCTTCAATACCATTCATTAAGAGGAATTAACATAACCTTTTGACGGAACATGATTGTTGAATGGCAGTTCGTGCTGTACGGAGAGCCAAAGGGAGGCAGCTTTATTACTAGGGCAGTTTGCTGCAACTGATTCAGATTGCAAGGTGATGTGGTCATAGCTACAACCCCAGGCTTAATAAATGATGGACTATATAATTTGCACATACTTTTTTACTCTTAACCTTTTTTTAAGTGGGATCTTGAAAGTCCTAACACAGAAGTTTATCTTCCTGCAGGTGCACATAGTACAGAGAGGTGCTGTGCGGCCTCTAGTTGAGATGCTTCAGTCTCAAGATATACAACTTAAAGAGATGTCTGCCTTTGCTCTTGGGAGGCTAGCCCAGGTACCACTTGTTATACTGTCATTTTATTTTTGCTATGTTAATGAATGTTGTGCCAATTTTAAGTAGAATGTCACTTACCATTTTTGGTTTTGTATTTCTTTGAAAGCAATGATGAACTCTGTTTTGCTATGTCACTGAAATCTTAATTAGTACTTGAATAAATTGGCCCTTTTGTATGCATCAAATTGTTTGTGTTTGTGGTCATCATCTGCTCATTGGTTTCTATACTAGAAATATGATAGTGAGATAAATTTTGAGAACATTTTGCGTTAATATTGGGTTGTTGACCAAGTGTTATTCATACTTTCTGGTCTCAAGAAGTTTTTCATTCATAGAATCATCTCATTTTTTGCCAGTTTCTCGATGCATGTTTCACCGGAGTCGAGGGTACTGTCACTATGTAATGGTGTTCATTTCTGTTTGATGCTCGTGCCTAAAGGCCCTAAGCATAATGAACTTTTTCTTATCTCTTTCATCAACTATCTTCTGCTGTGGTCTTCCATAGAGCATTGAAAGCACTATATGGAAATACTACAGATTTATGAGGAGGTATAGTAAAAATCCATGACATGTAATGAGTTAGAAAAAAGATAGTGTTCTGTAGGTGGGCTTGCAGTTGCATGTGTTGTTATGCTTGGCGGCTACTGGCTAGGAAACATGCGCACTCCTACATTGGTATCATATCTTTGTCGTTCTGTGTTCAAGACATCAGATATGATGCTGGCTTAAAAATACAGGAGAAGCCAAAATCAGTGCCATTTCTCCATGCCAATATTGTAGTATCATACTCCTTGTCATGCAACAGAGGGTATTCATTTTTGGCAGATGATAATTAAATCCTCAAGATATGATATACATATTTCATCGTTGGAAACACTTGTAGTTATGTTGATTTCAGAAGCATCTGTCATGAAGAACATAATTTTGATTCTTTTCCTTTTTTTACATTTTTTTATTGGTATATTCTGAACATAACGCCACCAAACAGTAGGCAGAAATCTTTTCTTGATATCATATTTAATTCTTAACTGCATACACTTTTTCTAGGATACACACAACCAAGCTGGAATTGCATATGATGGTGGTCTGGTGCCTCTGCTAAAGCTTCTTGATTCCAAAAATGGATCTCTTCAGCATAATGCAGCATTTGCTCTGTATGGTATTGCTGATAATGAGGTAAATTTCTAACCCACAAAACTTGATTATTTCTCCAGCAAGAGTGCCTATTGGATGCTAATTTTTGCCTATTTTGGTACTCCTATAGTTAGCTTGATATAACTTTATTGTTTCATGTAGGATAATGTCTCTGATTTTATTAAAGTGGGAGGCGTTCAGAAGTTACAGGATGGAGAATTCATTGTTCAGGTATTTTGTTTTGTACCCTCGTGTTTATTTTTGATCTTATTTGAAATCCACTTATGATTTATTCAGCTTGTTTATAAATACACAGGCAACAAAGGACTGTGTAGCTAAGACATTGAAACGATTGGAGGAGAAGATTCATGGACGAGTGAGTTTTATGTCCTGTGATTTACCTTTTCAATTGCAGTCATTGAAATGATATTCCTCTGTTGTTAAATTCATGTTATACATTCTCTTCAAGGTTTTGAAGCACTTGCTCTATCTGATGCGAGTAGCAGAGAAGGCTGTCCAGAGACGTGTTGCATTAGCACTTGCTCACCTTTGTTCTCCTGAAGATCAACAAACAATTTTCATTGATAACAATGGTACAGCCTCGTGCCATAATATCTGATTTTTGTTGATTGCCTTCAGAATAGATGCTTGTCAAATTTTACTTGAATGAACTAATAGAACTGAGTTATTGTTTTTTCTCTTTTTGGAAAAAAAATAATAGAAAGGATAAATAATAAATTGAATAAAGACAACATGAGAATGTTAATCGAAATAATGCTAAAAGAAGTCTGTTACAAGAAGTCAGTTTTCAAAATGTTTGTTAAAGAAAATGTCCCATCTATACATAATGTTTTAAAGTTAATTATTAAGTGTTTACTCAACTGTGAAATATGGAAACTTTCTGTAGTACCATCTTGAGGGACCATGTTTGCAGGTGTGGTCGTCTCTGATAGATATGAATACTTGTTCTAACGATATATTACATATAGGGCTTGATTTGCTTCTTGATCTTCTTGCATCTACCAATGTAAAGCAACAACAAGATGGTTCTGTAGCACTGTACAAGTTGGCTAACAAAGCAACGGTCCTTTCTCCCATAGATGCAGCTCCTCCATCTCCAACACCGCAGGTTTGTTCTTTGGGCAGATCAAATGGTATCACTCTGCATTTTGTGCTGTTCAGTTCTTCAAATAGCATATAGTGAGGAAGGGAACTGCATGCACATAATCTTTCTGATGCTCATTTTGTTAACTGTCCATATAAATATTTTTCTACACAAGTCAAAATTCTTCATCCGTCCCAGTTTTCTATTTGTTTTGAGGATTGAAAAATATTTCCGGTTTCATAGAAAATTGTAGCCATTGTAATTTTGAAAAGGTGGAATTGTTAGGATTGTCTATTATGATGTGACAATACAAGGGGCTTAGAAAATTTGTTTCAGTTGATACACAACTGAAGTAACGTTATCTGGATGCTAGTTGTGTTCTATAATTAATGTCTTTATGTTCCTACGGAAGCTGGTAGACGCAATTTGCTTATCCTCAGTGGTTAGTTCCACCTAGAGGCTCTAAAGATGGAGTTATAAATTTGATTTGTCATAACCTTAAACATGTTCTTAGATTTGTTTCTTTTGTTCATTTAATGGCTTGATTTTCATCACACCTGAACTGTATAGGTACTAGTCTTGGGGACTGCAGATGTTCATAGTTTAAAAGAATGCTAAGGAATGTCTATCATGATTTCTATTAGAACCAAATTAGTACAGTGAAAGTTTCTAGGGCAAAGTTACTGAATTGCTTGCTTAAGTGATAGTAGTCCATGGTTTGGGGAATGCTTGTCATACTCAATGTGAATTACTTGGCTGATGCAATTTAGATTGGCACAGCCTAAACCAGCACCTTGAAGCTATGCATGCATCTACAGTGAGCCAAACTTAAATTTGGCCGCTCTCTCCTTGAAGGATGAAACAGATGTAATCATGCTCCTCAACCTAAGCCCGACTGAGTGGAAGAAGTTATATATGGTTCAGTTTGCCATTCTTTAGTCTATTTTTATGCCGTTTCATACTTTCTGGAGATAATCTGTAAATTTTTATGGCTAGGCTCGAAACTCAAACAAATGTTTAGTGCCCCAAAAAAAAGTCGATAAAAAGATATTCTGCAACTTGGTCAGTATTTTACACCATTATGTGAAACCCATTCAGTCGACATTGCCACTGGAGACTGGATCTATGAACTATCCATCTCCTATACCCAAAATAGGTAGAATCAATTGCAAGTAAAGATCAAATGTTGTAACAAGTACATTCTATAGGGCTTTATTCTTAAAACATTTCCTTCAATTATCCTATGTGCAAAAGCCTTTCACAGCTGCATCAACATAAGCCTGTTTTAATTCTTGTATATTATCTCTCCTACTTGGGGGCATATTTAGCATGTTATATCCTTTTTGAATTATGTTTCCAGTCATTCTGAAACTTTTGCCTACAAAATGAATGAATATATTTTGTTTATTTCTTTAGCCCATCTGATGCTTGTCTGTAGAATCCTGATTGGGAGAGTGAAATTTTTTTTTGTACGACAGTAAATATTTTTCCAAGTATTATATGCAGTTTTTCTATTATCTTTCATTTTTCCAGGCTCCCATATAGTGCTTGCAGACCCATATATAATTTGTATGGCAGCTTTTGTATTTTACTTGGTGCTATAATTATTGTAGTGACATTCCTGCCCTTTGATTTCTAAGTATTCGCTAGCAACATGTTAAACCATTTTATTGTGTTAAAAATTGAATTACTGAGATTGTGGGTATTGTTTTACAAACATACTTTTTGCAGGTTTATCTGGGTGAGCAGTATGTGAACAGTGCGACTCTGTCTGATGTGACCTTTCTGGTTGAAGGTTGTACATTTCTTCTTTAAGTTGCACTCTCTGGAATGTTTGTTGGGTGGGGGGGGGGGGGGGGGGGGGGGGGGGGGGGGGGGGGGGGGGGGGGGGGGGGGGGTGATCATGATCTATATTGCTGGAGGAGCGGGCTTCAATCTTATTAATAGGTATGCCAATGTTTTTACTGATATTTCTTTTCCTTTATTCAGGTGAACGATTCTATGCACACAGGATTGCTTGCTGCTTCTTCAGATGCATTTCGTGCAATGTTTGATGGAGGATACAGGGTGAGTTCAGTTTTGAGTACCCAAGTTACTGAAAAGAAGCTATATCCTAATATGCCTTTCATAACTATAAGTTCTTTCCATGTTATGAACTTCCAATAAATCCTGATGTTCCCGTGTCAAAATCAACCAGGAAAAGGAAGCGAGAGATATCGAGATTCCAAACATAAGATGGGAGGTTTTCGAACTGATGATGAGGTATGTATACACTTTACCTGATCATTTCTGAAGGTTCTTTGCTATTGGCTTCTGAGTTTTGACATTGGACCTGTTGTTGTCGATAGATTCATATACACTGGTTCTGTTGATGTAACTACAACTATTGCACAAGATCTCCTTAGAGCTGCAGACCAGTATCTGCTAGAAGGTCTGAAGCGTCTATGTGAATATGCGATTGCTCAGGTAGATGGATGGAATTGTCTCGTTGTCTTCTGTCTGATTAATAGTTGTTGCTGATACGCTATTGGTTTGTAATTTTCTTCAGGATATTAACCTGGACAACATCTCCAGCATGTACGAGTTGTCAGAGGCCTATCACGCAATGTCTTTGAGGCATACCTGCGTCCTATTCTTCTTGGAGCAGTTCAACAAAATTAGCACGAGACCAGGGTACTTTCACATTCTCTCAGTCACCCTAAACTTCAAATTAAATGTTAGACATGGAAAGTATATTGAAATATCAAAAGCTAGCTATGTTATCACGATTCTTATCGAACTAACAATGATAAACCACAATTCTTGCTGGAGCATCGCTGTTAGAAGTACACCAAGTATTTAGTCATGGTAACACCTATACTCCTAGCACACCATAATCTCTCCAAAAAACTCTTGATAGACACAACCTAGAGTTTTCTCAAGGTATATGCTGTGTGAATCTACTGTTGAACATGCCTTCATTAATTCCTTTGCAGGTATTCTCATCTGGTTCAACGTATTGTACCGGAGATCCGTAGTTACTTCTCCAAAGCTCTTCTTCCTAACCAAAGGTGTTCTCGTGCGTGAACATGCATTGCCAACATCATAAACTAACACCGGTTGCTGGGGGAATTGTACAGTGAACTTTCTGGCGTCCAGTTTTTCTTTCTTTTTTTAACATGGGGAGGGCATGAGTTGGGGGATGTTATGTGGATTTGGAATGCTCTCTGAACTTTGAGCTTTTTTGTTGTTTACTACCTAGCTTCAATCAATATCATAGTTGTTTTACCTAATATCTTTAAATGGTACAAGGTTCTTAATTGCTTCATCTTTGCTGAGTTTAAATCTATTGTATAATCAAGTAGGAGGATGATATATTTAGATGTACTTGGAAAAAAAAGGGTGGATGAGAGATTGTGCAATTTTAACATGGAAAAGACCGGACGGCTCGAAAGAATAAACTGAAAAATAAACCAAAATGCCATGTGTTAGCACGTGATCGGCTGAAAATCGACATGTGGTCGGTTCACATGTCGATTTTTTGCACGTTTTGCATAGAAGCATTGATTTAATATTGGCATATAATGTGTATGGACAAGTAACTGTCTTCTCATTGTTATTCCAGAAAAAAGCCTATTGGAACAAGACAAGGATTAGCTAGTCTGTTGATGCACACAATCAGACTTTTGCATGACGAAGAAGAGTCATATAAAAGTGGAATTAGGCTGGGACATGTCACTGACTTTTGGTTCCCTGTACTCTTGAGCGATGAAACGAAAATCGAGGATTACTGGAAGGGGGACTCGTGCACTCTTCGTAGAAATCATGGAAGGGGGAGACTCATCGCTCTAAATCACGGTTCCAGTCACAGAAATGACCAGCCTCGTGTCTAGCTTAGGTTTCTGTCATAGCATAGCACCTGCAGGAAACATAATCCACCAATGATGAAACTATGACTGAACATTTCGTAGAACTGGCACCATTATAGTCTTCACCACTTGGCCAATACATGATAGCTGCTTCATCTTTTATTACAGAAGATTCCATCATTCATTTCCCCCAAAGAGAAAACACCAATGAAAATGCCATTGATAAATGAGTCCATTTTTGTTCACCACCAAGTGTGATGTTCACCTCCCAATAAAAATATGACACGTGACATTTTTATTTTATACAAACCACTTTGTAAGAGCATCTCCAACCCTATTGTGAGTTTAGAAAAAATGGTTGCCACATAGGAATGACAAGCTTTCATTTCAAAAATCCTTCTCTAATGCAAATGTAGAATATATCATGAAGTTGACATGGCACATGGCAAAGACAATGTGAAGTTTGTTGTCTAGATCTAGACAATGCACTTCACAATGTCTTTGTCTCCACATCATCAATTATGAATATAAATATTTATAAAAAAATGAAGAAGTGGAGGAGTTGTCTTGGAAGTTGTAAAAAATATTTTTTATTGTCTTCTCAATACTTTTGCATTGGAGAATATTTTTTTTTATCTCATTGTCTTGTGTGAATATCATCTTGCCACATAGAAAAGACATTGTCTTAGAGCATCTCCAACCCTATTGTCTTGTTAAGTGTTGTGAGTCTTAGGTGGCTCCTATGTGGCATGAGCCACAAGACAATGTCTTGTTTATGTGGCAAAATTATATCTCAAAAGACAATGAGATAGAAAAACTCTCTCCAATGCAAAAGTATTGAGAAGACAATAAAAATTATTTTTTTCAACTTCCAAGACAACTTTTAAGACAACTACTCATCTTCTTTCTTTTTTCTAATATTTTTTATTCATAATTGATGACATGGAAGAGAAGACATTGTCAAGTGCATTGTCTAGAACAAGACAATCAACTTCACAATGTCTTCTTTAATTTTTGCCACATAAGCTTCACAATTGACTTGACAATTGCATTGGAGAAGAACTTATGAATAAAATTTTATCATTCCTATGTGGCATTAACTTTTTTCCAAAGTCACAATAGGGTCTTAGAGCATCTCCAACCCTATTGTGAGTTTGAAAAAAATGGTTGCCACATAGGAATGACAACCATTTTTTTTTTTCCAAAAGTACTTCTCCAATGCAAATGTGAAATAAAGTGTGGAGTTGACATGACAATGACATGGCAAAGACAATGTGAAGTTGGTTGTCTAGATCTAGACAATGCACTTCACAATGTCTTTATGTCCACATCATCATTGTGAATAAAAATATTTATAAAATGGAGTAGAAGAGTAAAAGTTGTCTTGAAAGTTGTAAAAAATTATTTTGTATTGTCTTCTTAATACTTTTGCATTGGAGATGACTTTTAAACTCATTGTCATTTGTGAATATAATCTTGCCACCTATACAAGACATTGTCTTGTGTCCCATGCCACCTAAGATTCACAACACAAAATAAGACAATAGGGTTGGAGATGCTCTTATGTCTCATGCCACGTAGGAATCACAACACAAAACAAGACAATATGGTTGGAGATGCTCTAAGTGGTTGTGTTCATCCATAAAAGTGGTTTTGTACCGCGTGTCATATTTTATTGGAAGGTGAACATTACACATAGTTTTGGTGGGTGAACAAAAATGGACTCATTAATAAATGATAAAAGGCACTTCAAAAAGTATTAGTGACACTACACTTTTGGTAGTCCTAATTTTGGCAGTACTCAGGACTATCAATTCTGATTTGCATATTATATCAAAATTTTGGTACTCCTGAATATGCAGAGGACCATAAAAAATTTGGTAGTCCTATTTTGTTTAATATTGCCAAAATTTTGACAGCCTTGAATATGTATATGACTGCCAAAAACTGTAATTATTCCTAACAAATTTCTTAGTGTTTGTACCCAGTGAAATGATCTCAATATATAAATACTAAAAGATAGTTGTTTTATTTATTCTAAATTTATTATTATATCATGTTGTAAGATTATTCAGAAAAAAAATCGTAATTATCTAACTGTCTCTATTAACTTTAATGTATAATTTTAAGCAGTAAATATATACAAAAATATAATTGAAAAAAAAAATTTACGATCGAAGTTGCACTTTTTAAATACTTTTTATTATTATATAGTAGTATAGGTAATAAAAGAAGAAGAAGAAAAAAAAACTGTATGTACTGTGTAGTCTTTTGTTTGTACACAGACACAGACTCATAGCCTTGGATTTACTTACATTGAGTGCACATCCCGACCAAGAGATCATCTTCACACGGGACATTTCTCTCTACAAGTAGCAAGCAAGACCCGTCTCCATGTTATATGGTATTGTCTCTCTCTCTCTCTCTCTCTCTCTCTCTCTCTCTGCCTATTATATAATTTATTTGCAGGCTTCAACAACTCCTCAATACCACTACAACATCCTTTTATAGCTTCATTAACAACTTAACCAACCACTTTTTATGAGAGATGGCAACACCAGAGAAGCGAACTGGCTGGGCTAGCACTGCTGCGGTGATAGTACTGCTGCTGCTGTGTTGGAAATTCGTCAATTTTCTTTTTTTTAAAACTGCAACCAAATAAAATATAAGTAGATGTTACCAGTTTTCGAAGAAGTCGTGCACGTAGTACTGTCCTAAGAGTTAGCTTGGATCTTGTAATAACCACCTAATAAAATATTACTTTTATTGTCTATTTCCCTATAATTTTTTTAAAAGTGTTATGCTTTAATTTTTTTTTTTCAAAATATAATATTATTAATAATAATTGATAACCACAATAACAATAATAAATATTATATATATAAATACATATATATTTGCATTTGACCCAAGGTAAAATTTTGCAATTTTACAATTTAATTACCAACTCATTAGGGATTAGGTGTTCACTTGTGTGAATATGTGGCACTTATATGAGATTAGGTGTCAAGTTATTAGCTAAGTGGCATTCCTCCATGCCACATGGCTTAGTGCATGGAGAGAAGTCTCCAACTAAAACCACCTCACCCTTCCCTCTCCATTATATACATTTTTTTCTCTCTCCCTCTCATTTCTTCTCATCCCCTTCTCCATACCATCTCCTCCACCCGCTGCCATCGTCCGCCGGACATCACCTCCAGCACCACCTCCTCAACTCCTCCTCTTCTTCCACTATCAAAAACCTAAGGAATTTATGGAGTAATTCTAGGTCCAACCAAGAAACCAAGGCAAGTCCTCCCCTACCTATATTAATTACATATAATTTCTAATATAGTTGTAGAAGCTATAGCACAAGTATTATAGTAATGTAAATCTGGAATTTTTTTTCCTGCACAGTTTTATTGTGAG
Organism: Iris pallida; assembly: GCA_029216955.1. NCBI lineage: Eukaryota > Viridiplantae > Streptophyta > Magnoliopsida > Asparagales > Iridaceae > Iris > Iris pallida. The sequence continues at coordinate 18,012 of JANAVB010001683.1, read as the reverse complement.
ACTATTTTGACCTAATAAATTGTACTAAAATAAAAATATGTATAAACGAGTTATCTAAGAATTCGACGCCGTTTCCGAAAACATATAATATGATGGTATTATGATTTATGTACTAGTAGCTACAGGCCGTGCAACATGGATGAAAAATTCTAGAACCATATTTTGGAATTTATTTTACAGTATTTTTCGGATCAGTTTTGATCTAGCAGACATCATTAAAATTGAATTATGTCTGAACGAGAATCGAAGAGGACTCGATAAGCTTTCCGACGATATATGATACGATAGGGTTTGAGTTTATATGGTAGAAGATATGGGTCGTACAACATAGGTGTACAATTCTGGAATTGAATCAGGAATCTAGTATACAAATAATTTTGTACGACAGATTTGACCTATTAATCCCTGTCAAAATGAAAATATGTATGAACATAAATCAAAGAGATTCGATAAGCTTTTCAGCGGTATATAATATGATAGTATCTAGATGTATATATTAGAAATTATTAACCGTACAATATCATCGTCGAAACCTGAAAATAATTTCTGTAATTTAAGGAGACACAGCTTTGTATCCTAATTTTGACCTATTAAACTTTATCAAATCCAAAATGTGTAAACACGTGTTTCATAGAACATTTGATAAGCTTTCCAACGATATATAATATGATGGTATTCAGATTTATATGATAGGAGTTATGCTATTTGCAAGTAGAGGATACATGTTTGGAATTCTGGACAACTTAGTTTTGTGTTTTTATATAATTCTTATCTACTATATTGACTGCGTGTGACCGGTGTGAGGGTTGCTCCACCGAAGGGGTCGACATACCCATTTATTATCATATTTGTCCATTGAAAATTTTCAGAATCAGCAAATACAAAGGAGACTCTGCCGAAATTTTTGAAAAATTTCAGAGTTGGCCATTTTGGAAAGTCGAAATGGTTAAATCCTAGTCCCTAATTTTATCAAATTTTCTAATATAAACATAACCCTGAAATACTTGAAAGTGTTGCCTTAGGCATACAAATTCTAGTTTGACATTTTATTCCGCTAAGACGGAATCTCCTGCTTAACTTTATTCTCATTTAATGTGTGTTTCCTATCACACAAAAAAATGAGATACAAAATCGAAATGTACTTTAACTAAGTAACATTTTGGTAAGAATTGCATTGGGATGGGAGAGAAACCTTTGGATCACACCTTCAAACTCTTTGTAATATTATATTTTACAAAATTGATCAGTTTCTGTTATCGGCATTCGTACGGCCATACGATGTCCGATGTGAGGCTTAGCTCACTTTCCTGTTTTCTGTTTTCCATTGGATTTTGAATCACCGAATTCGGCCCTGTAATATCCAATGTAGCCTGTTCCGATATTCTTGAAAAATTTAAGTCATACGACAATTGTTATAACACTTGATTCCGATAACTCGGAAAACCACTCATGTGTTATCCTGATTATATCACATCAATATGTGATCCTGATACTAATGGGACGGATAAATCTAAGCACCGCCCATTAAGTATAAACCTGATCCCGGGTAAATGGGATTATTGTTGAGAAAATAGAAGTTGTATGATCCAGAAGTGTTTCTCTAAATATTGTATTTGCATACATAATTTGTCAGTGGTTTACACATTTACATGACACCTAAATTCCTTTGGAAACAGATGCAAACACTATAAAAAATAATTATCAGTAAATCTACTTTAAAATTTTCCTTTCCTCCTGTTCAATTTCGAAATTTTTATCATCTTACTTTATCTTCCTTACTCCTTTGACTGAGGACTTGCTCGTCGTATTGACGACCTAGTTTTGTTCACTAGATTTGTAGACATATTTTCAAGGAACTGCTACGACAAGTTGAAAGGAAGCTGGAGAACAAGAACGAGATTTTACTTTTGACGGCAATTATGTTGAAATCAGAATACTCTCTATTTCATTAATTCATGTATACTTTTATACATTGGGTTAATTGTTACACTGGGTAGAGTAGTTCATTTTCCTATTTATAGCTTAGAATGTCCCTTGTAGAATAATATAATTTTATTATACAAGATTATGACCTGTGATAACCTATCCTAGAGCCTTACAGGCGACAATCGTGAATACGGGTACTGGAGTATTCATATGTCGCGTAGCCTGGGGATGGTGTTACGTACTCGGCTTGCCGTATTTGGGAGCGGGACGTGACAGGTCTATGTGCAGACCGTATCCGAACGCTCCTAGTGGTAAAATTTCCGCTCCACCGGAATCTCCTTGCCGCACACGACTTGGAGAGAGTGACCCCGACTTAGCTCTGCCCAGAGCAACGAAGAACAGCAGCGGTAATACGAAGGAGACAAGATTTTAGAGAATTTCGAGAAGAATATTTTTCTGTGTACGGAAGAGAAAAAGCACAAACTTATATAGACTGATGGTGGCTCTTTGTAACGTTCAGAAATAATATTCTATAAAATTCAGGAGGATCTAGACACAAAATAGCCCTATTGTGTAATTACTTGTATACCCCTCCACCCTATATATATTGTATATATTTTTATATGAATGAAACTCTCCTCTCTCTCTCCTGATCTCTCCCGTCGCGCCGCCGTTGTCTGTCTATGGATTCTTCTCCCGCCCGCTCCTGGTTCGAGTCTCATCCATAAAGGAAAGAGTGACGAAGCCCGATGTGCCATGGCCCTCGAGATCCGGTCGCCGAGTTCTGCGTAACTGTCGACGCCCCCTCAGCTTTTCTCCTCCTCTTCCCCGACGAGGCCCTCGAGATCCGGGGCCCTCCGCTCTCTCCTCCTCCTCCTCTTCCGCCACCGCGGCAGCGGACAAGAAGAAGGACCCCTCCCTCCTATGCGAGGAGGAGGTGGTTCTCCTACCTGATGATTGGGAACGGTGGCTCCCACATGAGACGGAAGAGGACTGCTTTATGGATTGTTTATAGGGGTGCAATTCGGGCGGGTTGGGTCGGGTTTGAGGTCAACCCGAGCCCAACCCGATAGATCATAAGCCTAGCCCGAGCCCAAGCCCGACCCGACTTCGGGTTCAACATATGAAGTCCAAGACCAAGCCCGGAGGATCGGATTCGGCTCGGGTTTATCGGGCTCTAATATGATATTTGAAATAATTTTAAACAAGAGTAATATTAAATGCATAATCAAATAGCAATCAAGTCTCAATCATTACAAAATAAAACTGAAATGAGATTTAGGACAAGGAGTTGAAGAGTTCGGATGAAAAAAATTATAGTTTAAACTTTTCATTTAAGTAGTATGAAACAATATATATATAATATATATATATATATATATATATATATATATATATATATATATATATATATATATATATATATATATATATATATATATATATATATGTCGGGTTTCGGGTTCTTCGGGTTAACCAACACATGAACCCAAGTCCAACCCGATTTTTGATCAGGTTCAAATATTTTAATCCGAGCCCGAGCCCGAACCCGAATATCTTCAACCCTAATCCAACCCATTAACGGGTTTACCCGATCGGGTTCGGGTTTAGCCCGCCCGAGTTGCACCCCTAATTGTTCTGGAAATTGCTGAGAAACCCAATTTCGGGATTGGTTGTATGAAAAATCCACCCGCAGGATGGGTTTTTATGAAATGCCCAGAATTATATAATTCTACGTCAAATATTCAAAGATTCCCTTTAGATGCTATGTATTTACAAAATTAATACCATAACTACCCCTTCGCACAAACTCAGATCTGGATTGCGATTCTCTTCTTCTTCTTCTTTCTTCTTCTTCTTCTTCTTCTTCTTCACGAGAGATCTGAATTCCATTGCTCTCATCTTCGGCAGAGATCGCAAAGATCGTTCGTAGTTCACCATGCTTTTTTTTTCAGTCGAACTCCGATCATCGCTCATCTTCTTCTTCTTCTTCTTCTTCTTCTTCTTCTTCTTCTTCTTCTTCTTCTTCTCCGACAATTAGGTCAATTATGGAGAGAAGATCTTCTTCTTCTTTTCCATAAGAGTTAGCATCGTTTTGAAAGAAGAATGAAAACTCTTGAATCTTTATTTATGTCAAATTTCTTTCCACAAAACAAAAAAAATAAAAAAATAGGTTTCTGTCAACTGTTCTCCGTCGATATCACATGAAGAATAGTCATTCTCCTGTATTTTTAACAAGGAGAATGACATTCTCTGTGTTGAATGGCATTCTCCGTGTTTCTAACACGGAGAATGGCCATTCTCCTGTGTTTTAACATTTGAATGACCATTTTTCGTGTCATTTAACACGGAGAATGTCATTCTCCGTGTTATTTAGCACGGAGAATGGCCATTCTCCGTGTAATTTAGAAACGGAGAATGTCATTCTCCGTACTAAATTACACGGAGAATGGTCATTCTCCTACGTTTTAACACTGGGAATAACCATTCTCCGTGTAAATTAACATGGAGAATGTCATTCTCCGTTTTAATTAAGACGGAGAATGCCATTCTCCGTTTTATTTAACACGGAGAATGACATTCTCCGTGTTAATTTACACGGAGAATGGCCATTCTCCGTGTAATTAGAAACGGATAATGTCATTCTCCGTACTAAATTACACGGAGAATGGTCATTCTCCTACATTTTAACACTGGGAATAACCATTCTCCGTGTAAATTAACACGGAGAATGCCATTCTCCGTTTTATTTAACACGGAGAGTGACATTCTCCGTGTTAATTTACACGGAGAATGGCATTTTCCGTATTTCTAACACGAAGAATGGCCATTCTCCTGCGTTTTAACACTGTAATGACCATTCTCCGTGCTAAATTACACGGAGAATGACCATTCTCCGTGTAAATTAAGACGGAGAATGGTCATTCTCCGTTTTATTTAACACGGAGAATGTCATTCTCCGTGTTAATTTACACGGAGAATGGCATTCTCCGTGTTTCTAACACAGAGAATGACTATTCTCCGTGTAAATTAAGACGGAGAATGACATTCTCCGTGTTACTATACGGAGAATGGCCACCCTCATGCGAAATTAACATTTTTCGTGTTCTAACACGGAGAATGACCATTCTCCTGCCTTTTATGGTCAGTTGAAACTTTGAAGGGCCATAACTTTTGACTGGGAGGTCGAAACGAGGTCCGTTTTGTCCCAAAATGAGCGTATCTTCGAGGAGCCTGAAAGTAATTGCTTCTCCGTTAGACGGCCTCCCGAAATTTTAGAATCGCAAAAAAATGATGTTTGGACCTCCGTTTTAGCACTTTTGTCGTTTGTCTCGGTCTTTCCGAAATTTTTCGACGAGTTTTTGAAGATTTTTGAGGAGAAAACCTAGATTCGAAAGTGTGCAGCGTATGGAAGAAGATGAAGTATCGAAACGTTTTTTTTAAGAGTAGTTTCGTGGGTGTTTTCAATGAATTAGAAGGAAGGACAAAAAGGTCATTCGGAACCCTCTTTATATATTTTTTTGTTAATTCTGGACACGCGATGAAATGTTATTGTGCGGTGGGTTTTTCATAAAACTTTTTGTTTTTTGGGCATTTCATAAATTTTCCCCTAATTGTTTTGTTTACCGTCCTACGACAATGAGAAGCGCGCGAGAGAAGACTTAGAGGAGTACTATATGGCTTGGTGGATACCGGCCTTCGACTATGAGAAATAGAAGGAAAAAGAGATGGAAAAACGTAAGATTATTATTATTGCTTCATTTTTCTCTTCTTTTCTTGTGTGCGTTAGTGTAATGTTGTTTTTTGTGCATTAGTTATGCAACAAAAAGTAATGCAGTTTGTGAAAGATGGCAAGCGACTTCCGCCGCCTAAGCTCAAGGTCATTCCGGATCTTCCAACTATTAACGTATTAAATGTTGTTGCATTTTACAATTTTATAGCAATTTTTTTTTTTCATGAAATATACAATTCATATAAAAAGTCTTGATTGGCAAATAGATCTATACTTAATACTTGTCTTTTGTTTTAAAAACATCATATTAGTTGGCTGGCAGTGTTCCCAATTTCGGCTTATAGGCTGCTGTCCCCGCTGCACCACTACTGGAAACCCCTTTTCGGCCTAGTTAGGTGCCTCTTAGGGAAGTGTCCCACCAATGGATACTTACTTTAGCTATGATTAAAACCATACATAATGTTTTATTTTAGAGTCCATTTTTTTCATCGACGGGTAGTGGTTCTGAACCCTGAGGGGGGAGAGAGAGAGAGAGAGAGAGAGCATGAGTCCATGGAGAAGGAAACAGCTTTTGGGAAAGTCGAAAGAGAGATTTTTAGGAAACAGCTTTGGGAAAAGAGAGATTTTCTGCTCTCTGAAAGCAGAGTTTAAAAACTTTTTTTGGAATTTTTTTTCTTTTTCAAAGTTTAGATTCTCGGATGTCGACATCCAAGCACTATTTGTTTTACTTTTGACGTTTAACTCAAACAGACCCTAAGTCATTAAGGAATACAGGAAAATGTTTTGAGCTGGGAAACTTAAGGTTGGATGAATTATTGGCTTACGGTTTTGAGTCAGGGACTAGGATTAGCAATAATCAAGAGGGAACTCTATGAAGAAGTTACAAGGATAAGTGTTGGGAAACTGTAAAACTTAAATTAATGTTTCCGGTACAAAATAACATCTACAACATAATCGGAAAAAAAGAAGCTCCACTAGAGCAATGAAATTTCATAAACAGTATATCCTTTGACCCCCCTATAATATAGAAGGAAAAGAGAACAACTTCATTGGTACAAAATTGCATCTACAACTTGATCAGGAGAAGAAAAAAACTTCACTGCGGCAATGAAACTTTATAAACAATAAGTTCCTTTGATCCTCCTATATATAGAAATCAAAATCATAACCAAACAAACAAGAATGTATAAAAGAACCCTGTATAAATGGTAGAAGACTTTATATATCCTTCAACTTTTTTTAGTCTATAGTTTTGTCCCACATTAGATAGCCATCAATCTAATGAAATTAATATGTTTAGTTGAGCCGTTCTCTTTCTCAGCATGGTGTCACAGAAATAGGCTTATTACCGTCATCCTCGTCTCCTTCTGAGCCTCATCGTCCCATCTTGGACAGTTGGACCCTCTTGTCACGGACTTAGTGTTTTTGCTAGCACTTTGTCCCGTGCGGTGCACTGTCTTTCTCCTCAAAGACTCGTGCAAGCCTTCCCAACCCGACTTAGCTAGATCGCTAAGGAAATTAGAATAGTGGAGCAAAGATAGGCTCGTAAGGATCTCTTTATTAACTTGGAGAATGCTTACAATTTTTAGGTGGTGAGGAACAAATGAGAGCCTCCCCCTTTTATAAGTGCTCATAGAGCAATACAAGGAAAGTCCTGGAAGGAATATTCCAAGGATTATTAGTTTCTACCATAACTGGAATGGCATATTCCAGGTTTATTTCTTAGCAACATAAAAGAAAACTTCTTGGGCCTTCCAGAAGCTTCTTGGACCTCCTAGAACGATCTTGGGCCTTCTGGAGAGATCCACAATCTTCTAGAGCCTTCCGCCATCTTCTAGAATGTTCTGGAAGCTTCCCGCATAACCTTGGTCCGCGAAAAGGTTATGCAACTGGGCCTCGGGCGGGGTGTAACATTTGGGCCGTTACATTATCCCCCACCTAAGGCGTTGACGCCCTCGTCAACCATGCTCGCTGAGAAACGTCTGGATCTCGGCTTCGAACTGATGCAGCGTATCAGCACGTTCCCAGCTAGACTCACCGTAAGGTAAGCATTTCCACTGGATGAGGTACTCCACATACGGGGACACGCCTCGTCGCCGAATGGTCCTCCTGTCCAGCACGGCTTCCACCTCCTTGTCGAAGGAAGTCGTCATGGTCGCCGTCGGTCGCTTTGGAACTTCGCGCTGGGGATCCTCCAAGTCTGCATGGTACGGCTTCAAGCAACTTGCATGGAAGACTGGATGAATCTTCAGCTTGGCAGGGAGTTCAAGCTTGTAGGCCACCTTGCCTACTTTCTTGAGCACGGGGAAGGGGCCTTCATACTTCCGGATTAGTCCTTTGTGCACCTTGCGGAACACCTTGAACTGTTGTGGTTGCAGCTTCACCAGCACCATGTCCCCCTCCTTGTACTCAACCGGCCTTCGCTTCGCGTCGGCCCACTTCTTCATCTTCCTCGCGGCCTTCTCCAGAAATGTCTTGGCAATGTCCGCCTTTGCCTTGAAATCTGAAGTGAACTGGTTGGCCGCGGGACTTCTACTCGAGGACCCCGCACTCAGCGTGTGCGGGGCAAGTGGTTGGCGACCCATCACCAACTCGAATGGACTGCTGTACGACGACTCGCTCCGTTGAAGATTGTAGCAGAACTGAGCGACGTCGAGGTGATACACCCAATCCCTCTGGTTGGCATTCACAAAGTGCCGCAAGTACTCCTCGAGTAGCGAGTTGACCCGCTCGGTCTGCCCGTCCGTCTGCGGGTGGAAGCTGGTCGAGAAGTGAAAGTCCGTCCCGAGGATTTTGAACACTTCCGTCCAGAACTTTCCCGTGAAGCGGGGGTCTCGGTCGCTGACAATGTTGACCGGAATGCCCCAGAACTTCACCACGTGGCTGATGAACAGTCGTGCGGCCTCCTCTGCTGTGCAGTCCGTCGAAGCAGCAATGAAGGTCGCGTACTTTGAGAACCGGTCCACCACCACGAGAATGGACCCAAGCGCCCCCACTTTCGGCAGGACGGAGATGAAGTCCATCGAAATGCTCTCCCACGGCCGACTCGGCACGGGAAGAGGCTCCAGCAGGCCCCCGGGATTCTGATGATCCACCTTGTCCTGTTGGCACACAAGACAAGTGCGAACATAGTCCTCCACATCCTCGCGCATGCGAGGTCAGTAGTATGCGGCCTCCAGTAGCGCCAAGGTTCGCTTCTGTCCCGGATGTCCAGTCTACTTTGTGTCATGACACTCCTTGAGCAGCTGTCTCCGCAAGCCACTCCACCTAGGCACGACCACCCTGTCGCCCTTGGTGTAGAGAAGTCCGTCTTTCAGCCAGAACCTTCTCGTCTTGCCCTCCTTGGCAAGCTTCACTATGGCCAGTGTTAGTGGGTCCTCCATGATTCCCACTCGAACACGGTCCATAATGTCTCCCTTGAGCAAGCACACAGATGCAAGCTCGGCCTTCCTGCTAAGCGCATCGGCCACCTGATTTTCTTTGCCGGGTTTGTACTGCAACACCATGTCGAACTCGGCTAGAAAATCTTGCCATCTCGCCTGCTTCGGAGATAGCTTCTTCTGGGACTGGAAGTAGCTCGTGGCAACATTGTCCGTCATGACCACGAACTTGGTGCCGAGGAGGTAGTGCCGCCATGTCCTCAAGCTATGCACGACCGCGGTCATCTCCTTCTCCTGCACCGTGTAGCGCCGCTCAGTGTCATTCAGCTTGCGGCTCTCGAACGCGATGGGGTGTCCTTCCTGCACCAACACCCCACCGATGGCGAAGTCGGACGCGTCCGTGTGCACTTCGAACGCCTTGGAGTAGTCCGGTAGTGTCACGCCCCGATTCCGTCGAATCGATAGTCGTCCCCCGGGCGTGATGCCGTGCGAACCTAAGTTGCGTTCGCACAAGGCATAGTCATAAGGTTATCCGAAACACAACATCAATTTAGAGTACGCAGAGAAATTGAATAACACATTTGAAATGGAAATAGACTTTTCATTGATAATATGAACTTTACATAGACTTCTTCTTACAATCATTGCCGCGCGGGCTACAACATGACTTCGACTTACAAAAATGAACGCCGATGAGATAGTCGTTCCATACATTACACCCTTTTTATACAAGCAAAAACCAATACATATTTCCACCTGCTATGGCGGGAAGTCGAGTCGTCATTTTTCTTTGGACTGATGTGCGGGTCTTCTTCAAAAGAAAATCCAGAAAACAAGCCTTCACACGGACGAGGCTTCAAAGGAATGCACGCCGCCTTGAGCTTTAGTTGGCACGCCCTTCGTAGTTCGGGGTACCTGCGTGGAGAGCGAGGATCAGTACATTACACTTTGTACTGGTGCGTGGCTATTTAAATTCCAAGCTCTCATTTGGTTGAAGAGTTTATATGACAATTGAGTATGAATGTTTCTAACCATCCTAATGGATTACAAACAAGTAATGACAAGCATAGTGAACTTTTACGTTAAAACTTACCCCGGCGGACCGCGTCTCGCCTTATAAAACTTACCATGTTCTTCCCTTTCAATTGTTATCATTTTCCATACCAAGTGCATTATTTCGTGTGTTGGTCACTGACTCCCAGAGCCATTGTGGACTCCTCTTTGCTTTTGTTAGACGGGGTCCTTTCAGCGTGGGTAGCTAGCCCCGCTGCAAGTCCTCGCCTAATTCTTTTGTTTCCCAATGCCCGCAACGGTCCCGTGGCCTCGGGCTTGCCGTGCGGGGAAACGTTCACCTTGTCGACAAGTTGTCCATGACCGTGCAAAGACATGATTTTTGTTATTAAGACATAGCCTACTTTTTTCTTTGAAACTTGTTCATTCATTCGTGTCCGTGCCCGTGCATTTATCTTTTCTCTCGCAACAACACTATCGATTTTGCCTAAGAAGGGGGTCGAGAAGAGAAGGGTCAGCCACTCACCTTGAGTTTACCTTGGCGAGCGAACTTGTTGGTCGCGCTAGACGTCGCCTACGCGATTACCTGAAATCGCACAAGCAACTGATTAGAACACTGCATTATTCAAAGAGTTCGATAGGAAATGCGAGTTCGAAATGCAAGCTATGAAAACCATCGAAAACATTCACGAAAACGCATTCAGAAAACAAAGCCAAAACCAACGCAAGCGGCGTGAAAAGCAGAGCAACGAGAGGTCTCTCCCGACTCAGCCGCAGAGTCAATCCTCGAGGCGCAACCAGCTGAATATGGGACTTGGTTCCGAAGAAGACATTCCATAACGAGGAATGGATCTTAATTCAACCGTTCCCGTTCGATCGACTCGGTCGATCCCGACCTATCGGTCCCGGCCGAATCGATAGCGACAGTGTTCCTTTCTCGCGCACCCCGTGGACAGAGTACGGGGCACGATGTAGGGACGGGGCACTACACCATAACCAACTAAGAAAAGTTTCGTCCTCGAAACTTAAGAATAGAACCTACCTCTATGAAAATAATGAAGGGAACTTTTCCCTTATTTCTGACTCGAGTTCCCATGTCGACTCCTCTGCCGCATGGTTCCTCCAGAGTACGCGGACGAGAGGGATCGCCCGATTTCGAAGTAACTTATCCTTGCGTTCCAATATTTGAACGGGCGCTTCAACGTAGGATAAGTCGGACTTTAGCTCCAGCTGGCCAAAATCCACCACGTGGCTAGGGTCGTGCACGTACTTCCGCAGTTGGGAGACGTGGAAGACATTGTGTACACCTTCAAGCGCCGGTGGTAGGGCAATCTTATAGGCTACGGGGGCGACCCGCTCGAGTATTTCGAACGGCCCAACGAATCTCGGACTCAGCTTCCCCTTTACGCCGAACCGAGTAACTCCACGCATGGGCGACACCTTCAGGAACACGTGATCGCCTACACAGAACTCAAGCGGTCTTCGATGGGTGTCGGCATAGCTCTTCTGCCGACTCTGTGCAATCTTTAGTCTTTCCCGAAGCGTCGATAGTATCCCGCCAAACCAAGAAAGCTTCTAATCTCGCTAGCAGACGCAGGCCTCTTCCAATCAGCAACGGCTTCCACTTTCTTCGGGTCGACTGCAATGCCTTCGGACGAAATGATGTGACCAAGGAAGGATACGCTGCTGAGCCAAAATTCGCACTTACTCCGCTTCGCAAATAGCTGGTTCTATCGAAGTGTCTGGAGCACGGTCCGCAGATGTTCTGCATGCTGCGCCCTGTCTTTCGAGTAGATGAGAATATCGTCAATAAAGACTACCACAAATTTATCAAGGAAGGGTCGAAACACCCGATTCATTAGGTCCATGAAGGCGGCAGGGGCGTTTGTTAGGCCGAATGGCATCACCAGGAACTCGTAGTGGCCGTACCGAGTGCGAAAGGCTGACTTTTGCACGTCGTCCGACTTGATCTTGAGCTGATGATAGCCCGAGCGGAGATCAATCTTCGAAAATACCGAGGCGCCTTGCAGTTGATCGAATAAGTCGTCTATGCGGGGCAAAGGATACTTGTTCCGGATGGTGGCCTTGTTAAGCTCTCGGTAATCGACGCACAGACGCATGGACCCATCCTTCTTCTTCACGAACAATACGGGCGCTCCCCACGGTGAAACACTAGGCCGAATAAACCCTTTATCGAGTAATTCTTGTAGCTGGACCTTGAGTTCCTTCAGCTCAGCAGGGGCCATTCTGTACGGGGCCTTTGAAATCGGTCGAGTATCGGGGAATGTATCGATGCTGAACTCGATCTCTCGGTCGGGGGGCATGCCGGGTAGCTCGTCCGGGAACACATCGGGGAATTCTGCCACAACGTCGGTCTGACCTACGTTTGCACCTTCCTGTCGCATGTCTCGGACGGACGCCAAGTAGCCTTCGCACCCAGAATGCAGCATCCTCCGAGCAGAGATTGCCGAGATCAACATGCAGGTCGACGACGCCTCACCACACGAAAAGCAGAATTCAGGCACTCCTGGTATACGGAAAGTGACCGTCTTCCTGGCACAGTCTATGGTTGCGTTGCACGGCCCGAGCCAATCCATCCCCAGAATGATATCGAAGTCATTCATGTCTAGGACCATCACGTCCAGACCGATCTTTTGACCGCCAATACAGATAATCCCGTCGGTGCAGGCTGAATTAGTGAGTATTGGTGTGCCCGAAGGTGTGCTCACGCTAAGGTCGAGGTCTAATGATACTAACGGAAATTTGTGCTCGACGACAAAGTCCGCCGCTATAAAACTATGCGAAGCACCTGAATCAAATAGTACGCGAGCAGGCACATTATTAAAACTAAGTATACCTGTCACGACCGTGTCTGAGGCAAGCGCTTCATCTCGAGTCAAGGCGTAGACGTGTCCTTGTGCATTCGGACGCCTGTCTTGATGGTTTGGTGGGGCAGGCAGAGCAGGTCGAGGCGCCTGCACTCGATTCTCCTGTCGGTTCTGTTGGGGAGGGGCGTTGTGAGTCTGACGAAGGCTTGGACAATTTTGAGCCCGGTGACCAATCTGTCCGCAAGTGTAACATTCAAGATTGCGGAAGAAACAATGGTCCTCACGGTGTCCTACTCGCCCACATCTGGTACATCGAGGCATCGTTTTCTGAACCTGGTAGCCGTCGTTGTTTGGACGCTTTGACGCGTCGTTGTTGCCTCCCGTATGGCTAGGACGTTTGTGATTGGAGTGGCGCACAACGTCGTCAGCACTGGGAGGATGCAGGCTCTCAAGACGGAGAGCGTGATTCAGAGCCTCGCCCGTGGTCTTGTACTCCGGGACGCCGACATGCGCACCAATAGATTGTCGCAGTCCCACTTCGAATCGTCGCACGCGGCACTCTTCAGTAGGCAGAAACGCACCAGCGAACTTGGACAATTTGTTGAACTCTGCGGCGTACTGCTGTACGGTCCTGCTCCCCTGCTTCAATGACATGAATTCGTTTTCCTTTGCTTGGCGAACGGCAGACGGAAGGTACTCGAGTTCGAAGGCCTTGCGGAACGTGGCCCAAGGGATCGGCGCGGTAGTATTATCCGGTCGAATCGCTCGCTTGCGCACGGCCCACCAGTCGTGCGCGTTCAACCGTAGTTGAAGTTGTGCGCAGGCGACTTGCTTTGAGTCTTCGATGCCGAGGAGCTCAAAGTGGTCTTCTAGTTCTTCCAGCCAGTCGATCGCAATGGAGGGACCCTCGGTGCCGCTGAAAGAGGTGCGACACGCCTTCTTGAATTCTGACACTTCGAAGTTGTACTTCTTTGGTGCCGCAGGTTGAAGCTCGGGCTCCGCCGTGTCGACTTCAATGGGTGGAATCGTCGGCACGGTGGTAGCAGGTACGGTGACGGTAGGTGACATCGCAGAATTCCCGTTGGCCGCAAACGTCTGGACGATCTGCTGCAGGGTATCCATCTGCTTTTGTTGAAGTTTGATGTGCGCGTCGAAGCGAGCCTCGAACTGGGCCTGTCGTTCCTCTACTCGTTGATGTCGGCTCTCGGACTGGTTCTGCTGCGCCTCCATCATGCGCAGCATCCTTTCGATTGTATCGTTAGAAGGTCCGGCCTGCCGACGATGCGAGCTACTAGAGCCACTGGAAGCGCTCTGTTCTTGCTCGGCCGTGGGTTCCGCCACTTCTGCGATACGAAGGCAACGCATCAGTCTCAAATTATTACGGACTCATTGTATGGAACAACTTATCTCATCGTTGCGTGGTCAATGGTTTGAAACTCTAGACGCGAGGTCAAAGGATGTAAAGCCGTGCTCTGATACCATTATGTCACGCCCCGATTCCGTCGAATCGATAGTCGTCCCCCGGGCGTGATGCCGTGCGAACCTAAGTTGCGTTCGCACAAGACATAGTCATAAGGTTATCCGAAATACAACATCAATTTAGAGTACGCAGAGAAATTGAATAACACATTTGAAATGGAAATAGACTTTTCATTGATAATATGAACTTTACATAGACTTCTTCTTACAATCATTGCCGCGCGGGCTACAACATGACTTCGACTTACAAAAATGAACGCCGATGAGATAGTCGTTCCATACATTACACCCTTTTTATACAAGCAAAAACCAATACATATTTCCACCTGCTATGGCGGGAAGTCGAGTCATCATTTTTCTTTGGACTGATGTGCGGGTCTTCTTCAAAAGGAAATCCAGAAAACAAGCCTTCACACGGACGAGGCTTCAAAGGAATGCACGCCGCCTTGAGCTTTAGTTGGCACGCCCTTCGTAGTTCGGGGTACCTGCGTGGAGAGCGAGGATCAGTACATTACACTTTGTACTGGTGCGTGGCTATTTAAATTCCAAGCTCTCATTTGGTTGAAGAGTTTATATGACAATTGAGTATGAATGTTTCTAACCATCCTAATGGATTACAAACAAGTAATGACAAGCATAGTGAACTTTTACGTTGAAACTTACCCCTGCGGACCGCGTCTCGCCTTATAAAACTTACCATGTTCTTCCCTTTCAATTGTTATCATTTTCCATACCAAGTGCATTATTTCGTGTGTTGGTCACTGACTCCCAGAGCCATTGTGGACTCCTCTTTGCTTTTGTTAGACGGGGTCCTTTCAGCGTGGGTAGCTAGCCCCGCTGCAAGTCCTCGCCTAATTCTTTTGTTTCCCAATGCCCGCAACGGTCCCGTGGCCTCGGGCTTGCCGTGCGGGGAAACGTTCACCTTGTCGACAAGTTGTCCATGACCGTGCAAAGACATGATTTTTGTTATTAAGACATAGCCTACTTTTTCTTTGAAACTTGTTCATTCATTCGTGTCCGTGCCCTTGCATTTATCTTTTCTCTCGCAACAACACTATCGATTTTGCCTAAGAAGGGGGGTCGAGAAGAGAAGGGTCAGCCACTCACCTTGAGTTTACCTTGGCGAGCGAACTTGTTGGTCGCGCTAGACGTCGCCTACGCGATTACCTGAAATCGCACAAGCAACTGATTAGAACACTGCATTATTCAAAGAGTTCGATAGGAAATGCGAGTTCGAAATGCAAGCTATAAAACCATCGAAAACATTCACGAAAACGCATTCAGAAAACAAAGCCAAAACCAACGCAAGCGGCGTGAAAAGCAGAGCAACGGGAGGTCTCTCCCGACTCAGCCGCAGAGTCAATCCTCGAGGCGCAACCCGCTGAATATGGGACTTGGTTCCGAAGAAGACATTCCATAACGAGGAATGGATCTTAATTCAACCGTTCCCGTTCGATCGACTCGGTCGATCCCGACCTATCGGTCCCGGCCGAATCGATAGCGACAGTGTTCCTTTCTCGCGCACCCCGTGGACAGAGTACGGGGCACGATGTAGGGACGGGGCACTACAGGTAGAGACAAGACCGGCTCCTCCATCACAGCCCGCTTCAGTGCCTCGAATGCCTCCTCGCATCGGGGCGTCCAGCTCCACGCCCGATCCTTCCGCATCAGATCGGTCAGAGGCGCTGCGATGGCGGAATATCCTCGGATGAACCGTCGGTAGTAGTTCGCCAAGCCAAGGAACGATTGCAGCTCCGTCGGCTTGGTGGGAGCCTCCCACTCCCGTATGGACTGGACCTTTGTGCCGTCCATCCATATCTTGCCATGCCCGATCCAGTACCCCAAGAACGACACCTCTTCTTGTGCGAATGAGCACTTCTCCCGCTTGACGAAGAGTTCGTTCTCCCTTAGCACCTGGAAGACAGTCTTCAAATGTTCGATATGCTCCTCCATCGTGTTTGAGTACACGACGATGTCGTCGAGGTAGACCACGACGAACCGATCCAGGTAGGGATGAAAGAGCTTGTTCATCAAAGTACAAAAAGTCGCAGGAGCATTTGTTAGACCAAAAGGCATAACCATAAACTCATATGCGCCATACCTCGTCACGCATGCCGTCTTAGTCTCGTCGCCCTTCGCAATCCGGACTTGATAATACCCCGAACGCAGGTCAAGTTTGGAGAAGTATCTCGCGCCTTCCAATTGGTCGAACAAGTCCGCCACCAACGGGATGGGATATTTGTTCTTGACGGTTACCTTGTTTAGTGCACGATAGTCGATGCACAAACGAAGGCTTCCGTCCTTCTTCTTCTGGAACAGCACCGGTGCACCATACGGGGCCTTTGACGGTCTGATGAACCCTGCGTCCATCAGCTCCTTGAGTTGCTTCTTCAACTCGTCCAGCTCGGGCGGGGCCATGCGATATGGAGCCATGGCGGGCGGCTTCGTGCCCGGCTCCAACTCGATGGCATGGTCTACCTCCCTCCGCGGAGGTAGCCTCTTCGGCAACTCCCTTGGCATGACGTCCCTGAACTCCACAAGGACGTCATCGATCTCAGGCGGAAGATCCCCCTGCACGGGCGCCTCCTCCGACTTGAGCACAGTAAGGTAAGTCATCTCTCCGCGTCGCATCCCCTTCTTGAGTTGTAATGCGGAGAGAGCCTTCCCCTTCGTAAGCTCGCCTCGTGCAGTTGTCACCATGCACGGAGAGCTCTCCTCCATGATCCCGACGACTCCCAAATACGGCATTGGGACCGCCTTTGCCAAAGTGAGGAAGTCCATCCCAAGGATCATGTTGAAGTCGTCCAGTGGTGCTGCCATGAGACTGGTGACACCCGTCCAGTCTCCCACTTGGATCTTCACCCCTTTGGCCACCCCCTGCACGGGGCGTGCCTCAGAGTTGACTACCTTTATCGTGCTTGAGTCTTTTTCCAGCGCCAAACCCAAGCGTCGGACCTCCGCGTCCGAGATAAAGTTGTGGGTTGCCCCCGTGTCGACCATTGCCCTGGTGTTGTGGCCATTGATCTTCACGTCCACATACATCAGCTCTCGATTCGGGGTCTTGGACACTACCCGCCTTGCGCTTCAAAGCATTCAACAGGCGTAGGGCACCCATGTGAGCCCCCTTCTTAGGCTCCTGGTCCTCGGCCTCCTCGCCTTGGACCGCGTTCACCCTCTTGTCCTTGTTCGTAGTCCCGTGCGAGGTGATTTCCACCGCACATAGCACTCGATCTTCCGCTCCGTCGAAGGCTTTGCTTGCGGCTTGTCCTTCGCGGGCTCCCTTTCCGTTGTTCTTCTTCGCTCCCCCACCATTGAACTTGGTGGTGGTCTTTTCCTTGGGCTTTGGGGCATCGCTCCGTCGATACTCCATCAGCTTCTCGGCTGCCGCAACAGCCGTTTCAGATCTGACACATCTTGCCTCTGCAATTCTTGTGCCGCCCATGGTTGTAGACCCTCCAGGAACGCGAACAGGCGATCCTCTTCGCCCATAAGAAATGGTGAGCATCAGGCAGGTGAACTCCGCCAATACTCCTTGATCGTCCCGGTTGCTTGAGTTGACGCAAACTCCGTCTTGCGACATACTCCACATTCTTCGGGTAGAATTGAGACTTGATCTCCTTCTTGAGATCCTCCCAAGTCTCGATCTTGCAGAGTC
>JANAVB010001682.1:32500-47498 GCA_029216955.1 Iris pallida | reverse complement strand
CAAAGTTGTAGGGCCGATCCATGCCTTCGGGAGCTGGCACCTTCAGAGACTTGTCAAACCGCGTCTCTTTCATCTTGGCTTTGTCGATATTTGAAGGCTTAGACGGGCCGACTTCTGAGCTTGTGGGGGCAGCAGAAGCTTGAGAAGGTACTGCTTCTTCTTGTGCAGGATCGTACGTCCGAAGATAAGCCTTCCCCAATCGTGTCTCGCTAGATAAAACCTCATAGATGGAAGAAGACACCATATGGCGTGACTTATATTTCTTACCCCTTTTTGCTTTGGAAGATACCACCCCCTGTGTCATTTCTTGCACAAGGTCCGGATGGACCCACTAATCTCACCACGTTCAGTCATGAGTGGCACCAAGGTTGAGTTGCGAGCTTGCGGTAGGTTGACGACTTCCATTACTGCCTGGATGGACCCACATGATCTCACCACGTTCAGTCATGAGTGGCACCAAGGTTGAGTTGCGAGCTTGCGGTAGGTTTACCACTTCCATTACTGCCTTGGGGATCGGGACCACGCCATTTCGGACTTCTATAGGAGGAAAGTCACCAAACTGAAGAGAGATCATGTTAGAAGATACGACCTTGTCTTCAGCTTCGAGGTTGATCACTTGGTTGTCGATAAGCTGTTGTATCTTCATCTTTAGGACGATGCAGTCCTTGGTAGAATGATGTACGTAATGATGATAGAGACAGTACTTGTGATCGTTGAGTTGGTTTCCCTCTGCAGGACGTTGTGGTGGAGGCAATGTCAGTTTATTACCCTTCGTCAATGTGTGAAAAATGGTAATGACATCGTCTTCGTCAAAGGAGAAGGTCTCCTTTGGCTTGTCGGAGGCACCCTGATAATTGGAAGCTCCTTTGGAAGTGTCGACCTTCAGGACTTTTTTTCCTTTACCCCTACGGACAGGGATAGTTTGAGGATGCTTGCCCTTGTCTTCAGATTTGGGTGTTTTCAACCCAAGTTTCCAAATTAGAAATGTCGTTTTCAGCAGCATCAGCGGCCCCAATGAAAGCGGGCCATGTATCATACTTATGTATACCCAGACAGAACTTTATTATAGGAAGGAAGTTAGGTCGACAAGTATCCATAAGTTATGAGTCTGCTATGCCGACGGGCATTTTCAGTGCTAGCCGCCTGAAGCGTTCGATGAAGGCAATAACAGACTCAGTCTTCCTTTGCTTGGTCGCGATAAGGGTGGACATACTAACATGCATGCCACACTCGTAAAACCTGCTGAGGAACAACCTCTCCAAGTCTTTAAAAGAATTGATACAATCGTCAGGCAGACTGCAGAACGGATCGTCCTTGGGTAAGTGTAGAGTCTGTGTGTTGAAGTATGTCATGTGTTGACGAGGAAAAGTCAACCCGTCAAATGAACTTAGCGTGAGCGGCTGTAGTTAGGAGGGCAAGTAGCATTCTCCCATTTAGGGGGATAAGGTTGAGATATCCCCATCTTCTGAAGCTCGTCTTAGTGTGAGATGTTGTCGAGACGGGCGACCAGGGAATCAATTGCATCCTGTTGATTAAGTAGGTGTTAGGAAACGGCTGCTGAACGGTTGTCAGGCATCATTGACAAAGGACCACCCCCAACATTTACAAGATTTGGGGGAGGCATAACGAAATGATACTCCTTTTGTAATGAAGGAGGGTTGTTGCTATGAGCCGGACTAGCGTGAACCGAGTTATTTTATTAAGGTGGAGGGACAGCCCCGACAGCTTGGACCGCCATGATACTGCTAAGCATATCAGTGATCTTGGTGAATGCTGTTTCAAGACCCTCTAGCCGTTTGCTAGTCCGATCACTAGCTTCTTCAGGTCTTTTTCCGTCTGTAATGTATGTAGATAACATACGAGGATGAACAGAGAAAACAGTACAACTGGTGCTAATAATGTCTGTCTCTGAGTTGACAAGTCCCTCATCTTCAGGTAGAGGAGGTATATAGTCGCCATTAGACTCGGAGGGATCGTCGTCCTCTGGAAGCCTACCTCCAGTGCGAAGGTCATCCGCTTCAGACTCTGAGGGAATACTACTCCCAGCTTGGGAGTCCTCGTCATCTATACGTAATCTTGCCTTTGACCGAGTACCCATATAGACTCCTTCAGATATGACAGCCTGCTGGCCATCTGTTGGTAAACTTTTTCTCCTTCTTCTCGCGAAACTGAGAGAGAAAATTGGGTTTGTGGTCCATCGTCTTTGATTGGGGCTTCCATAAGGGGGTCCCTATAAAGCCATGTTGGATGAAACACATAGCAGCTTTTCATCGTCATAGAAATGCAACCGTCGAAACACGGACTGTCTCTGAGGCACTCTCGTTGCTTTGGAGCAGCAACAGTTGATGACAATACTGGTGCACGGATGTGCACCATGAATTGTTATGTCCTCCCTCGCTTTACGCTTTTGATTTATTATGTCGCGTAAGTCAGCGAAAGGAAGTTTTGCCATAAAACCCATGTTGCATGCTTCACCGAGCTTTGCATGCAGATTTGCAAGGAGAGTTATCGCATACAGACTTAGTTCACGTGTAGGGACAACCCCCACACCTAAGTTCTGTGATGTCCTTGAAGACAGCCCCGTGTTATACGCGTTGGGGCTAATCTTTTTACTGTGGCGCATATGCCTTGGAGACTGGCTTTGGGCACATGCTTCTTTGTAGCATATCTGAGCTTCCTAGATGTGGGCGCATAGTATGGATCAGTTGAGCCTGGGCACATAGCCTTGGGGGCATGACCCTGGATGCCCAATCTGTCGAAGACAGAAGCCTTCTAATTAGAGTTATGCGCCCACACACCCCCTTGGGCGCATAGCTTTGGGCGCATGCTTGGTGGAGCAGCGCTATTTTCTCCTAGCTTTGCCTCTTTAATTTGTGAGCCTAGCTGGGTTTACCCAGAGTGTCGAACACTCTGATTCTTGGCATCGTAGTGCTTTCCTTTGTAAAGTCTCGAGCGTCGAACACTCTGTTGTTGGTTGTACAAGAGAGTTGCTGGGCTAGTAGAGCCCGGAACGGTGTGAGCCTTATTCATTTGGGGATCTTCTGTGGCAGAGCCATGCGGCCATGTAACAGAGTCCACCAGTTGCATGTCTGTTATGATACTAGCAGGACATGCACGATGAGCCTTCGGAAGCCAAGTCTTACGTGACTTGTTTGGCTTCGCTGATTTTGAGGGAGTAGAGTCGTCCCTCGAGAGCATCTCTACGAACGCCTGCTAATCGAACTTTACGATTAGTATCTTCTGAGTGCTCTCCACTTTGTCGGTATCAGATTGCGTCACCACCTTCTCGTCAGAGGAAAAGGTAGTCCTCAGCAGAGTCGCTATTTTTGTGGACACACACAAAAAGAAGAAGAAACACTATCTTTTCTTTATTAGCGCAAGGCACCACAAATCGAGTACGCCTGAGAGATCCTGCGCTGAGGATCCCCGAGTACAAAAAATAATTATAGGGAATGGGACGATAGAGATTGAGCGGAAGTTGCTCCTTTACTCCGTTGACACTTCGATTACAAAAGTAGGAGAAAACCTAAGAAAATTGCTAACTCTCGGCTCACTGGCAAGAAGTACAGCAATTTGGCTCTTGAAAATGCTCTCCGTTCTATGTTTTGAAGAGGGATGAGACCCCTTTTGATAGCAGTTTTTTAGCTGGAATGAAGTTATGTGCCGACATGAGGAAAACACTGGTTTTCATGTGGGCGCATGGTCCAGCTTTGGGCATATAGGATGTAGGCGCATGCAGGGTACGTGGTCGTGGGTTGATCGTGGTGCTGACGTGGTCGTATGCTTCGGTGCACAACTACTCGTGAAGACTGATGTGGCCGTACGCTTTGGTGTACATTTTGATCATGGCTTTGACCGAGTCAGGGGATGTTCTGGCTTGGACGTATAGCCTGAAACAGGGCTATGCGCCCCTTTCTGGGGGCGCTTATCTTGGGCGCATAAAGCTTTACAGGGTGACTTGGGCGCATATGAGTTCACTTGGGCACATATGTCCTCATTGGCTTGGGCGCATAAGGCTTCATTGCTGAAATTATTATGCTTCTACAAGTGATAGTCAATGGTGTGGCAATATCAGGACGCTTCTTTTTGACCCAGATTATAAGAGGCTTTGAAGTAGATTTGGAGTAGTACGTCCTTTGACTCGGATAACTGGAGGACAGTCACTGGAGGATGAATTAACCTCAGCTTCATCGTCAGCTTCATTACCGTCATCCTTAGGAGGCTGAGATTGATAGAGTACCGAATCTCCAAAGTAGGCTTCAATACCTTTAAAAGGATCAACATCGACAAAGTTTGTCTTCATGATGCCATCACTGTTGACGTACTTAAAGCACTGGTGAAGGGTAGAAGGAACAATCATGTTATCGTGTATCCACAGACGTCCTAACAAGACGTTGTAGGACACATCGGCATCGATTACATAGCAAGCAACCTCTGTCTGGAGATCACCAATCTGGCACTTGAGACGGATCTTGCCTAGAGGATGACTTCTCCCAACATTAAAAGTCATTATTGTTGTATTGGTTGCAGACAGCTTGTGCAAAGGGATCCCTAGAATATGGAGTAATCTTCTAGGGATGATGCTGAGGGAGGAACCTGGATCGATATGCATCCGATCCACCTTAATCACCCTGATATACCTTCTATAGTATAGAGGTCTATCATAATGATTATTTTAGCAGCATGTCCTCTTGTGAAAAGGTGATGTTGGGAACCACTTCCATAGTGCTATGGCAATGAGGACAAGAGACAAGATCTTCAGCGGGAGCTTTGACTTCAGTGAGATAAGAGTCGGCATGCAGTAATGCCTCACTTAAAGCTTTACGTGTCTCTTTGGAGAGCTGCAGTAGATTGAACAATGACAATCTGGCAAGTGTATTGTCCAGTTGTGCCAGTATGTCAAAGTTGTATGGCTGATCCATGCCTTCGGGAGCTGGTGACTTCAGAGATTTGTCAAATCACGTCTCCTTCTGCTTAGCTTTGTCGAAAGTTGAGGACTTAGACCGACTAGCTTCTGAACTTATGGGGGCAGCAGGAGCTTGAGAAGGTATTACGTCTTCTTGTGCGGGGTCATAAGTCCGCCAGTAAGTCTTGTCGGATCGTGTCTCACCAGATAGGACTTCATAAATAGGAAAAGTCATCATATGGCTAGGCTTGTATTTCTTGCCCCTCTTTGCTTTGGAAGACACTACCCCCTGCTTTATTTTTTGCACAAGGTCGGGATGGACCCACATAATCTCACCATGTTTCGTCGTGAGTGGCACCAGAGATGATGTGTGTGAGCTGGCGGCAGGTTGACGACTTCCATTATTGCCTTGGGATTTGGAACTACACCGTCTGGAACTTCTATGGAAGGAAAGTCACCAAATTGAAGAGAGATCATGTTAGAAGACACGACTTTGTCTTCAGCTTCGAGGTTGATAAGTTGGTTGTCGATGAGCTGTTGTATCTTCCTCTTCAAGATATTGCAGTCCTTGGTAGAATGGTGCACGTACTGATAATAGAGACAGTATTTAGGGTCGCTGAGTCGGCTTGCCTCCTCAAGACGTCGTGGTGTAGGCAATACCAGTTTATCACCCTTCATCAACGTGTTGAAAATGGTAATAACATCATCATTATCAAAGGAGAAAGTCTTCTTGGGTCTGTTAGGAGCACTCTGAGAATTGGGAGCTCCTTTGGAAGTGTCAACCTTCAAGACTTCTTTTCCTTTACCCCCACGGATAGGGATAGTTTGGGGGTGCTTGCCTTTGTCTTCATATTTGGGTGTCTTCAACCCCAGTAATTATTATTAGGAACGTTATTTTCAGCAGCATCAACGGCCCCGATGAAAGCGGGCCATGTATTATACTTATGTATACCCAGACAGAACTTCACTGTAGAAATGAAGTTATGTCAACAAGTATCCATAAGCTACAAGTCTGGTATACCGAAGGACATCTTCAAGGCTAGTCGCCTGAAGCATTCGATAAAAGCAATAACAATCTCACTCTTCTTCTGCTTGGTCTCAATGAGGGTGGGCATACTAACATGCATGCCACTCTCGTAAAACCTATTGAGGAATAGCCTCTCCAAGTCTTTGAAGGAGTTAATGCAACCGTCAGGCAGACTGCAGAACCATTCAAAAGCTACTCCCTACATGGTGCTGATAAATAGCTTTGACAAGAACGCATCGTCTCTTGGTAAGTGCAGCATCTATATGTTGAAGTATGTTATGTGTTGTCAAGGAGAAGTCATCCCATCAAACGAAGTTAGCGTCAATGGCTTGTAGTTAGGAGGACAAGTGGCATTCTTCCATTCAGGAGGATAAGGTTGAGATATCCCCATTTTCTAAAGCTCATCTTTTTGTGAGATGGTATCGAGACGGGCAACAAGAGAATCAATTGCATCCTACTAATTGAGCAGATGTTGAGAAACGACTGATGTACGGTTGTCAAGTGCTGTCGGCAAAGGACCACCCCCAGCATTTATAGGATTTGGAGGAGGTGCAACAAAATAGTACTCCCTTGTAGTGAAGGAGGGTTGTTGCTATGAACAGGACTAGCGTGTGCTGAGACGTTCGATTGAAGTGGGGGAACAACCCCAGCAGTTTGGATAGCTATGATGCTGGTAAGCATGTCATTGATCCTGGTGAACGTTATTTCAAGATTCTCCAGCCGCTTGTCGGTTTGATCATTGGCTTCTTCTGGTCTCTCTCCATCTGTCATGTACACAGATATCATGCAAGGATGAATAGAGGAGACAGTACAACTGCTGATGATGCTGTCTGTCTCTGAGTTGAAAAGGCCTTCGTCTTCAGGCAGGGGAGGTAGATAGTCTCCGTCGGACTCGAAGACATCATCGCCATCTGGAAGGTTACCCCCGGCGTGGAGGTCGTCTGCTTCAGATTTTGAGGGAGTACTACCCCCAGCTTGAGATTCTGATGGAACAGCAACCCCAGCTTGAGAGTCCTCGCCATCTATAAGGGATCTTGTTCTCGACCGAGTACCCTTATAGACTCCTTCAAGTGAAACAGCTCGCTGGCTATTTGCTGGCAGACTTTTTCTTCTCTTGTTTGCAGAATTAAAAGAAAGCGTTGGATTAGTGGTCCACCTTCTTTGATTGGGGCTCCCATAGGGAGGACCCCATGAAGCCATTTTGGATGAAACACATAATGGCTCTTCATCATCAGAACGCTGCAGTCGTCGAAATACGGACTGCCTTGGAGGAACTTTCGTTGCTTTAGAGCAGCAACAGTGATAATACTAGTGCACGGACGCTCTTGTAGAGGCACCTCATGAGTCGCAATGATCTTGCTCGCCTTACGCTTATGATTTATTATGTTGCGCAAATCGACAGAAGGGAGCTTTGCCATAGAACCCATTTCACGTGCAATACCCCGCTTTCATATGGGTTTGTAAGGGAAATCGGCACATCCGAACTTAGTTCATGCGTAGGGGCAACCCCCATACCTAAGTTCCGTGATGACCTTGAAGACAGCCTCGTGCTATACGCGTTGGGACTATTTTTTTGCTGTGGGCGCATAGACCGTGGAGCATATCCTTGGGCGCATGCTTTCCAGAAGTTCTGGCAGCATGGTTTGCCTTCCTGGCTGTGGGCGCATAGCATGGATCATAAGAGCCTGGGCACATAGTGGTAGACAGCCTACTGAAGACAGAAGTCCTTTGACCGGAGTTATGCACCCATACCATCCTTTGGCCACATAGCCCTGGGTCCATGCTTTAAGAAACAGTATTGTTTTTCCCTAGTTTTGCCCTCTTCATTTGCAAGCTTCGCTGAGTTTGCCCAGAGTGTCGAACACTTTGATTCTTGGCATCGTAGTATTTTTCTTTGCCAAATCTCGAGGGTTGAACACTCTGTTGTTGATTGAACAAGAAAGAAGTCGCTGGACTAGTAGAGCCCTGAACAATATGCGCCTTCTTTGCATTAGAAGCTTCTGTGGAAGAGTTATGTGCCCATGTGACAGAGTTCCGCTTCGGTTGTACATCATCTACGGTACTGGCAGGATATGCAGCACGAGCCTTCGAAAGCCAAGTCTTGCGAGACTTGTTTCGCTTTACTGATTTTGAGGGAGTAGAGCCATCCCTCAAGAGCATCTCTTCGAACGTTTGTTGAACGAACTTCAAGATCAATCTTCTAAGTGTTCCCCACTTTAGCGGTAGCGGATTGTATCACCACCTTCTTGTCAGAGGAAAAGGTAGGCCCTAGCAAAGTCGCCATTTTTGTAGAACACTTACAAAAAAGAGATCACTGTCTTTTCTCATTAGCACAAGGCACCACAAATCGAGTACACTTGAGAGATCCTGTACTGAGAATCCCTGATTACAGAAAGAATTCTAGGAAATGGGATGATGGAGATCGAGCGACAGTTGCTCATTTACTCCGTTGACACTCCGATTTACAAAAGTGGAAGAAAACCTAAGAAAATTGCTAACTCTCGGCTCACTGGCAAGAAGGGCAGTAATTTAGCTCTGAAATGCTCTCTGTTATGTTCATTTGAAGATGCATATGTCCTCTATTTGTAGTCATTTTGCACTGAAATGACTGTTATGTGCACACATGTAGAGATACATTGATCTCCCTATGGGCGCATAGTATTGCTTTGGGCGCATAGGATGTAGGCGCGTAAGAACTGGATGATCGTGGGGTTAATGTGGCCACATGCTTCGGTACACGACTGCTCGTGGTGACTGGTGTGGCCGCATGCCTCGGCCCATGACTGATTGTGGATGTTAACCGAGTCGTAGAGTTGTTCTGACTTGGGCGCATAGTGTAGGAAGACAACTATGCGCCCACTTGTGGAAAAATCATTTGGGCGCATAACACTTTGTTACATGTGAGCGCATAGCCACTTCCTTATGTGGGCGAATGGCTTCAGGCGCATAGCACTTTGTTACATGTTTATTCAATATCCCAACCCACTAATAACACAATGAATGTTACAAATTTCAACTTGAGAAATTTTTCCCAACCGATACAAAATTTTCCAAAGTATTCTGACTTAGATGTATCAAGTATTCCTTTAAAGTTCATTATCATCCATGCCATCAAAGTTGATAAATCCTATTACCATATTTCATTTTGATACCCTGATTCTCATCGATCAAACCTTGTACTCATCATCGTTCGCATCCATACACTTTATTTGCGACTCATAAATTTTCCCGATCATGATCCATCCTTCAAATTGTACCGTCATTCCACTCTAATAACATTTCTCGCTGTACTCAAACATTTTCTCGTATTGATCAAGCCAACATATTATCATCTTGCATAAGCAACTCTCATTTCTAACAACATTAATTTCGAGGGTCATTCATATTCACATTCGCTCTCGCCGATCTTGGCTTCGTGCACTATCCCATTACGTCGTCCACTTATTCTCAATTTTGATCCGATCAATAAAATTATTCCAACTGTCTCAAGGCACTATCATTAATTTGCGCAGCTTAATATTAATCAACAAAATCTAACCAGTTCTATCAATTTTTGACATTCCAACAAAGGCAACCAAGTTTTCGAAACCAACATGATCCATCATCCCATACAACATTATAACACCGAATTTTCCAATCTCTATTCCATTTCGTAGTTTACTTTCCAACATATCTCACACGTTCCGACTATACCCACGCAACATTAATAGGGACATCCTACGGGTTTCCAACAATCAAATTAGCATTCAGTCAAGTCTCTACGGTCAGCTAATCTAAGCTAAACTAGACATTCAGCTAACTCATATGAGATGGATAGCTATCAGGGACATACTTATCTCTTATCTTAGAGGCAACCAATTCTTATCGTAGGGACAACTCTATATTATCTCAGTGACAATCTATGATCCGACCAACTTAAGGGACATGGGACACCAACCAAATCTTATGAACTTATTTCCAAACTCGAACAATTGAAATAACATAGCCAACCAATCTGAAACTTAGGCAACCAACCGACATTCCAGGCAACCAACCGACATCCTAGGCAACCAACCGACACTCTAGGCAACCAACCAACATTCTTGGGTCAAGTCTTTCTACCCGTACACATACTCGGGCCATACCCAACGAAGTCATTCTAGACTTACCCACAACCGACAAAATCTATCCAACAATCCTTTCCGACAATTCTTATTGATCAATCCCAAAGCCATCATATAAATCTTTATCAATCGATCATCCAAATATTCAGTTCTCATTTGCATAGATGCAGCGTCACTTGTTTAATCTGACTTGTATCCTCATATCGTACTCAAATTGTCTATTCAATCGGGTCAACTATTCTGAGTCATAATCCAACATTGTTACCTCAGTAGTCTACTATTTAGCATCTTTTCTACTGTCTCTTTGTGACATATTCAATTTCCACACTTTAAGATCATCGATACGGTCTGTACTCTTTCAACCAACAAAATAAGGCAACTACATAATTTTATTTCTTCCGAAAGCATCCATTATGAATTTTCCCTTGCACCACACGGTCATCTCTTAGCAATTCACGTGAACTATCAATATCGTTTTGCATTATCTCCTTGTGATTCCATAAAAAGATTTACTATTCATGCATCGATCCAATATCTATTTACCAAACATCTAGCATCCGTATTTCGATCATCTAGTGGATACGACATAACTCATTCGCTAAGTCATCATCCAACAATTCTATATTCCATCCAAACTCGTTATTCATGCGACAACATCATCTACCGATAGGCTCTATTACATATCGCTGCACCTCGATACTATTTCTATCCCAGCCATTCGACTCTTAAGGAACATCTATTCTTTCATGCATCAAAGGACAAGTACTCATTCTCTATGCCTCAAAATAGTCAAGGGTCATAACTTGTTAATTCGGGACACATCAAATTCTCTCAAGCACAACTGCACAACGTGCATGGCCATGTATTTTCTCAAATCCATTCTCTAACTTTTCGATTGTTGATGCAACTCTCTACATCTTCTAAACCATTCGCAACATCCCGATAAGCACCTAACATCACCCTTAGTTGTCGATGTCCAACATGTAATTCATTACTCAATTCCAATATCGTTCAATATTCGGTCTATAGTTGTTCTCACAAAATCTTTCGATAGCAACACCCACCATTGTTCTGAGCCTACAATCCTTTTTATCCATCTAATTCAAGTAATCGCCTGAATCTATAACTCGTACCATTCCCAACCAAGGCATTCATTTCATATTTCTAATTCCAATTACCCAACAAAATGCTGACCATCAAATTCTAGCGATGGTTCATCTGAATACATCAAAATCTCGCAACGGGTTATCCGAACTTAATCATCAAGGAACACGCCTAACCGTCATGTATCAATCGTAATCTCAGCTACGATTCGATACTACCTAATACCTTAGGTAAAGCAATCACTATGCCACAAACAGGGTCAAGTGTCATCTCATCACGATGAGGGTATATGTAATATATCACTCAGAGCTCAAGCAATACTCGACACAATATTTCCTTCGCATCATACCAGCATCCATATGGACTATCCATCCTGTGGTTATGATGACCATAAATACCGACTCAAGATTCTGTCGATTCCCATTTACTAAAATCATGAACAATTCCTATTCCAACATACCATGCCATCACCCACTGCCGATTGCAACATCAATCGACTTCAATGAATCCCACACTTAAGACATGAAGCACACATGTTAACAACATATTATTGCATCGCATCATTGTTATTCATTTTGGTATCTTTTATTAATTCAAGAAAGCACACACATCACAGCCCACATATTTAGACTTATTATATGGAACACCCAGTGAGCGGCCAAAAGGATCAATGGACTTTCAGTCAAGGGAACGACAAAAATATTTCGAAAACAACACTGAATAATCGTGAAGCACTTTGAGTCATCGTAGAGGCAACTTTGATTCATCATGGACGTAACTTTGAGTATTCACAGAAGCAAATTGATTCACTGCGGAAGCAAATTTGAATAATCGCGGAAGCAGTCTTAGAATCATCACGAAAGCAGCTTAGAATCATCTTAGTAGCAACATTGATTTAAAACAAATCGAATAAGAATCCAAGGACGTAAAGCTGTGCTCTGATACCATTATGTCACGCCTGGATCTCGGAGGATCGAAAACTAGCCACTGGGCGTGATGCCGTACAAGTCTCGATTGCACTTGTACAAGGCAAAACTATTACAGTTCCTAGTATTTCTCAGAAAACATCGACAGCACAGCAAAACCAAGCAGATAAATTAAAGTTAAGCAAGAGATGAAGAAATGTATCTCTTTATTGATAATTGCATTGGATTACAAGACTTTCAGCAAAATACAGAGTTTACAACTGATTAAAAGACTCTTGAATAGTCAACTGAATGTATACACTTGCCCTTTGGGCTACAACTGAATATGTCGATTTCTTTACAATGAACTTGCCAATTTGGCTACAATCTCACTGGTATGACTAAGTTACACAGTTCCATACATTATGTCCCGTATAGCAGAAGACATTGTCTTACAAGAAGAGCTTCTGCACACCCATCCGATTCATCGATGCTAAGCACTAATCAAACGATTCCCCCATACACAAGCACCTGTAATATTGCCCACAACGTGGGTTAGTACATTATCAATGTACTGGCGAGCGGTGCTGTCACGACCCGCACCCACCGTGGGTACGAGTATGTAACAGAGCCCAGCCTACGCCGCAGTGTCGGCGGTAGAACGATGTTCTAGGTCATGAACTATAACTACATAATATGAAAAACTCTCCAAGGGAGGCCAATCACAGAAGGTATAACTCAATTACAATCTAAAGGTAGAATAGCATAATGGAATAGATAGAGAAATCCTCAACTGAGGTACAACAGAAATGAAATAACATAAGTCTCAACATCTCAATAATAATACAACTCTGAATCCAGACAACTACTAACATGAAAATAAGGAACAGTCTAGACTCTACACTATGCGGGTGTCATCCTCAACAGCTGCTTGAACCTCCCCAGGGGTCTAGGTCGCGAGTGTCATCTAGGCAAGCTCCATAGTAAGGGGTGCAGGGTTCCTTATCATCCTCTGTAAAATTTTCAATAGGTCCAGTCAGGACGGGAGCGAGCACAATACATCTCACGCAGATCATAACAGGTGTGACGACCCCCACCGCTTTTCGGATACGAGACGTGTCCAAGCCAGCCAACGCCGCAGAGTCGACGGTAGAACGTTGTCAAGCCCGCAAGAAATAAATGCTCAACATATAACATTTGCTGCTCATTTACATTTCTAAATTTTTTACAACAATTACAATATTTATATTTAAAGATGATACCCTATTTTATAATTAATGAAAATGATACAACTGCTGTCTATTTCTAGGTTTCTGTCTGCATGTACACCCGTATCTCCCAAGCTAAGTGAAGCCACAGCTAATCCTAAAAAATAACGATTTTCCAGTCAGGAATGGAACAAGTACACAAACCGACGGTAATGCAAAAACGCAATAGAATTAACAAGAGATGAAAATAACATATAAGATATAAAAGCTAGAAAGTACTGATGACATGGCACGGTAGAGAAGAAAGGAAAACAAATAAAATACAACTACCTAAGTGGTGTGAAATATCTGTTTCGACATGTGAACAGCTAGGGGGTAAATCCGGCACACTACACGTGTCGTGTGCAGGCTATCAGGCAAGAATAGACATTTTGGGAATATTTTTGGGTAGTCCACATGTCTACTAAGATATTTCCCCTCCCGACTACTCCGTGTGACGGGCGTGTAAACAAGAAACAGGATATATATAGACATAAAATGAAAAGACT
Source organism: Iris pallida (assembly GCA_029216955.1). Classification (NCBI taxonomy): domain Eukaryota; kingdom Viridiplantae; phylum Streptophyta; class Magnoliopsida; order Asparagales; family Iridaceae; genus Iris; species Iris pallida. Next base: position 33,697 of record JANAVB010001682.1, on the reverse strand, counting down.
ACTATGAATCGAAAGCAATCAGAAAGTGCACTTGCCTGAGGTCCTTAGCTGGAGAAACCGATAGTACAACCACATCAGATGAGTCACTAAAGTCAACACATGCAAAAAGTCTTCAGATGCTGAAATAAACAATACCAATATTCTCAGAATAGTCAAATTAGCTAGAATCGCCTGTCCTTAAGTACAATTCTAGACACAGGGGTAAAACGGTAATTTTGGGTTAAAACGGTATCTGCCGTTGGATCCGCTTTGCATCGAAAAGCGTACCAGAGTCAACGGTCTCTAAAGTTATCAAACTATATGTCAACAAGTCCGGTTTTTCGATACGAACCCAACCGTATGTCCAAAGTTGGATTTCGGCGGGCCGTGCATAAAATCGACCGTTGAGTCGGACCGTAGGGCCCACAAAACGGTGGTCCAATCAACTGTCTCAGAATTGGACCAAACTTGGCATACATGACCAGAAAAATGAAACGGTCCGTTGGTGCAAGTTTTGTCTCGATCTGATGAGCGTGCACAAAGTAATTAGAAAATTTACACTGAGGTCGATATGGTAAATTACGACGGATACGTGTCAAATTCGTCGCGCACATACGGCCAATTTGAATTACATCAAAGCTCACACGTCCACGAAGCCGTTACGCGCCTTTCGATGCTTTTGGTTCGCGGCCACATCGTCCGGATTGGCAGGACGCACGTCGTATCGAAGGATTTTATTGGTTTTAAAAACAGGTTTTTGTCAAACTTCGGGATCCAATTTCTCGGCGCGTAGTCGATGAAATCGACTTCTGCAAATTGGGTATGGAGCCCTATATGTTGTCTAAAAGTGTGTTCAAATAGAATTTCTAATATGATATTGGATCGATCGAAATCGATCTTCAAATATGGGTGATTGGACTGGTTCTCTGTTTCGAATCCGATCAGTTTTTCAGGATTTTTGGCATCGATTTTATATCGATTTCATTTCGATTTAGTTCGAAATGATCCATTGGTGTCAAAGATCTATAGGTTGTGTTTCCAACGCCTATTTCGGTTTGGAAAAAGATGAAGGGACAAGGGAGAAAGCTTACCAAGAAGTTGGGGTCGACCCAGTCGTACTGCTGTGGTTGCTCGTGTTGTTCGTGCGTTCGCACGGTGGCTTTGGCCGCCGCCGGCTGCCTCACGATGGCATGGGGTGGCGCCGTCGCCTTCAAGGTC
>JANAVB010001682.1:0-30000 GCA_029216955.1 Iris pallida | reverse complement strand
AGTTCTATAGTCAAATATGGTGGTATGCATGGATGGGTGTTACTGGGTCTTAATGGGTTCCCTAATTGGACATCAATCGTTGGTTGGATGAACCTTCGATTTTAATCTATATGGACTGGACAAGATCCTAATGATAAAACTATTTATACTAGGTTAGGGTACCCTAGAATAGGTTTTCACCCAAGTGGTTGAGCTAGTTGCCAGTCAGGTTGATTAGCTTAGTTCCTAAAGTCCAAAATGCGCCTTCGATGACTTTTGTGTTTAAGTAGCACATGAGGCCTCAATTGGGTGGCATACTAGTGGCATGTGCGTAGTAGGCTTCGAGTATATCATAACCAAATATTGGGTCGAATGTACTGAGTTAAGGTTGAGGCTCTAGTGGAAGTCGGAAAGTATACCGGTATTACGGTAAGGGTCATAACTAGTCATTTTAGACCTGAAAGTCGTATCACAAAAATAGAGTACAAGGGAACGTGCTTGAGTGGGACATGATATACCTAGATGAAGGTAGACTCGTCTAGATCTTGCATGTAAAATTTGTTGAAAGGTAACAGCTGGTCTCATGCTCCGAATATTAATGACACGGCCGGGACACAAAATAATCTAAATGGAAAGTGGGAGTCCATCGGGCACTAACTATCATTCTAATAGAAAATTATTCTAATCAATCGGTAATCCTCGTATATCCTAAAAATTTTAGAAGGCTCACAGTCTACCTACCTTAGAAGCTAGGACATGGTTTTAGGAATAATGAGGTTAGAAGAGTTCCAAACTCTGGATATTGTACCTCGACTCTTTGCTAATAAAGAATAAGGCATGGCGTACGGAATACGGTATATATAAGTCAAGTCAAGCGTCGTTCCTTACTAAATGGAAAACGAGTGTGTACAATGACACATGGTCGATAAAATAGAATGATCTACTCGCCCATAGTATACAAGAGTTATTAACGGAGTAACAAACTCTAAGACACATCATATGAAAAGATTTCTAACAACTGGGTCGTGAATTTCTATTTGTGTCAAACCTGCCAGACTATTGTCACAAGGGTTTCTAGTTAAATTAAGCTTCAAACAAATGATTAGAGGATCACAACATCTGGTCTCTTGAGAGTAGGTAGTCTTCTAGGTTGGCATTTGATCAAGGGAAAGATCCTAATCATTCTCGGACTCCAATGACTAGAAGACCATGATAGTAGGTTTTAGGGTTGAAGGGAGGATGAGTAACTCAAGGCAAGGTTCCAATCACAGGGCTGGCCGATGGTGGCTATACTTGCGTATACAACTAGCATAGCCATGGGGATACTTTGTATCTATCTACCAATTACGAGCTTTCATTTTTTCCAAATCAGTGAAGGATAAAACAATAAAGAGTTCAAGAAGGATGTCACTGAATGCAATTATGTGATTCAAAGGCGAATGTATAATTCAAGGGGAATTGTCAATACAGTCGCGGATGAGTTCCTAGAGACATCTACATCTTAATCTACATAGGTTAATCAGATGGAAAGCGAACCGAGTGCACTACGGTTGATCAGACCGTAATATATCGATTCTGATTAGACAATATGTTAGTAGGCGCCCCCAATAACATGTGTCTTGAATCAAGCTCGATAAAAGAGTAAACTTGTAAAACTAGGCTGCAATTGCAGCGTTAATCAAGGTAGCCAAAATACAAGTATGCGAGATTTTGTAAGGAGGACTAGTAGTTCGAGTTTTGAGATGATCAAAATATTACTTGGTGTTCTTGCTTATGCATTCTTCCTACTATCTTCCTATCCCTAAGGCCTTGGTCGACTAATGGGTTATGGAACTCTAAATTCTTTATTCGGGGTAAACCTATTAGTGTCAGTCAATTACCTCGTCAATAGATCACAAGGACTATGGAAGGCTAGGTCGGGGGATACGCTACCCAACTTACAGAACTTTCACTAGTATTGGCTTTAGATCTTATGGGACATACAGGGCATTTTCCTATCCTCTATAGCATCCTAAACTTTATCTCATATATATCTCAAATGGTTGAGGGAAAACTTTGAATCAATCTACCTCGAGATTCGTATATGAATAGCATAATCAAAAATTATAAACCAGTTCCTTATAGCTAAATAGAATTTAAAATAGGCAATTCTAACTCATGAGGTGATGTTTATATCTAATAGAGCAAAAGAAAATTGAACATTTTACCAAGATTATAGCCTTAATTCTAGGGAAAGCCTAACTAGCCAAGTGAGTAGTATACCCACGTTGGATTATATCGTTATATCAAAAGTGATAGTGTATCTATAGAGATCTGGCAAGCTCTCTAAATTAATAATTCTGTATCTAAATTGCATGGCCTGTCAGACAATCTTAACTACCCAATTATTTAAATTAATAAGGGACCCTTATCATAGTATCCTCATAAATCATTTCAATCCTAATTGTGAATGAGCATTTCCTGAGCGCAGGCTCACAATAATACGAGTAATATACCATCACGAGTTCGCAATCTTTTGCGAAAATGGACCTGCATGGGCCACCACAACAGGTTAGAAAATATAAACATGCAAGAGAGTACGATATATTAAACTGAAAGAAAGTATATGATGTAAATAGAGAGAGACTGTAATAAAAATATCTACTATAAGTAGAGAGATACCAGTGACTAGTGATTTAGAGCACAAAGTCGACATATGAACGGCTGGATTTGTACATGAATATACTAAAGAGACGCACATGGTTATACTACTTTGGAATTGTTCACATGACTATTTATACTCCCCCATACCCCAATTAATACACAAGGATCCAGACAAGTTATGTTACGTACATGATTTTCACATGAAAGCCCATAGATGGGTGTACATGAAGTATACATAAGGGTTCAAAACTGAGTGCACATGAATTCCACATGAAGGCCCATGAAGGGTACACATGAAGTATAGGTTATACATGAAATATACGAGAAACATGACCAAACATGAGAGCACATGAGAGTACACGAGCGAGCATGAACGAGCATGAAGCACATGAGAAGCATGAATAACATGAGAGCGAGGAATACATGATGTACATGAAACACACGACATGATGTATCCGATGCTCCCGAGGGGGATAACATCTCAATGTAGGGATCCATATAGTACCTATCCGTGATAATATCATGACGGCATCAAATAAGGTAAACTAGAGCAGGAATATAATCCTAAGCAAGTTATGAAATGATCAGAGAATGTACTCGCCTGAGCTGTGAATATCTTTGAGAAAATACTGTCCGAGATGAGGTATCTGACTCCTATTTAGAGCAACACAAGTCAAGATGTATACAGGGGATGATAAATGGAATGTACAATGCTTCTGCATGCTGTCTAGGTCAAACTAAACTAAAGTCAATACTTGGTCAACTCTAGTCAACCACACTAGTCAAACTAGGTCAACTAGGTCAAGTCCTAGCCCATGCAAGTCTCACTAAGCCTAACCAAGCCTAGTCTAGCAATCAAGCACAATCCCAAAGTCACAGAGCAAACACATTATATATATATATATATATATATATATATATCTATACTCATCCAAGCATTCATATAGTATCTATACACATTACATACCTAACATGTCATCATGCATAAATAATTCATATATTGCATTTATACTTAAACTGTATGCATCACATTATATTTGCATAAATAACATGCATTCCTATTTATACCTTGCATATCTTATCATGCTTGCATCTCATTAGGTTCATATTAGTGTACTTGTATGCATTACATACATCAAAATACATATATTACAATATTATATATTAGCATTATATTACATCTAGTTGCATATACTATGGCAATCTTCTACATTACATGCACACTTTCATGGCAATATACATTACCTACAACTTGCATATTTCATCCATTCATTCATATATGTATATTACACATTAGAGAGAGGGATGTGGGAATATGTGAGAGTGTCAATACATGTTATATAGTGGAACGGGGTTAGTGAGTGTAGTTCAGTTTAGTGTCAGCAGTAAGGGGTTCAGAAATGTAGACACAACTAAACATCATAAACTCAGGTTTACATACAAAGAAAGGAAGGGGTTTTAAGTTCAGTGGATGTATAATGTAAAGAACATATCAAGTACATGGGTCTATCTCAAGTTTTAGGTTAGCGTGGCAGTGGTTTTCAGGATTCATCACAACATTTCCTCAATTTAACATCAATGTATAACATGCATAGAAACCCTACAATCTCAGATTCATGTGGTAACATAGTGCCATAACAAGTGTCCAGGTATCAAAAACATATAGGGGGTTTTCAGGAATGTACACATGTGTTCAGATTAAAGAGTAACATAGTGTTCAGTCTAGGACAAGGAATGTTCAGTTTAGGAATGAATGCTTAGGTAAATACATTTCAGTTTAGAGTGTGAGGTGTCAAGTGTCCTCAATTAACCATGTCGATCAAAATCAAAGTATAAACCAATCAAAGAACCCAATCATCAACTCAACTGTAACAACAGGGGGATTAGGGTCTGTTATAGAGAAAAAGAATGGGGTCCTGTGCGTGGGAGAGTGTGTGAGTGCATGGGTAAATCAGTGTGCAAGTGGCAGTAGGGTGTGTGTCTACAGATTTCTGTGTGTGTCAAACCAATCTCAGATTTAGTGGATGGGTAGGGTGATTTCAGGATGTGTCCAAGTGTGCGGTTGAAATGTAGATTAATATGTGTGTGTGTACATGACAGTAGGTAGGTTAGTGCAATGTATCAATGTGTCTCAATTTTTGTAATGTGTGTGTACAATCTAGACTAGAGTGTGAGTGGCAATATGTGTTACATTATTGTGTGTGGATGTGTCAATGTAACTGTTCTCAGTTGATAGTTGGGTAGGGTGTGTATGTTCATGACAGTTAAGTGTGTCTCAGGTTTGGGAAAATCAGTGATGTGTGTGTGTGTGTGTTATATATGAGCCCAAAGCTAGAAAACAGTGTGTGTTTATAGACTAAAATAGAGTGAAAATCTCAGGATTCCCAAGTCCCTTGACAATTCATACATAGTGTTCTCAGGAAACCTGAGAACCAAAGATAGTTAACATAAATTTTTCAACAATCATAAACCAAATTCGAAAACCCAAATCATGAATCAACTTAAAAGTAAACTAATACATGTGTATATGAATTAACATGGTAATTAAACATTAATCAAACAGTTTAAATGTAAATTTAACTCAGAATTTGAATTCATGAAACTATGTATCAGTAAACATTAGGAAATGCAATTTTGAAAGCCAAAACATGATAATAACCTAGAATAATGGTTGGTAAACCATGCCACACACGTGCTCGTGTCCCAGGAGTCTTTTCGTGTCACCCTAGAGCCGGATACGATGTGTCCAAGCAGCACACACACAGACACACTGTGCACAGACTGCGTCGTGCACGTGTGCATACGTGTCCAGCATACGATACAGTGCACCAAGTGTCACGTGCACACGCCTAGGTGTTCGCCTAGGGTAGGGCTACCTCATAGACACCCTATCCTGTGTCTACGAGACGTGTCCAGCCACGTATCAGTGGCACAAATCGTGCGGTTCAGCCCGAGCGCGTGACCAGTACGTCCATTGCGGGGAGGAGAACTCCTCGCACACGGCACCACTTGGGCTCAGATTTTGGAAGACCCCGGTCAGTCGTTGCCCTTTCATCCTTGCCAAAAATGGTGTGCCGAAGTGTCGTATCCAGGAAGAAATGGACACGAGGTAGCAGGGCACTGAACCGAGTCAGTACACAGCGTGTCCAACCCCTCGTGCACCCGACACAGACAAAAAAACACTATCACCTCTTCACGAAAATTAAAGTACTCATATAGATCTACAAAACCCTTCAAATATTTTTCAAAAATAAAGAAATAAATATGAGTGGCATTTCATCAAATAGTTTACTGTATAGATTGATACGTGTCTGATACGGACACAAAATGGACATAAGTCGACACCAAACCAATGCCAGAAGCTAGGGGACTCCTAGGGCTATGCACTCATGCAAGGAAATCAAAATCTAATGGTGATTGTGAGGGTTTACCTATTGGTTGTTCTTCCTCAAGAAAACACCCAAAATGAGGATCCCTCCTTGCTAGCTCAATGCTCCAAATTGCAACAAAACTGAGATTTCTCTCCATGAATACAAAATAGGGCTAGATTAGGATCATATGCAAAAGACTAGAGTGAAAACGGATCAAAAATGAAGAATCTAGGGATTGGAGAAGAAATGACATTACCTCTTTCTTCAATTTGTTGAAATATCATAAAAGAGGCAAGAACAATCAATGAGGAAATTATTTATAGGGGAATAGCCCTAGGTGACTGGTCATAATGAATGAAATTAGGGTTAGGTTTTCAAGTCATGGGCCATGGGCCAACTAGCACTAGTCTAGAAATCAATCTCCTAATCCTCATGCCTATTGACCAATTCACTAAGCCTTATATTCAAGTCTTAATTCCTATATGACTAACGTAGATTGACTTAAGTTAGACTAAGGTCTCACCATTGTCTACCAAGTCACCATAACTAGGGTTAGCTTCTAGGCTAGTCTACAAAGTCTCAATAAGTCAAAGTCAAAGTTAGCAATCACCAGTCTAATAAATTCAAATAAATTCAAATTTCACTAAATGACCAAAAAAACCCTCAAGCTAAAAATAATAAATAGATATTCCAAATTACAGGGTTAGGCTCTAGGTCAGACAGTCTTTAACAAGTCATGATTTTTAAATAGTTTTAAATGATTAAAAATCACCAAAAATTATATTATTATTTAAATATCATAATTAAATAATTAAAATCATAAAATTTCAAAATTATCCTCATTTAGAAAACTGGTTGTTACAAGTCTACCCACCTTAGAAAAATTTTATCCTCGAAATTTAAGATGGTAGTACTCCTTCTAGGTCAACACCCCCACAATCATAGTCTCAAAATCATACAGTTCGATAATCATATGCATCTGTCCAAAATCATGATACTCTGAATCTTCGTCATGCTAGTGAGCAAGGCTACGATAATAACAGAGTCCTTGACTAAGGCACATACCTCTAGAATCATGGTATTTAAAATTTTTACATTGCCGCATACTTAGCAGCGAAAACCTTAAATTCCTACACCCGAGAAATACGTCCTAAATCCGACTCTATGTCCACACTATGCCAGCTAACACGACTATCGAAGATTCTAGATCCCATAACAGAGATGACCTAGCCTATATAATTTATCTTCGAAGAAAATCAAACATAACACAAGGTCAATAGGACAAAATTGATCAATCAACAAGGAACAGAGGAAATCGAATTTCCAGACAGTTATAAGAGGCAATTGTGGAAATGGAATCAAAAAGAACGAAACCTGCAACAAGATCTCCAATGGCCTGTGCATCATCGACTGTCCTGGCGATAACTCGCCCCTGCTGGCCTCCCCTGGCCTGCTGCTGATGCTGTATGTACCTTTGCTGCTAAGTCGATAAGGGTAATCCCTTCTGCTAGCCTACCGGAGCCCTAGCTCCTGCTCCCTGACTGTCTGTCCAAATGACTCAGGACACTCTCTCAGGCGATGATCGGATCCTCCGCAAAGTAAACATCTGCCCAGCCTCTTCCGGTATTCGCCCCAATCGTGCCCTGGTCTCTTACAAAAGGGGAAAATAATAACAAGCTGCTGTCCAGGGGCCTGCTACTGCCTTTGTGGCTATTGTGCCTGCTGAAAGTGTATACGGTCCTGAAACTGCCGCTGCTGAAAGTAGACCCTCGGTTGCTGATACTGCTACTGAAACTGTAGGGGCGGCATCTGCTGTGGATACTGCTGTTGAATCTACAAGCAGGGCATCTGCTACGGATACTGCTACTGAATCTGTAAGTGGAGCCTCTTGTCCGGGCCCGCACTGCCACTAGCTCCTTGAGTGTCTCGCATCCTCTTCTCCTTTAGCCTAAGATCGTCCTCTACTGCCATGGCTCCTACCAGAATCTGCTCGAAAGTGGCATCACGGCCGCTCTTGGTATACGACCTGATCTTTCTGATCAAACCCTGTGGAACCTCCTCGCCTTCCCAGCCTCAGTAAGATCCTCAACGAATCTACCCAAACGGCAGAACTCCCCGGCGTATTCCTCAACGGTCTGGTTCCCTTGAACCAAACTCTCGAACTGCACCTCCAAGGCACCGAGTGCTGTATCAGAAAAGAATTTCTCCTTGAACAGTTTCTTAAAGGTTGCCCAAGTCTGACCGGCTGTACCGACCCTCGGGTCCGTCTGGTACCAAGTACGGGCCAAGTCCTGCATCTGACTGGCTGCTGATTCGATCTGTAATCCAGCTGGTATCTGTGCCATTCGGAATATCTCCTCAATATGCTCTATCCAATCGTCAGCGTATATGATGCCCTCTGTATCCTTAAAGTCCCGGGGTCCCATCTTGTTAAAGGATTGGATGTCTGGAGTCCTCGGCTGATACTGCTGCATCTGACTTCCCTGTGGCTTAGCAACCACCAGCTCTACTGTTGTCCTGACCAACTGGTGAGTATCTTGTTTGCTCTGTCGAAAATCAGCAGACTGGCTCTGCTGTATCTGCTGCTAAGTCTCCAAGAATCGCTGGAAAAGGGTAACATCTGAGCCACATCTACTGTCCCTGAAAGTAAATGCTGCTGATACATATCTGGAATGACGGGGGAAGACCTCCGGATAGGTGGAGGTGCACTCCCAAAAGCTGCAGATGCTCCTATATGAGTAGAAATAGGGGGTGCTATTGTCCCAACATCCACAGTCAGGCGAGGGGTAGTAGTCCTCTCCCCAGCGTCTACTGGACCAGAGCAATGCAATCATGTCTCAATCACCATCCTGGAGACAGATCAAACAAGGAATCAATACTGAGATAGAAACGATAATTCAAGGGAGGACAGTTATTTCAATGAAGCAATCTTCAACAGGAATTTAGATGGCAGAAATTCAGTTAAGAGTTTTTCCTAATGTGATTGAGTACCCCAAAATAATCCTAATCCTACTGCAGGCTATAGTGATACTCTATTTCGAATACCACTACACAAACTCGACCTGCATGGGCCACCACTAAAAACGTATCATGACCCGCACCTACCGTGAGGGTACGAGTATGTAACAGCGTCCAGCCTACACCGCAGTGTCGGTAGTAGAACGCTGTTCTAGGTCATGAACTATAACAATATAATATGAAAAACTCTCCAAGGGAGGCCAATCATAGAAGGTACAACTCAATCACAATCTAAATATAGAATATAGCACGATAGAATAGATAAAGAAATCCTCAACTGAGATACAACAGAAATAAAATAACATAAGTCTCAACATCTCAATAATAATACAACTCTGAATCCAGACAACTACTAACATGAAAATAAGGAACAGTCTAGACTATCTACACTATACATGGGTGTCATCCTCAGCAGCTGCCTGAACCTCCCCAGGGGTCCAGGTCGCGAGTGTCATCTAGGCAAGCTCTATAGTAAGGGGTACAAGGTTCCTCATCATCTTCTGTAAAAAATTTAACGGGTCCAGTCAGGACAGGAGCGAGCACAATACATCTCACGCAGATCATAACAGGTTAGAAAATATAAACATGCGAGAGAGTACGATACATGAAACTGAATGAAAGTACATGATGGAAATAAAGAGAGAACTGTAATAGAAATATCTACTATAAGTAAAGAGCTACTAGTGACTAGTGATTTAGAGTACAAAGTCGACATGTGAACGGCTGGATTTGCACATGAATATACTAAAGAGGCGCACATGGTTATACTACTTTGGAATTGTTCACATGACTATTTATACTGCTCCTTACCCTAATCAATACACTAGGATCCAGACAAGTTATGTTACGTACATGATTTTCACATGAAAGCCCACAGATGGCTGTACATGAAGTATATATGAGGGCTCAGAACTGAGTGCACATGAATTCCACATGATGGCCCATGAAGGGTACACATGAAGTATAGGTTATACATGAAATATATGAGAAACATGACCAAACATGAGAGCACATGAGAGTACACGAGCGAGCATGAACGAGCATGAAGCACATGAGAAACATGAATAACATGAGAGCGATGAATACATGATGTACATAAAACACACGACATGATGTATCCGATGCTCCCGAGGGGGATAACATCTCAATGTAGGGATCCATATAGTACCAATCCGTGATAATATCGTAACGGCATCAAATAAGGTAAACTAGAGCATGAATATAATCCTAAGCAAGTTATTATATGATCAGAGAATGTACTCGCCTGTGCTGTAAATATCTGTGAGAATATACTGTCCAAGATGAGGTATCTGACTCCTATTTAGAGCAACACAAGTCAAGATGTATACAAGGGATGATAAATGGAATGTACAATCCATCTGCATGCTGTCTAGGTCAAACTAGACTAAAGTCAACACTTGGCCAACTCTAGTCAACCATACTAGTCAAACTAGGTCAACTAGGTCAAGTCCTAGCCCAAGCAAGTCTCACTACGCCTAACCAAGCATAGTCTAGCAATCAAGCACAATCCCAAAGTCACAGAGCAAACACATTATATATATATATATATATATATAATATATATATATATATATATATATATATATATATATATATATATATATATACTCATCCAAGCATTCATATAGTGTCTATACACATTACATACCTAACATGTCATCATGCATACATAATTCATATATTGTATTTATACTTAAATTGTATGCATCACATTATATTTGCATAAATAACATGAATTCCTATTTATACCTTGCATATCTTATCATGCTTGCATCTCATTAGGTTCATATTAGTGTACTTGTATGCATTACATACATCAAAATGCATATATTACATTATTACATATTAGCATTATATTACATCTAGTTGCATATACTATGGCAATCTCCAACATTACATGCACACTTTCATGCCTATATACATTACCTACAACTTGCATATTTCATCCATTCATTCATATATGTATATTACACATTAGAGAGAGGGATGTGGGAATATGTGAGAGTGTTAATACACGTTATACAGTGGAAGGGGGTTAGTGAGTGTAGTTCAGTTTAGGGTCAGCAGTAAGGGGTTTAGAAATGTAGACACAACTAAACATCATAAACTCAGGTTTACATACATAGAAAGGGGGTTTTAAGTTCAATGGATATATAATATGAAGAACATATCATGTACATGGGTCTATCTGAGGTTTCAGGTTATCATGGCAGTAGTTTTCAGGATTTATCACAACCTTTCCTCAATTTAACATCAATGTATAACATGCATAGGAACCCTACAATCTCAGATTCATGTGGTAACAGAGTGCCATAACAAGTATCCGGGTATCAAAAACATGTAGGGGGTTTTCAGGAATATACACATGTGTTCAGATTAAAGAGTAACATAGTGTGCAGTCTAGGACAAGGAATGTTCAGTTTAGGAATGAATGCTTAGGTAAATACATTTCAGATTAGAGTGTGAGGTGTCAAGTGTCCTTAGTTAACCATGTCGATCAAAACCAAAGTATAAACCAATCAAAGAACCCAATCATCAACTCAACTGTAACAACAAGGGGATTAGGGTCTGTTATAGAGAAAAGAAATGGGGTCCTGTGTGTGGGAGAGTGTGTGAGTGTGTAGATAAATCAGTGTGCATGTGGCAGTAGGGTGTGTGTCTACAAATTTTTGTGTGCGTCAAACCAATCTCAGATTTAGTGGATGGGTAGGGTGATTTCAGGATGCGTCCAAATGTGAGGTTGAAATGTAGATTAATGTGTGTGTGTACATGACAGTAGGTAGGTTAGTGCAATGTATCAATGTGTCTCAGTTTTTATAATGTGTGTGTACAACCTAGACTAGAGTGTGAGTGGCAATATGTGTTACATTATTGTGTGTGGATTTGTCAATGTAACTGTTCTCAGTTGACATATGGGTAGGGTGTGTATGTTCATGACAGTCAAGTGTGTCTCAGGTTTGGAAAAATCAGTGATGTGTGTGTGTGTTACATATGAGCCCAAAGCTAAAAATAGTGTGTGTTTATAGACTGAAATAGCGTGAAAATCTCAGGATTCCCAAGTCCCTTGACAGTTCATATATAGTGTTCTCAGGAAACCTGAGAACCAAAGATAGTTAACATAAATAGTTCAACAATCCTAAACCAAATTCGAAAACCCAAATCATGAATCAACTTAACAGTAAACTAATATATGTGTATATGAATTAACATGGTAATTAAACATTAATCAAACAGTTTAAATGTAAATTAAACTCAGAATTTGAATTCATGAAACTGTGTATCAGTGTACATTAGGAAATGCAATTTCGAAAGCCAAAACATGATAATAATCTAAAATAATGGTTGGTAAACCATGCCACACACGTGCTCGTATCCCAGGAGTCATTTCGTGTCACCCTAGAGCCGGATATGGCGTATCCAAGCAGCTACACACACAAACACACTGTGCACAGACTGCATCGTACACGCGTGCACACGTGTCCAGCACATGACACAATGCACCAAGTGTCACGTGCACACGCCTAGGTGTTCACCTAGGGTAGGGATACCTCATAGACACCCTATCCTGTGCCTACGGCACGTGTCCAGATGTGTCCAGCCACGTATCAGTGGCACAAATTGTGCGGTTCAGCCCGAGCGTACGACCAGCACGTCCAGTACGGGAAGGAGAACTCCTCGCATACGGCACCACTTGGGCTCAGATTTTGGAAGACCCTTGTCAGTCGTTGCCCCATCATCTTTACCAAAAATGGTGTACCGAATAGTCGTATCCAGGAAGAAATGGACACGAGTTAGTAGGGCACTGAACCGAGTAAGTACGCAGCGTATCCAACCCCTCGTACACCCGACACAGACACAAAACACTATCACCTCTTCACAAAAATTAAAGTACTCATATAGATCTACAAAACCATTCAAACACTTTTTAAAAAATAAAAAAATAAATATGAGTGTGGCATTTGATCAAACAGTTTACTGCATAAACTGATACATGTCAGATACAGATACGAAATGGACACGACTCGACATAAAACCTATGCAAGCAGCTAGGGGACTCCTAGGGCTATACACTCATGCAAAGAAATCAAAATCTAATGGTGATTGTGAGGGTTTACCTATTGGTTGTTCTTCCTCAAGAAAACACCCAAAATGAGGATCCCTTCTTGTTAGCTCAATGCTCCAAATTGCTACAAACTGAGATTTCTCTCCATGAATACAAAATAGGACTAGATTAGGATCACATGCAAAAGACTAGAGTAAAAAAGGATTAAAAATGAAGAATCTAAGGATTTGGGGAAGAAATGACATTACCTCTTTCTTCAATTTGTTGAAATATCATAAAAGAGGCAAGAACAATCAATGAAGAGATTATTTATAGGGAGAATAGCCCTAGGTGGCTGGTCATAATGAATGAAATTAGGGTTAGGGTTTCAATCATGGGCTATGGGCCAACTAGCACTAGTCTAGAAATCAATCTCCTCCTCAAGCCTATTGACCAATTCACTAAGCCTTCTATTCAAGTCTTGATTCCTACATGACTAACTTAGATTGACTTAAGTTAGACTAAGGTCTCATCATTGTCTACCAAGTCACCATAACTAGGGTTAGCTTCTAGGCTAGTCTACAAAGTCTCAATAAGTCAAATTCAAAGATAGCAATGACCAGTCCAATAAATTTACATAAATTCAAATTTTACTAAATGACCAAAACACCCTCAAGCTAAAACTAATAAATAGATATTCCAAATCATAGGGTTAGGCTCTAGGTCAGACAGTCTCTACGGTTTCACTAGCTGTACATCAAAATCACAAGTCATGATTTTTAAATAGTTTTAAATGATTAATAATCACCAAAAATTATATATTATTATTTAAATATCATAATTAAATAATTAAAATTATAAAATTTTAAAATTACCCTCATTTAGAAAACTAGGTGTTACAGGTGCTGGCCCAACTCACCTAAGAAGACAACACTAAGGAATCATATTATAGAATATTATTAACAGTGGTATTTCTCGTCACCTTAGGTCAATTTAATGTTTATAGCCGACAAGAAGTAAAGCATGAAAATCTCATAGCCAACATAATTTAAAGCAATATGATATCACGTTTTGGTGATTCTTAACCGCAGTCGCATAGCCATCCCTGTACATTTATAATACTTACTTAGCCCGCACAAGACATTGTTAGGAACAATATCATGATTCAATATATTCGTCACCATTCATGTGATTCTTACCAACAGCCGACATCCTTTCCTGTAATTGAGTAAGAACTTACTCTGCCTGCATAAGACATTATTAGCACGGGACCTATCTATATGAAGGTCACTAGCGACATGCCATCTTGGACCATCTTACATGTATACGGTGCCCCTTACAGTGCGGGTAGCTAGCCCCACTGAAGGTCCCGTATACTGTGCTACTACTTCAGCAATAGGTTCCCCCCAGGACGAATCAGTTTCCAAGGCCTTGGAATACCGTTCGAGGAACCACTTTGTCGACAAGTTGTCCATAACCATGCAACTATATGCAACTTATCTATGAAAAAACATATAATGCATGATAAGAAAAACTAAGTGCTAAGCCATAATTCTCATTCATATTTCCATCTTGCCTTGAGCCAACACTCACATTATCATCTGCCCAATCCAGGGTCTGAGTAAAATCTACATTCTACATCGGCACAGGATAGTAGAATGTGATTTTCTAAGCCCTTTCTCACATCTTTGATACCATACATCTTTCCAACCAAACTCAATGTACTCACCGTCCAATTCCTGGAACTTAGCATCTGTTTTAGCATACATTTATTCAGACGTAATTCAAGCATATTTACTGCCCAGTTCTTGGGTCTTAACATCTGTGTTACCATCTATTCATCGATCTAAGGCTGGATATACTCACCGTACAAGTATTTGGGACTTTGCTTCACCTGTCATGTAGTTCATCGCACATCGTATAAGCATATAATTTATCTAGTAACAACAGTTTACGGTCATGTGATTAATTATCTTTCATTATCTTTCTAACTTTCACGCAAGGTGTTATTCAACAACTCAACGACTAAACACAACATACTATCCTTTATTTTAAACGTGAAGCTAAAGGATCTTCGAAGGGTTCAACACTACTCACATTCATAGGACGATTCCTGCCACAATCGCATAGCCTTCCAAGCGATCCTTCGTATATTCCCAAGTCCAACAAGGCTTCATCGAACCAGCCATCCATCATAAGGCATCTTGCGGTCGGGGCACTACACAAAACACTTAGATGTCTTGATCGTCGTGTTTACATGTTCCACTTTACATGCCATGATAGTCATGTTTACATGTTTCTTTATAGTTGTCTGCCATGATTGTCTTTATTGTCTGTTTTCTCTAAATTTGGTCATTCCATGTCACCATGTATTACATATGCTATTTTTGTTTTATAGTTTCTATTATGTCTTGAATTGTTTGCCATGTATGTACTTGTTCCATTCCTGACAGGAAACTATTTTTTCAGATTAGTCGCTTGATGTGCATTGAATCATTGGGAAAGATATGGGTATATGTCGAGATCGACTCCAAAGTGTAGGAACGAATTGTAAAGTACAATACTCTAGTGGGGGTGAATAGAGTAGGCAGCAAAAATTAGCTAATTAAAAATAATATCAACCAGATCACAGATAATATATCACAAGTAAGTAAATAAAAAAGCATAGTTCGAAAAGCAAATGCAAACATGGGGATGTATAATGGTTTTCCTCTTGTGAAGACTATTCCACTCGAAAGAACTCTAGCTTCCAGTTGAATCCACTATGGAAAAATACCATAAGTTTTCATCTGAAGTCCTTGCAACTTCTACAACGCGAGCTTTGATCCAAAGTACTCGACCAACTTAAATTGTGAAGTGTCTTTCTTCTATCAAACCTCTTATTACAATCTCTCTGAAATTTCTAGACCGTACCGTACTAGCAAATCGACTAGATGATTATAACTGGTTGGATTTGAAAATAAAAGAGCTTAGAATACTTTGGAAGACGTATTAACCTTAGAGAGAGAGAGAAGAGATGTGTGTTGAAATGAGTGAAATTCTTCTCTATTTATAGGTTTTCCAATGTCAGAACTCGGGGCAAATTCGGACAGAATTCAAAAAGAATTCTTTGAGAGAATCTTGACAAATAGCCATTGCGTCCATGAGAGCATGGTGACCAAGTTCAAAATCTAACGGCACCAAACGAACTCGGGGCAAGTTCGGACCGAACTCGGGCCGAATCTGTTGGTGTCTAGAGTATGGTTTTTGGGAAATTTTGTAAATCGGATTTTGAGTTTTGGGCTTTTGAAATTTTTTTAGCAGTTAGAAGCTTTTTGTAAAATGGACTGCTTTCAAAATCATAGGATATTTTGAAAACATTTTAGGGTAGCCTATTTGCCAGTACGACTCGGTGTACAAAGTATTCCTAAACTCAATAAATATAAAAATTATATTGAATATTAAAATACTGACTTATGTGGCAAAATAGCTTCAGTCTTGAACAATAAGGTAGAAGTTCTCAGCAAATGTCCAAGTAGCCCTTATACGAGACATGGTTAAATCAATTATTAAAATCAGGTTCGACCATGACCAATGGGCCAACAATCTCTCCTATTTTGATAATTGACAAACCTTAACCGATATAACATCTATATCTTTGATTTGACAAGAAACCAAAATTGTACTTGTTCAGCAATGCTACTGTACTGAATCCTCAAAAATATTTCTGTATCCTGCAAAAGATGCTAGATTCCTATTTCTCCTCCGTTGTCACTTAACAAAATAATTTCAAAGAAAGAAGCTCCTCCGCAATATATGCATAAGAATCCAACGTTGAAAAAATAGAAGAAATTTTTTTACAGCAATAAACATGTATTTCACAGGCAATTTATATGTAGAAGCATAAGCTAAGAGAGAATGATATGCATAAACATAAATATAGAGAACAGTCAAACTGAAATAGAAAGTATGCTAAAGAAAAGCATAATAGATGTTCCAAAATACATCATCTCAGCAAATAAAGTCTCAGTGCACAAAAAAAGTGCTATCTTGGAATGTCGGAGCATTTCCAAGTAAACATAGAAAATAAAGAGTCTAACAAGATAACATCTAGACAAAATGCATCATGTCTAGATCAAAAGTCCTCAGAGTCATCATCATCATCAGCGCCAGTAGTGCCACCATGTCCATATGGACGAGCTTCAAAAGTGCCAGCTCTAAAAGGGTGTGGAGTAGCACCAGAACCACGGTACCAGTCATATGCGTTACCGGGCTGAAAGAAGGGACGAACCGCCTCATCCTCATAGCGGTATCCTGATACAGCTAGATCTCGGAGAAGAGAACTGGCAGAATGACTAGTCTGAGCAAAATGTAGATTTTAAAAGAATTTACGAGAGCCTGAAATCGACTGGCATCACGGAACTCGCGTTCCCTATATGTGTCAGTGATAAAAGCTCCCAAATCAAAGAGATGCTGGTGGATACCCTCCATAGGTCATAGGGTAGGTCTGAGGAGGTGGAGTAGGAGCAGTAGGAGGGACGGTTGTGCTTCAACGAGACAGCTAAAGATACTTGGGCTCAAAGTCTGGAGCACAAGTAGATAATTCAATCTCAAAATACTGAAAGATGATCGGAATAATCATCGCCTAAGTAACATTTTTGTTCCTTTCACGACAGCGTCCCATCATCTGGATAATAGTTTTGGAGACAGAAAAATAAATACCGTTATGAATGTGATAAAGGGCAGACAACTCAAGGGTGGTAATATCGTCTTTTGAAGTAGATTTAGGCAAGATGGTGGAATAGACGATGCGATGCAATTCATAGTTGAATAAATTCATGTTTGCAGCTTTGAACTTAGTAGAACGAACACGGTTAGGAGAACAAAGTTCTTTCTTGAAATTGCTCAAAGAAGTGCCTACAGGAAATTCAAATTCTGTGATATCATCAAGTGGAGCACCTTCGTTGGGGATACCAAAGATTTTTGCTAAGAGGACATCATTGAATTCGATATTAAGTCCATCGACATGACTTTTAACAGTAAAAGTGTTCAAAGTAAAATTGTAATAAAACAGACGAATAGCATTAGTTGCAATAGGATATTGGTGGGTGACAAATTCATGCAACCATAATGCTTCAAAGTTTGGACGATGCTCAGGAAATACGGTCCATTTAATCGGTATACCGGTGCATATTTTGCGAACAGAGAAATTCGCATACCATAATAGAGATTGGACATGAGTTTCAATGTAGAAATCATTATATGCTCCGTCGGTCGATTGAACCCGAGAAAAGAGTGATCCTTGAAAAGGATCCGAAGACGAGGCCTCTTCACTAACCATAGTCTTCTTCCTCTTAAAGGTGTTCAAAATCCTAGGCATTGTTTCTATGAAAAGATTGAAAATTATGAATTTGAAAGAGAGGAAAGGAGTAGGTTATACCTTCCAAGAATTGAGTATGTTGTAGAGGACGAGAATCTCCAAACGAATCCAAAGTTTGGATTGAAATCTCCAAGAGAATAGGGAGCAATGGATTATAGAAAAGCTAGGGTTCGGAGGGCTCGGGCGCGCTGCTGCAGTGATTTGAGGATTTGGAGAAGATGAATAGGAAGGGGCCAATCGTTTCTGGCTAAAAAACACATACCGCCAACAGAACTCGAGCCAAACTCAGGCCAAATTCAGTACGAGTGCACCTGGGGTTCTGTTGAGGTATTTTTCAACAAAAATAAATGCAGGCCACTTTCTATTCATTAATCACTTTTTAATTATTTAATTCCAAGTTTAGTTATTTTAAATTTCAATTAATATAGTTAATATTATTTTATTGATTATTTTTTGTTACACAACGGCTGTCAAACATTAGCTGTAGGGGCACTGTCCCAGCTAACGGAGGTTAAGCGGAGAACACTTAAATACCGTTTCACTTTAACCGTAGCCGTGGTGACAGACAGACCCTTTGTAGGCTTGTATCGAAAACAGTGTTTGCATATTAAAGGATAATTGATAAAACAAAATCAATTAATATTATTGACATCTAAAATTCTTAGTTCTTGACGTAAATAATTCAAACGATCTTCCGCTAATGGTTTCGTAAATATATCAGCCAGTTGGTTCTCTGTGTCTACATATACAAGGTATATATCTCTATTTGTTTGATAAGGTCTAAGAAAATGATGTCGAATCTCAATATACTTAGTGCGATAGTGACATACAAGATTCTTATTCAGATTAATAGTGCTAGTATTATCACAGAAAATGGGTATCTGTGTGTAGAGTAAACCAAAGTCTTCTAAGGTTTGCTTCATCTATAAAATTTGTGCACAACAACGTCCTGCGGCGATATACTCAGCCTGAGTAGTTGATAATGCGACAAAATTTTATTTCTTGCTAAACCAAGAGACTAAAGCCTTACCTAGGAAATGACATGTGCTGCTTGTACTTATTTTATCCACTTTCATCCAGCAAAATTAGCATCCGAGTAACCGGTTATGTCAAAGGACGTAGTTTTATGATACCATAAGCCGATAGAAGAAGTGCCTTTAAGGTATCGAAAGATGCGCTTAACCGCACACAAATATGATTCTTTAGGGTTAGTTCAAAAACGTGTACACAAGCAAATACTAAATATTATATCAGGAAGACTAGCAGTTAAATAAAGTAAGCTACCAATCATACCTCGATACTTACATATGTCGACCGGTTTGCCTTGTTCAACAATATCAAGCTTGGTTGAAGTCACCATCAGAGTGACAAGTGGTTTGACGTTTTCCAGGTCGAACTTCTTTAACAAGTCGTTTGTGTACTTGGCTTAATTAATGAACATCCCATTGATGGTTTTTTTATTTGTATTTCAAGTAAGAATTTTAGTTCTTCCATCATGCTCATCTCAAAATCATTCTACATACACTTTAAAAATTCTTGACAGAGAGATTCAACAGTAGATCCAAAGAAAATATCATCTACATAAATTTGAATTAAAAAATAATTTCTATTAAAAGACTTTATAAATAGTGTAGTATCAACCTTTCCTTTTGTAAACCGTTATCAAGTATAAAAGAGCTTAAACGATCATACCAAGCATAAGGGGCTTAAATTTTAAACCGTATAAGGCTTTCTTCAACTTGAAAACATAATCAGGGTTTTTGAAATCAGTAAAACCTGGAGGTTGAGCTACATAAATTTCTTCTTTTAGAAAATCGTTCAAAAATGCACTCTTAACATCCATTTGAAATAGTTTGAAATTATGAAAACATGCAAATGCACATAACATGCGAATGGATTCTAATCTCGCAATTGGGGCATAGGACTCATAGTAGTCGATATCTTCCTCTTGGTTGTATCCTTGAGCTATGAGTCGAGCCTTGTTACGAGTAACTAAACCATTCTCATTAAGTTTATTTCAAAATACGAAGTGGGTGCCAATAACCGGAAGATCACTGGGCTTGGGAACAAGTTCCCAAACTTGATTTCGTTCAAATTGGTTTAATTCCTTTTGCATAGCATCTAACCAAAATTTATCGCTATAAGCTTCTTCAATAGTTTGGGTTCAAGATGTGAAATAAATGCAACACAGGAAACTATACCTTTGGTAAAGGAATGAGTACTTACACCCCTGATAATCTCATCTATTACCAAGTCCTTGGAATGGTTAACCAAAAACATTATTCTTTTTGGCAAACTCTCAAAGTAGCTGGTTTCGGCTTTTGGTTCTGTACGTGATCTGCTTGAAGGATCAGCTGGTGCTGTGCTTGAAGGTTCTGCAGGTGCTGCACTTGGGGTACTCATGTCTTCATCATCATCATCGATTGTCTATTGATTCAGTTCGTCAAACGTGATATTTATTGAATCTTCGATGGTCATGGTTCTTTTGTTGAAGACTCGGTACCCTTTGCTATTCGCCGCATAACCTAAAAAGATATCTTCATCGGCCTTTTCGTTAAACCTTCTTAAATTTTCTTTAGTATTGAGAATAAAACATTTACAAGCAAATATCTTGAAATATGAAACATGTGGTGTCTTACCAAACCATTAGTCATAGGGAGTCTTCTTCGATATAGGTTGAATTGGAACCTTATTAAGAACATAGCAAGCTGTATTGACAACTTCAGCCCAAAAGTATTTAGGTAGACTAAACTGGTTTAACATTACTCTAGCCATTTCGGATAAATTCCTTTACGTTCCACAACTTTATGTTGTTGTGGAGTACTAGGGCAAGAGAACTCATGCAGATAACCGTGTGTGTCATAAAATTGCTTAAAGTCTGCATTCTCAAATTCGTCGCCATTATCGCTTCGAATACGATTAATCATGAATCCTTTCTCGTTTTGAACTTTCTTACAAAAGGAGACGAATTCAGACAATGCATCATTTTTGCGTGCAAGAAAATATACCCACGTGTATCTAGAGAAATCATCTACTATTACAAAATCATATAATTTACCACCTAGACTAGCAATTCTACTAGGTCCAAATAAATCCATATACAGTAATTATAGAGGTCTAGTGGCACTTACAGCGTTCTTGGATTTATATGTGGATCGGGTAGCTTTGTTCTTTTCACATTCACTACATACCGTATCCTTTTTGAAAGTGATGTCCAGTAAGCCTCGTACCAACTTCTTTGTGGATAATCTTGAAATTGTGTCCATATTTGATTACCGAGTCTTATATGCCATATTTGACTCTCATTACTTTGGGATATTAAGCATCTACCAGCTTTGTTAGCATCTTCTAACAAATAGAAAACATATATATTGCCTTCACTAATACCTTCAAAGATAGTACGACCAGTTGAGCTATCAACTATAGTACATTTTCTTTGACAAAGTTAATACCATAACCATGGTCAGCTAAATGGCATATGCTGAGTAGGTTATGTTTTAACTCTATAACTAGAGAAACATTTTTAATCACAAGATACAGAGCCTTACCAATATTGTCGATACCTGCTATATACCCTTTAAGATTATTACCGAAGAAAATGTATCCTTCTTTCTTCTTCGACAGTGTTGCAAATAATAAAGCGTCACTGGTCATATGCCGTGAACAACCGCTGTCGAGAATCTATTTGCTTCTAGCATGTGAAGGGTGTTCCACCTACAAAAGAATTTGCAGATGAAACTTTTGGTACCCATTTATTGTAGGGTCCTGGAATGTTAGTTTTCGGTATCCATACACATATATTAAAATCAACAAGCTTTCTAAGTCTATATGTAGAAGAGATATGACGAATGGTGCCATAATAATGACATCTAGCATGTTAAGTGTTGGATGCAGTGTGTTGTGCATGATTGGTAGGTCTTGATTTTCTGGTATAATAGAATGCATGCCTATTAGTCTTCTTGGGCAAAGGTTTGGTCTGGTTTGGTCTGACTGTGTTGGGTTTGACAGTGTTTCGATGATTCGGTAAGTGACATGTGTTAGAGTAGGAAGCAGCAACCTCAGATTGTTTTCCTAACCTAATTTTCAACTTTTTAGAAGTGTCATACATTGTATTATAATTAGCAGTAAGTACATTATTTGTTATTAGTGCTTGCTGAAGACTCTTTTTCTCTTTGGGTAGATCTTCCTCTAATTGGGTAATGGTCATGTCTTTCTCTTTGGATAGTCTTGTGGTCTCGTGTAATAATAACTTAACAGAAAAAAGCTCACCTACCTCACTAGAATTATCAATACTTCTAACCTCAGCTAGTAGGTCGGTAAGTCTTCCTATTTCACCTTTGTACACTTTGAGTACCTTCTTAGAGTTTTGGTATTTGCTACACGGTTTTCTGTAATCGCCTAAGAGGTCGCTAAAGGCTTCACTGAATTGCTTAAAGGTAAAATCATCATATGTATCAAACAGGGGGTTAGTATTTACCTGACCGAATGCCATTAAGCATATATTTGCAGCATCATCTGATTGTTCATATTCTGAGTCGCTGGCTTTGCTTTGATGTCATTTGCTTATGTTGGCGTATATTCTAGATGTTGATTTCATCAGGTAACCTTTGTCATACTTGTTGCTTTTCTTGGTTGATGATGATGCTGTTGGATAGTCCTTCCTCATATTTCCTTTCTTCTTACAACTGTAGCAGATATGATCTTCTTCGTTGTTGTTGTTGTTGTTGTTGTTGTTGTTGTTGTTGTTGTTGTGTTCTTTTGTTCTTCTATTGAATCTCATGAACTTCTTGAACTTTCTTACTAAGAGAGTTTGATCTTCAGAGTCAGAGTCACTGTCGTCAAAATTATCTTTGACAGTTCTTCTGTGTTGAGCTTTGAAAGAGAACGACTTCTTCTTTGGTGCAACATCTTCAAAGTCTTGAAGTTTCAGCTCATGAGTGAGTAGCCTACCCATGAGTGTTTCAAGAGACATAGTGGTGAGGTCATTCCCTTCAATGATTGCCGTAGCCTTCGTAATCCAGTTCTTCATAAGAGGTCATAGAAGTTTGCGAATCTTCACATTGTTATTGTATTCCTTGCCTAATGAAGACAGAGGGTTTACAATATCCAGAAATCTTGTAAACATCTGAGTGACAAATTTGTTTGGCTTCATCTTGAAGGCCTCATACTCCTAGTAAGTCTGCTCATTTTTGACCCATTGACTTACGTTGTGCCTTTTTGAGTCACTTCAAGATGTTTTCATACTTCACTTGATGTTGTGCACGTAGACACTGTAGCAAGAGATCATAGAATCAAACTAAGTGAACACTATGATATATACTGGTTTCCCTCCTGGAGGACTAATCCAGTCGCAGGTACTCTTTCCTGTTGTTAATCTACTATTCACATGCTAATTGAGAGCTTGCAGTCTCTTTACAACACCGTGCTTGGTGACAAGTGCACGACCAACTTCACAACATCGTGCTTGGTGACGACCGCACGACCAGCTCCTAAAACAGAGATGATTTCTGAACTTGAATGACCTCTTTACAACTCTGAGAACGAAAGAACTCTAAATCAAATCAATATTACTGGCATTGGCTAAGAGATGTATAGGTGGAGTACGAAAGCTTTTAGAACACTGAAAAATACTTTAGGAATAGATAAAGAGAAGAAATGACCGAGCGATTTGAAAAGGAAAATTTTTCTTCTATTTGTAGGTGTTTTTTAACCAAACTCGGGTAGAGTTCGGGTGGAGTTCGGATGCAATAATTTCGAAAACGAACATTGCATGCAGATTTGGAGGTAACAAACATTTGAATATGAAACAATCGAACTCGGTCCAAACTCGAACCGAACTTGGCTTGAGTTTTGTCTAAGTTCATCTAGTAATGTTTTGTCAAATTCTATTGCATAGGATAAGTGGAACTTTTGGTAAGTGTACTTTGAATGAATGGGTAGGCTTTATAGATGAGTGGACTATGAATAACCTAAGCCAGTAATACTCAATCGATTTTACCAATTTGTATTCTAGACTCAATAAAGGATAAAATACATAACAAACTGTAAAATGACTCAAACTGATTCCAGTGCATAAGTACTGCGGGATGATGATTTTCAAGCTTGCTGATGGTGTAGTACACTCTCCGATATTGAATTTACTTCACCTGAAATGTTAACAGTAGTTTGTATATTTTGTTATTGACTTAAGTCATCTGTTGATTTATCAAAATCGGGTGTGACCATTTGGTAATGGGCCAACAATCTCCCTCATTTTGATAATTGACAAACTTTAGTCTATACCAAAATATATCGAATTACTTTGAAAAAATGGTAGTTTTGCTCTTTCTCCCCCTTTGTCATGATCAAAATGTTATGGCTCCCCCGTAATGTTTGAAGCCAACAATGCTCACCAAAAGACAAAGAAAGAACATATCCATATATAACAAGTTGTAGCAATAGTAAACTAGAAGTAGCGGCGAGAAAAGACAAACAAATCTCATAATATCACTAGAATAAGATGCAACTAACATAAACTGCATAAGTCATAACTCAAAAGTTTATGACTATAAAAAAGAGTCTAATAAAAAGTCTAACTCGAAAGTTTAGACTGATACATCATAAAAGAAACTACATAGTGTTGACACAAAATCACAGTCAACCAAATATTGATAAAATTGACAATATGATACTTGTCATAATTCAATATGACACATTAAGACAGAACTCAGTGCAAGACGGACGTCGGCTCTCTCCTGCAGCGTACTCAGTTTTTTGAGTCTGTATTTTTTCATTTATTGAGTCTAGCTAAATGTAAACTGAGTAGCACTGAGTGGTTTGGGCTTATACCTATCTCCAAACCAAAAAACCAAAAGCTCCACCAAACCAAACTAGCCCACATAGCCCATTTAATCAATTCTGTCCTCTAGAGGTAGAGTTCGGGACGAACTCTGCCTTCACACAGAGTTCGGGTTGAACTCTGTCCCCTAAATTATAGGACCCTAATTTTTATGGTTTGCTGTATGCTAGTTGTCCAACGGCCAAATATTTGAATTCTTGACACAAAATTCTGGCCGAATTCTGCCTATTCAAACTAGTATAAATAGGCCTTAAATTCTCTCATTTTCAATCATCCAATCTTCTCTTCTCTTCTCTATAAAGCCTCATATAAGCATGAACCTTCTTATCTACTAGCCATAAGCTTCCTAAGCCTCAAAGTTCTCAGTGCTATTCAGTTAGGAGTTTGTGTAAGAGTCAAGAAAGTCGCTTAAAAAATTTTAAGCATCGCCACAGCGATCTTTGTAAGAAGTTGACGTGCTCTTCTAAAGAAAAGGTAAAGGATGTAACTACTATTTCACAAATAGTGGATTTAATCCTGAGCTAGAGTTCTCAGGCCTGGACTAGTCCTCTACGAGGGAAACCAGGTTAAAAATGACTGTGTTTGCGTATGCTCTCTTAAAGTTTCTATTTCCGTATTTACTCTGATTATTTACTGTTGGTGAAAAGAGTTTGTTTTTTATTTAGCCATTATTGTTATAAACTCTATTCACCCCCCTCTAGAGTTGCCTACCTGTTCTTCAATTGGTATCAGAGCTCTGTTCTCTTTATACGGACTAACATCGTAGAGCTGATCCATGGCAACCACACAACCTATGTTTTTCAACCATGGTGAAGGACAGTCCACTCATAGGCCAGCCCTATTTGATGGAACCAACTACACTTATTGGAAAACGATGAGTTTCTATCTCAAGTCTCTAGACTTCGACCTGTGGACCATTGTCACCGATGGTTACAAAAAGCCTGCTAGAATAGTTGTCAATGGAGATCTCATCGAGAAACCCAACGACAAATATTCTGACGAGGAAAAAAATAGGCGAGTCTAGATGCTAGAGCCATTAATGCTCTCTTTTGTGCAATAGACATGAATGAATTTAACAGGGTCTCAACATGCACCACCTCGCACGAAGTATGGAAGCTTCTAGAAGTGACGTATGAAGGAACCACTCAAGTCAAGGAATCAAAAACCAGTCGCCTTACTCAAGAATATGAGGCGTTCAAGATGAAGCCTAATGAGACGATTACCCAAATATTTATAAGGTTCCTTGACGTCATCAAACCTCTGTCATCTCTTGGCAAACAATATGCAAATCATGAGAAGATCCGCAAGTTACTTAGGAGGCTTCCAAAGATTTAGAACTATAAGGTAACAGCTATCATAGAAGGCAATGATCTCACCACGATGTCTATGGAAACTTTGATGGAAAAGCTGATAACCCACGAGCTCGACCTCAAAGATTTCGACGAACCTGCTCCAAAGGCAAAAGAGATTGCCCTAAAAGCTCATCGTCGAAGGGCTGATCCTGAAGATACTAACGACGACAATTCTGAAGGTGATGATCAAGCTCTTCTAGTCCGCAACTTTAAGAAGTTCCTTCATTTCAATCGAAGAAAGAAGGAACAATAAGAAGACAACGAGGAAGAAACAACGTGCTACGGCTACAAGAAGACTGGACACGTTCGAAAAGACTGTCCCTTCGGAAAGAAAGGCAGCAGATATGAGAAGCCCTACAAAAAGTCTTCTTCAAGAAAGTATGCCAATACTAGCATTTGGCATAAAAGCGAAGCAAGTAATTCTGAGGAAGAAAAAGACTCTCCTCAAGACACCGCTAATGTCTGCCTAATGGCGACATCCGAAAAGGTAACTAGCGAAACTCTCGATGACTTTACTTTTGATGAACTTGGCGATGCGTTTAATGATTTACTAAATGACCACAAGAAAGTCATTAGTAAATATAAGCATGCCAAGGAGAAAATCAAAAGCTATGAAATAGAGATTCAAAATCTTTCTTCTTTGCTTGATAATGTTAGAGACACTCCACCCACGGAAGTCACTAATGAGGTGTCCAAGCTTAAGTTAAGCCTAAATAATGTCGAATCACTTATTAAACAGCAAACATATGAGATCACAGCACTCAACAATGAGCTTGCTGAAGAAAAAACAAACACAATATCTCTATTGCTAAGATTGATGGTTTAAATGCTAAGTGTAATGAACTACATGCTGCCTCTAAGAAATTAGAGATTAGATTGGGAAAACAGGTTGCTCAACCTCAAACCCAATCACACAGTCACAAAACACACACAAAACACAAGACCACTCATAATCGTAAAACATGTCACCCATATGCAGCGCATAAACATGCTTACATGTGCACGTACTCCCATGCAGCACATAAACCACATGCACATAGACATTATTCACATAACAATTATTTTGCTGCTACATATAGTCACTATCCTGCTAACCGTCACCATGCTGCACATAGACATAACCATCATCCTGCTGCTACATATAGTTACTATCCTGCTATTCCACACAACTATCACCATGCTGCATATAGACATCACTATCAACCTGCTCCCAACACAAATAGGCAAGCTACTTGCACCTACTGTGGATTACATGGTCATATCTCACCACAGTGTAGAATTAGGAAATTAGTTGATATCAATCTATATGCATGGGTACCGAAGACTAACATTTCAGGAGCTACAAGAACTTGGGTGCCAAAGGTCACATCTACTCGTAATGTAGGTGGACCTTCCTCCCTCAACTAAAAGCAAGTAGATTTTCGATCGTGGATGCTCGCGACATATGACGGAAGATGCAAATCTTTTTGCATCACTATCGATGAAGAGGAAAGGGTACGTATCCTTCGGTAACAATTTAAAGGGCTACATCATAGGTAATGGTACTATTGGTCATCCTCCTTCTTCTTAATAAAGGATATCTGCCTAGTGACTGAGTTAAAGCATAATCTGCTCATCATAAGTCACCTTGCTGATCATGGATATGATATTAACTTTGGACAAAATAAATGCTATATTTATGATAGGTCAACGGAAGACATTACTTTGAAGGGATAAGAGAGGATAACATTTATATTTTCTATCTATCTAGAAATACTAACAGTGCAGAAAGATGCCTCTATGCCCACAAGGATGAAAGATTGTTGTGGCAACAGCATCTTGGTCATGCCAATATGGATACTAAATCCAGACTATCGACAAAGAAGCTAGTAAGAGATTTGCCCGACATCACATTCAAGAAGGACACGGTATGTGCCGAATGTGAACTGAATAAGGCAACCAAATATTTATTTCATTCCATAAATACTGTAAGTACTACTAGACCCTTGCAATTACTGCACATGGACTGATTTGGTCCTAGTAGAGTTGCCAGTCTTTGTGGAGAACTCTATGCTTTTGTTATAGTAGATGATTTTTCTAGATTCACTTGGATTTTCTTTCTTTCAAACAAAAGCGATGCTATTTCTGTTTTCAAAATTTTGCTAAAAAGGTTCAAAACGAAAAAGGCTACATGATTACTCGAATCCGAAGTGATCATGGAGGCGAATTCAAAAATTCTAATTTTGAAAAGTTTTGCGAAACAAATGGTTTTGATCATAAGTTTTCTTGTCCTCGAACTCCGCAACAAAATGGTGTTGTGGTGCGGAAGAATAGGACTCTTGGCGATATGGCTAGAGTCATGTTGAATAAATTTTTACTTTCGAAATATTTTTGGGCTGAAGCTGTCAGTACAGCGTGCCATGTTTTAAATAGGGTACTTATTTGACCTATTTCGAAGAAAACACCCTACGAGCTTTGGTTTGGTAGGACTCCAAATGTTTCATATTTTAGAGTGTTTGGTTGTCGCTATTTTATCCTAAACACCAAAGACAACTAAGGAAAATTCGATGCCAAAGTTGACGATGGTTTTTTTCTTGGCTATGCTGCCAAGAGCAAGGGATATAGAGTGTTCAACAAATCCTCAATAATTGTAGAAGATTCTACTAATGTAACTTTTGATGAGAAAAATAATACAGCAGCTATCCCCGACGATGATGTTGAGCCATCAAATTCTACACCGATGAGTACCATCCCTGAAACCAACTCTTTGGAGGGCTTACCAAAGAAGTTCGCATTCAAGCCATCACACCCAGAAAACTTGGTAATAGATAAGGTATCACGTGGAGTAATTACTCGATCATCGTTGAAAGACTCCATTGCTAGTACTGCTTTCATTTCACAAATTGAGCCTAAAATTATTTTAGAAGCTTTTAATGATGAGTTTTGGATTTCAGCTATGCAAGAAGAACTCAACCAATTCGAAAGAAGCCAGTTTTGGGAACTTGTTCCTAAACCAACTAACCATTCGATCATTGATACTAAATGGATTTTTCGTAACAAAGTAAATAAAGATGGTTCAGTCACTCGCAACAATGCTCATCTAGTAGCTCAAGGATACAACCAAGAGGAAGGTATCGACTACGATGAGACGTATGCTCCTGTTGCAAGACTTGAATCCATTCGGATGCTTCGTGCCTTTGCAAACTTTCAGAATTTTAAACTGTTCCAAATGGATGTCAAAAGTGCTTTTCTGAATGGTTTTATTAAGGAGGAAGTTTTTGTAAAATAACCCCCTGGTTTTAAAAATCACAAATTTCCCGACCATGTTTTCAAACTCAAGAAAATGTTATATGGCCTCAAACAAGCCCCCAGAGCTTGGTATGAACGCCTAAGCAATT
>JANAVB010001681.1:0-194785 GCA_029216955.1 Iris pallida | reverse complement strand
TTCTTCAAACCGAAAGGCATGACTTGTAGCTGTACTGCCAATTGTGTTTGAAATGATGTATGCTTTCGTCGTCAAAGACATTTTGATTTGGTTTGTACCCCAAGAAGCCATCCATGAATGCATACGTTCGAAGCTGCAGTATTGTCGATCATGATGTCTATGATAGAAAGGGGGAATTCATCTTTGGGGCACGCCTCGTTCAGATTGTGGAAGTCGATGTAATTCGAATCTTCCCATTCTTCTTGAGGACGGGCACTATATTAGCGACCCAATCAGGATGTTGCTCCTCACGAATGAGCCACTAGATATCAGTTTGTTGACTTTGGCTTCGATCGCGTCCATGATGCCTGACGTAAGCGTCGCTGTTGTTGCTTGACTAGCTTCGCATCCGGCCGAATGTTGACTTTATGAAGGGCAATATTGGGATTTAACCCTGGCATGTCTTCATAGCTCCAGGCGAACACATCAATGTATTCTCTAACAAGTTCTAGCAGCGACTCCCGCTCTTCGTCTGCTAGGCTTTTACTGACGAAATTGGTTTTGGAGAAGATTCGCTGCCGAGGTCAACCTGTATGACTTCATCTTCAGTAGGAGGTTTTTTCAGTTCGAACCATTTTTCCCATTGTGCATCCAATTGCTGGGCCCACGGCTCTAGCTCGAGGATCTCGGGGATGTCTTCGTCTTCTTCGTAAGCGTCGATGAATGCCATGTTAACTGACAAGACTTGTCTGAACACATCTCCGATGCTGGTATCTGAGTCAGAAGTTGGTGACCCGGTTGAATGTGACTGCCAGTCGCATTCTTCATCTGAACTCTCAGGGGTTGTAGTAGGCATTACATAACCTAACCCGCATCGAGTTTTGCTATAGTAGTCCCGTGGTTTGCCCGCCGGGACTGGCGGCTTCAAAGGTAATCGTCGCCCAGTGCCGTAGTTCAAACCTGACATCGTCTCCAGATCATACCCCTGTTTCTACATGAGATATTTGGATTGGGGGCTATAAAGATACAGAGGCAGTCTTTCAGCATCTGACCCGAGGTCGTCTTCCTCTATGGTGAAGGGATGCGGGTCGTCCTTTCCGGCCGAAGATGATTGGATGGTCCCCTCCCTCGATTATTCGGTAAGCGTCTTCTACTGGAGTAAGCTGGATTGTGGTGTACACATTTGTCACCTGTGTGTGTAGGTGAGTGCCTATACCGTGTTCCATAGCATACATTGTACATAGCTTATTGAGCTCGGTGTAGTTCAAAGATAACCCTTTATTGATAAAGTAAGGCATCTTTTCTAGGGGGATTACATCATCAGCGGAGGGAACATCAGTGTGGGCATCCACATACTTGGCTAGCTCCGGTTCATCTTTGGCTACCCCCTGTGTAAGTGAAGACTGAGGGGACGCCCTAGGCAGCTTGATTGTCAGAGGTTCAGCTGATGGAGCAGAGCGTGGAGTTGTTGGCAGACTAGCGACCCCCAGTTTGGCACTTGATGTGGAGCGAGGAGTGGCTAGTTCGCTAGAAGTGTCAGACCTTGCATCGGGGTGACGACCCTTCTTGGGAAGGCGTATCGTCAGTGGTCTATCGGAGGGATTGAGTTTCTCCGTTTGGGGTTGACCGACTCTCGCAGTCTGATTGTTAGTGGCCCCGTTGTGGGTCTTGACACTTGGCCGGACCTTGGCAGCCGGATTATCATCTGCTCCTCCCGCGCCAAAAGGCTGATCGCGTCCGTTCGAAGAGTGGCAGTAAGGGGTGGCGGACCTGCCCGAATTGAAATCGCTGATGGCGGTGCTTGTGGGTGTCAAACGATGCATTGGAATGCAGAGATGATGTAGCAGACCCTTCGGGATGATGCTTATGGAAGAGCCAGGATCTATGTGCATCTGATCCACCTTCACGTCGCCGATGTATCCCGTGTAGTATAGCGGGCGATCATGTAGGTTGGTTTTGATGAGCATGTCCTGCGGAGTGAAGACAATGTTGGGCATTCCTCCCGTACAGGCGCTGTCTTGGAGATCATTAGGCGGGTTTTCTCCCGTGAGGTTGACCTGAGCCAGGTATGCGTCGACATTCTGGAGTGCATCACTCAAAGCTGCACGAACATCCTTGGAGAGTCTCAGGAGCTCGTATAATAATAACTTGGCCGGTGTGTTGGCCAACTGCGCTAATATGTCGAAGTTGTAGGGCTTCTCCAGCCCCTGTGATGCCTCTTTTCGGAGGGATTTGTCAAAACGAGTCTCTCTCGGCCTAGGCTTGTCGGTCGTCGAAGGCTGAACCGGTCCCGGAGCATCAGTTGTAGTGGGTTGATGATTTTCAGCTGGGTTGTCAACCACAGGTTAGGATTGTGCTCCAGACCGTGTGACGACGGCTGTAGCTTCTTCAATATCTGCCGAGATCGTGCGGCAGGATCTGACTTTTCTATACTTTTTCTTACAGGTAGAAGATGATATGGGCCGAGTCACTTCCGATACCAAATCTGGATGGATCCACATGACCTCCCCTCGTGATGTGGTGAGGGGCACTAGACCAGCAGCCTGATCTCGGGGAGGTGGAAGATTAGCAATCTCTACTGTCGCCAGAGGGATGGGGACCACCCCGTCTTGAGTTTCCGTGGGAGGAAAGCTGCCGAATTGTACCGACACCATATTGGCTGCCACCGTTACCTCTTCAAAATCGATGGCCAAAGCGTTCGAATCGATGAGGTTTTGGAAGTACCATTTCAGCTGGTAGCAGTCATGTGTAGCATGGTGGACGTAGCGATAATAATGGCAGTACTTTGGATTCTCCATCTCTGTCGGCCGTGGTTCTCGTCTTGGTGGAGGAAGCTGAATTCTGTCCCCGTGTATGAGCATGTCCAAGATGGGCTTGACGTGACCGTCTTCGAAGGAGTACGTGATCTGCGGCCATTATTTGTCTGCTGGCTTTGGCTCAAATTTTTGTGCCATGTCGGCCACCATAGCCTGCTTGCCCCTGCTGTCTCGATTGTTGGAGGAATTACCCCCATTGTCGTTGTTGGTGTTAGGACGTTTGCCCTTGTTCTCTCCGTCCGAGATGTGCAACCCCAATTGGCGAGCCTTCTTCAATCGTTCTTCCGCGCTTGTGGCGCTGATGATGAACGTCTTCCAATCCTTGAATTGACTTTCGCCCATCCAGAGACTGATCGTTGGAAGCAGTCTTTTTGGCAAATTTCAATCAAGGAGGAATCCGGATTTTCGGAGGGCAGCTTCATGGCGGTTTGGCGAAACCGCTCAATGTAGTTCCTTGTCAGCTCTTTCTCCCCTTGGACGACGTCCATGAGGGTGGACATGGTGACGTCCTTCCCTACTTCGTAGAATCTCTCCAAGAATAGGCGCTTGAAGCCGGCGAAGGAGTGGATGTAGCTGTCCGACAGATTGCGATACCAGTCGAAAGCGACTCCTTCCAATGCCCCGACGAATAATTGGGTGAGAATAGCATCATCATGGGGCAGATGGTCGGTGGTGACCTCGAAGTAAGTGATGTACCGACTTGCTGAGGTCTTGCCATCATAGGGATTGATGTTGAACGCTTATATCTTGGTGGGAAGGGAACATCTCTCCATGCAGCCGGGTATGGTTGTCGTATTCTGAGGTTTTGAGAGTTTTTTTCGGGCGTAAAACATGGCCCGGAGCTCCTGGACCTCTCTTCTTGCTTCCCTGGCATCATCTGCAGCGGTGGAAGCCATTATTTTAGGAGGATTGTTATACGGGTTCGGTGTCGCTGAGTTCGAGTCCGCATTGACCGTGGGACCCGTGCTTGTTTGGCCAGGTGTTCCTCCTTGCAGAGTTGGAAGAGCCGTCTTGATTTCATCTACAGACTTGACCAAGGCCTGTAGTATGGCCTCCAGAGTGTCGATGCGCTGGCGATCACTGGAACCACTTTGATTGCTGTCCGTCATGAACATCGTCCTTACATGATGAGAAACAGAAGGGACGGTGGAGGCCGTATCCTCCGAGTCATACCCATGTACCGAGAAGTCATCGGGAAATGTGGGAATATTCTCTTCTGGTTCGGACTCGGAGGGAATAGTACCCCCGGCTTCAGAGCTTGCTTCATCTTGAGAGTCGTGGACATCCTCGGGGACGCCGGCTTCGGCTATATCTGATGGGAGAGTTGTTTCCTCGGGCTCGTCTCCTTGGAACATCGGATTGTCGTGGATGTTCGGAGGAGTGCTACCCCCAGTTCCAGCGACCCCCAGTGATGTGGATGATGAATCTCCCATTGTAGCAGATTTCGTCTTTGAACGGGTGCCTTGGAAAACTCCAATAGTGGACAACCGTTTAGACGACAGTTTCTTAGCTGTAGTGGTTGATATCTTTGGGCTGGAGATGCTTGTCTTTCTCCCTCTCCCCTCGGCGGGGATTTTTTGAGTAGAATTGCAGGAGACAACAGGAGGTGCCTCATCCCCGGAGCTTTGATGTTGTAGTCTTTGGAAGACGGATGACCGGTTTTCTTTCACTGTCGCGTTGTTGCAACAGCAGTTGACGATGATCTGGGTGCAGTGACATCCATGTGAGGACTCTTTGCACACCGAGGCCCTTTCTCTTTCCTTGCGTTTGTGGAGGATGGCCTCACAAAAGTCAGATGGGTCTGGATCGACCATATTTATTGTAACGCCCCAGTCCCAAAATACGTAGGACTAGGAACGTAAACATGCCAGCTGTATTCATACGAAGTATACTCTAATATATGGAAGCCTCGTATAAATACATAAGCTGTAAAATATAGTAGAACCATAACTAATCTCATCCACGCAAAATAAATGAATAAAAGACATCATATAAAGATAATGAAATATCTTGATACAATATGTTGGGCGGAGACAAATCCACTACCAACAAAATAAAAAGAAGTACATAGAAAATGAAATGAGTGACGAACGAAGCGAAGACGATCCAAATGCAATCATCCTCGAAGAAATAGCGAAGATCACGGCTGGAGCTAGAACACCTGCGAAAGACAATAGCACACACCTGGCAAGACAACCAGATCCTCAGAGGGACGTAACAAGACACATAATATCATGCCATATAAACTGAATAAATATTGCTCAAATAAATAAGGGGCACTTGCAATAGGGTACCTAACTGTACTATAGTGAATACAAAAAGAATAAACCTTTGACGCATAGGTCGGGTCAGGAATCAGGAATCAGGACCGTACCTCCCACTGGAGATAACCGGCAATCAGGACCGTACCTCCCACTGGAGATAACCGGCTTATCAGGACCGTACCTCCCATTGGAGATAACCGGCAATCAGGGCAGTGCATATATGACCCATACATTAAGGAGATGTTCTTCCCACCCAATGCCTACCATGTTGTATCCACAACAGTAAACCTCTATAACCGCTAAGTCAAACTAGCATGAAATCTCTATTAGCGGTTATTCCTATCGCACGGCTTATACGCACCGGTGGCCAGCCAGTCACGCATGTTCGTGTTCTACATGCGACACACAACTTCTTGATACCACATGTCAAGGCCATGAATGCAACACACAAGGTGGTCCCTTAAATCTAAGTTTAATGAGTAAGAAAAATAATACATAGCAGGAACAATAAATGAACAGTAAGTTCTAACAGGTTATGCTATGTACCACAGTTTATTTTGCAAAAAGAAAATAATAATAATGCATGAAATATGAGCTAAAATAATTAAACAGCAAATAGCAAGGTGTCTTGCCTGGTAGTACGCCTGGTGTGCTGCAATGATCACTGTGGCATGAACTGCAATTTTGGTGTAACAACTACACAAGGGGATCTCTGATGGTGGCACGGACAATGTCATTGAGTCCGAAATAGTCAAATTGGCTAGGGACGATATAAATAAGCTCGAGATTTGGAAGATGATAAGGAACGAACGATTTATTATGGATAAGATTATATATTCGAAGAAAATCTTTAGAAATAACTATAACATTTTTTTGAAAAATATATCCATTATATTTAAAATAACTATATTTCTATTAGTAAAACAGTTTTAGATCAATACTTGAAAGTCATGAAAATCATCTTTATATCAAAACTATAACTTGCTTGTAGAAAATATTACAACCATATTTACTACCATAAAATATATAATAACTAAACTTCAAACCCGATTTGAAATTACAGGTAGGGCCAAGCCTAATACTATATATTTATCACAAATACAATCTTTGAAAATATTTATTATATAATTATATGCAATGTCATTAAGAGCAAATGTCATAAAGATCGATATTACTAAACAATAAACCCTAATAACAACAGTAGCCACTCTAATCATATTATCTAACGATATTTAATATATGGCACAATCGTATCTTTTATAAAAATATAACAACAATAATAATAATGATACTAATAATGATAATGATAATGATAATGATAATGATAATGATAATGATAATAATAATAATAATAATAATAACCTCGTTTTAACAAAGTATCTAATTGGCTGGCAGCTACTCTTCGTTAAACCATCAAGAGTAAAACAATGAGTGTTCACAAACACCAAATACTTAAAAGAACAAAAGAACAGAAGCAAGCAAACAGGAATTTAAAATAATAAAATAAAAATAAAAATAACTTAATTAATAAATAAAAGTAAAATACCAGCGAGCAGTGCCAAGCACTGCATTCTTCTTTTAACTAAAGAGAGAGAGAGGGAGAATGGTCTTTAGGAATTCAGAAGGAGAAAGAGAAGCAGCGAGTGAGAGAGTGGTCGGGGAACGATCGGGTCGGAGCGAGGGGAGAGAAAGTGGAGTCGGGGGTCGGTGAGCGGTGAAGGCGGCGGAGGAGAAGGAAGAGGGGACGGCGGCGGACGGCTTAGGGCGGTGGCAAAATGATCGGAGGGGGACGAAGAGTCGGTGAAGGAGGACGAGGAGTCGGCGGAGCGGGGGTTGGCACGGCGGAGGGTTTTCTCGGTGGTCTGAACTACAGCGGCGGCGGAGGAAGGGAAAGGAGACGAGTGCGGCGCTGGGCGGCCGGAAGAGGGTTTTGGCGGGCGGTGAGCAGGCCAGGTCGGCGGCTAGGGCAGCGAGCCGGTGGGGGAAAATGGGCGCGCGTGCTCGAGCCAAGTGGCGGCTCGCGATTTGGCGGATCTGGAAGCCGCTGGCCAGGAAGCGGTCGTCAGGCGCAGGCGCTGGCCGTCTCCGGCGCCACTTCGCGGAGAGGTGACGTGGAAAGAGGGTTTGGTGGAGGCTGGACCCGGTCGGGTCGGGCACGACGAGCAAGGGGTCGGCCGGCGCTGGGACGCGACGGCGTGGTGCTCGGCGAAGCCGGACGCGACGGATGCGGCGGAGAACGGAGAGAGAGCGGAGGAGGAGTCGAGGAGGTCGCTGTGAGTGGGGGGGCGTCTTCCGGTGGGCGCGGTGGTTCGACGGCAAGGCGGATGCGCTGCTCGCCACAGTGTCACGCGACGACGCAGCGAGGTGTTCTCCGGCGGACACGGTGAGGTAAGGGTGTTCCAAATTTTAGGTTTTTGTTTATTTGTGGTGGTGTTGGTGATGGGCTTCCCGATGGTGGCCACCGACCTGGCTTGGTCGAGACGTGGAGGTGGAGGTTGGATGGTAGTCTGGTAGAGCGGGGGTGATGGCGGTGACGACTTGGTGAGTTATCGTAGTATGGCGGCGGGGGTGTGTTTGGCCGGGGTTTCTATCGAGGCTGGTCGGGCGTGTGATAGGGTTTGTGGTGGAACTGTTGGCCATGGCGGCGGTGGCCGGTTTCGGTGGTGGTTCTGTTGTGGTATAGATGATGGTGGAACGGATGACGACGACGTGGTTGTCGGTGGTGGCTGGGAGTTGGCCAGGGTGGGGTGGTGATAGCAGTGGGTTGCCGAGGTGGAAGGTGAATAGTCGGCGACAAGATCGGGACTAAGAGTAGAGTTAGAAATTTGATATTTATTGTCGGGTTGTCGACACAGAAAACTAAATGTATGTGTAAAAAGATGGAATAAGAAGGTCACCGGGGTCGGACCCGAGGCCGTCACGGCCGACACGGAAAGATGTTGGACATAGACACGTGGCACGCACATTTTTGTAGAAATTTTGTGGAGAAAAATAATGGAGGAGTACCTGCCTATTTATAGGATGTGAGAATTCCCAATTGGATAGGGATTAGGATTGGTTTAAAACCCAAGTAGATAATTTACTATTTAATTTAAATCATTTAAAACCAAATCTAAATATAAATCCAATTCCAACTACAAATCAAATTTAAATCTAATTAAATTCTTGGTTTAAAATCAATGGGATAATTCAAATTTCAAATATTAACTATTTAAGTAAATCCATAGATTCAAATCAAGATTTAAATCTCTACAATAATTTCGAAATATATTTTCCAAAAATACTAATAATAATAATTTCGAAAATTACATTAATGTTTAAAATAAACCAATAAATAATTACAAATATATATGTATGCACAAATAATGTTTTCATATTTATGTTTGTCTAGTATACCATAAAAAAATATTAATTAAAATGAAAGCTTTTAGTAAATAAGATAACAACTTGGTAATGATAATAAAATAGTTATTGCATATATTATTTTGAAACTATAAATTAATAAATAAAATATTTTTCTAAAATATGTACGCTCGCACATATTCGTACTCGTCGAACAAAAATAAAATTTCGTGCGTGACGTAAAATACGACTACGCGACGTACAATACAATATTTTAAATCCGTACAAATATTAATAAAATAAAAATATAGTAGAAATTTAGGGATTTTACATCCTACCCAACTTAAAAGAATTTCGTCCTCGAAATTAAGAATTAGTAGGGGGATGAGAGGACACAAGGGGGTATTAATGGGGATCCAACGATGACAATGTTTTCACAAAATTATGTTGTAAGAAATTGCGATCTAGATCATAGAAAAACAATACGGTATGGTCACGGGTAATGAATGAGGGTCACGATTAAGAGAACAAAATAGATTCGCTTTAATTAAGCGATTAGAGGGTCTTGATAGGGTCGAGTAGTTTAGGATGAAGATATAGCAACATCGAGTGGGAATGGTCATAGCCGATGGGGAGGTTAGAGGGAGTTCTAGTATGACGCCTTCGTCCTCCTAAAATAGGTGAGGGCGAAGCAATATAGAGTTCGAAGGAGGCGTTTATCGAATACGAATACGTGATTCAAAGACGACCAAAAATTTCAAAGGAGTTGCCAAGGCAGTCGCGGATGGGACTCTAGAGGACAAGTTTAGCTATGTCCCCATCCACGTAGAACGATAAATAAAAGCGAACCAAAGTGTAATTGGTTGATCAGACCATCATGCACCGGTTCTGATAGATCATATGTTAGTGGGGTACCTCCATTAACATATATGTCAGGAACAAGCTTGGTAAAAGGCTAAGCTTGCAAAAACTAGGCTACATTAGCATCATTAGTCTAGATAGTAAAAATATAGGCACGATAATAGATGAATAAAAAATGTAAATAATCTAAGAGTCATAAGGATCTAAGTCTTGTTTATTCCTATACCATTATTCTACGGTTTTATTGGCCAAGGCTTGGTTGACCAAATGGGTTAACTTCCTCCAGTCTCTATGGTATAGATAATACCATTTGTATTAATGGTCAAGGGTGTGTGGGGTATTCTACCCAACTTAAAGAATTTAGCTAAGGGTGTTTGGGACATCTAACTAGTAGGGTCAATCTCTAGCAGGCATGAAGGGAGGATAAGAATTTTGTTAGAATGAATCAAGCAAGATGCAATTGATGGTTAGATAAAATCAAGGAAAGAGGTCAAGTATGTGGATGAGATCCTAAACTTCTAATCCTATTCGTAGGCTTGTTTGGTACGGTAAAGTAACCAAACAATTTATCTTGACCTGCATGGGCCACCACAAAAACATGTAATGCCCCAGTCCCAAAATACGTAGGACTAGGAACGTAGACATGCCAGCTGTATTCATACGAAGTATACTCCAATATATGGAAGCTTCGTATAAATACATAAGCTGTAAAATGCAGTAGAACCATAACAAATCTCATCCACGCAAAATAAATGAATAAAAGACATCATATAAAGATAATGAAATGTCTTGATACAATATGTTAGGCGAAGACAAATCCACTACCAATAAAATAAAGAAAAGTACATAGAAAATGAAATGAGTGGCGAGCGAAGGGAGACGATCCAAATGCAATCATCCTCGAAGAAATAATGAAGATCACGGCTGGAGCTAGATCACCTGCGAAAGACAATAGCACACACCTGACAAGACAACCAGGTCCTCAGAGGGACGTAACAAGATACATAATATCATGTCATATAAACTGAATAAATATTGCTTAAATAAATAAGGGGTACTTGCAATAGGGTACCTAACCGTACTAGAGTGAATGCAATAAGAACAAACCTTTGACGTATGGGCCGGGTCAGGAATCAGGACCGTACCTCCAACTGGAGATAACCGGCAATCAGGACCGTACCTCCCACTGGAGATAACCGGCTTATCAGGATCGTACCTCCCATTGGAGATAACCGGCAATCAGGACAGTACATATATCACCCATACATTAAGGAGATGTTCTTCCCACCCAATGCCTACCATGTTGTATCCACAACAGTAAACCTCTATAACCGCTAAGTCAAACTAGCATGCAATCTCTATTAGCGGTTATTTCTATCGCACGGCTTATACGTACCGGTGGCCAGCCAGGCACGCATGTCTGTGTTCTACATGCGACACACAACTTCGTGATACCACGTGTCAAGGCCATGAATGCAACACACAAGGTGGTCCCTTAAATCTAAGTTTAATAAGTAAGAAAAATAATACATAGCAGGAACAATAAATGAACAGTAAGTTCTAACAGGTTATGCTATGTATCACAGTTTATTTTGCAAAAAGAAAATAATAATAATGCATGAAATATGAGCTAAAATAATTAAACAGCAAATGGCAAGGTGTCTTGCCTGGTAGTACGCCTGGTGTGCTGCAATGATCACTGTGGCATGAACTGCAATTTTGGTGTAACAACTACACAAGGGGATCTCTGATGGTGGCACGGACAATGTCATTGAGTCCGGAATAGTCAAATTGGCTAGGGACGATATAAATAAGCTCGAGATTTGGAAGATGATAAGGAACGAACGATTTATTATGGATAAGATTATATATTCGAAGAAAATCTTTAGAAATAACTATAACATTTTTTTGAAAAATATATCCATTATATTTAAAATAACTATATTTCTATTAGTAAAACAGTTTTAGATCAATATTTGAAAGTCATGAAAATCATCTTTATATCAAAACTATAACTTGCTTGTAGAAAATATTACAACCATATTTACTACCATAAAATATATAATAATTAAACTTCAAACCCGATTTGAAATTACAGGTAGGGCCAAGCCCAATACTATATATTTATCACAAATACAATCTTTGAAAATATTTATTATATAATTATATGCAATGCCATTAAGAGCAAATGTCATAAAGATCGATATTACTAAACAATAAACCCCAATAACAACAGTAGCCACTCTAATCATATTATCTAACGATATTTAATATATGGCACAATCGTATCTTTTATAAAAATATAACAACAATAATAATAATGATACTAATAATGATAATGATAATGATAATGATAATAATAATAATATTAATAATAATAATAATAATAATAATAATAACCTCGTTTTAACAAAGTATCTAATTGGCTGGCAGCTACTCTTCGTTAAACCATCAAGAGTAAAACAATGAGTGTTCACAAACACCAAATACTTAAAAGAACAAAAGAACAGAAGCAAGCAAACAGGAATTTAAAATAATAAAATAAAAATAAAAATAACTTAATTAATAAATAAAAGTAAAATACCAGCGAGCAGTGCCATGCACTGCATTCTTCTTTTAACTATAGAGAGAGAGAGGGAGAATGGTCTTTAGGAATTCAGAAGGAGAAAGAGAAGCAGCGAGTGAGAGAGTGGTCGGGGAACGATCGTGTCGGAGCGAGGGGAGAGAAAGTGGAGTCGGGGGTCGGTGAGCGGTGAAGGCGGCGGAGGAGAAGGAAGAGGGGACGGCGGTGGACGGCTTAGGGCGGTGGCGAAATGATCGAAGGGGGACGAGGAGTCGGTGAAGGAGGACGAGGAGTCGGCGGAGCGGGGGTCTGCACGGCGGAGGGTTTTCTCGGTGGTCAGAACTACAGCGGCGACGGAGGAAGGGAAAGGAGGCGAACGCGGCGCTGGGCGGTCGGAAGAGGGTTTTGGCGGGCGTTGAGCAGGTCAGGTCGGCAGCTAGGGCAGCGAGCCAGCGGGGGAAAATGGGCGCGCGTGCTCGAGCCAAGTGGCGGCTCGCGATTTGGTGGATCTGGAATCCGCTGGCCGGGAAGCGGTCGTCAAGCGTAGGCGCTGGCCGTCTCCGATGCCACTTCGCGGAAAGGTGACGTGGAAAGAGGGTTTGGTGGAGGCTGGACCCGGTCAGGTCGGGCAGGACGAACAAGGGGTCGGCCGGTGCTGGGACGCGACGGCGTGGTGCTCGGCGAAGCCGGACGCGACGGATGCGGCGTAGAACGGGGAGAGAGAGGAGGAGGAGTCGAGGAGGTCGCTGTGAGTGGGAGGGGCATCTTCCGGAGGGCGCGGTGGTTCGACAGCGAGGCAGATGCGCTGTTCGCCACTGTGTCACGCGACGACGCAGCAAGGTGTTCTCTAGCGGACACGGTGAGGTAAGGGTGTTCCAAATTTTAGGTTTTTGTTTATTTTTGGTGGTGTTGGTGATGGGCTTCCCGATGGTGGCCACCGACCTGGCTTGGTCGAGACGGGGAGGTGGAGGTTGGATTGTAGTCTGGTAGAGTGGGGGTGATGGCGGTGACGACTTGGTGAGTTGTCGTAGTATGGCGGCGGGGGTGTGTTTGGCCGAGGTTTCTATCGAGGCTGGTCGGGCGTGTGATAGGGTTTGTGGTGGAACTGATGGCCATGGCGGCGGTGGCCGATTTCGGTGGTAGTTCTGTTGTGGCATAGATGATGGTGGAACGGATGACGATGACGTAGTTGTTGGTGGTGGCTGGGAGTTGGCCAGGGTGGGGTGGTGACGGCAGCGGGTTGCCGAGGTGGAAGGTGAATAGTGGGCGACAAGATCGGGACTAAGAGTAGAGTTAGAAATTTGATATATATTGTCGGGTTGTCGACACAGAAAACTAAATGTATGTGTAAAAAGATGGAATAAGAAGGTCACCGGGGTCGGACCCGAGGCCGTCACGGCCGACACGGAAAGATGTTGGACATGGATACGAGGCACACACATTTTTGTAGAAATTTTGTGGAGAAAAATAATGGAGGAGTACCTGCCTATTTATAGGATGTGGGAATTCCCAATTGGATAGGAATTAGGATTGGTTTAAAACCCAAGTAGATAATTTACTATTTAATTTAAATCATTTAAATCCAAATCTAAATATAAAT
The DNA here is from genome assembly GCA_029216955.1 of Iris pallida. Taxonomy (NCBI): domain Eukaryota; kingdom Viridiplantae; phylum Streptophyta; class Magnoliopsida; order Asparagales; family Iridaceae; genus Iris; species Iris pallida. The sequence continues at coordinate 181,360 of JANAVB010001681.1, read as the reverse complement.
CCAATTCCAACTACAAATCAAATTTAAATCTAATTAAATTCTTGGTTTAAAATCAATGGGATAATTGAAATTTCAAATATTAATTATTTAAATAAATCCATAGATTCAAATCAAGATTTAAATCTCTATAATAATTTTGAAATATATTTTCCAAAAATACTAATAATAATAATTTCAAAAATTATATTAATGTTTAAAATAAACCAATAAATAATTACAAATATATATGTATGCACAAATAATGTTTTCATATTTATGTTTTTCTAGTATACCATAAAAAAATATTAATTAAAATGAAAGCTTTTAGTAAATAAGATAACAACTTGGTAATGATAATAAAATAGTTATTGCATATATTATTTTGAAACTATAAATTAATAAATAAAATATTTTTTAAAATATGTACGCTCGCACATATTCGCACTGGTCGAGCAAAAATAAAATTTCGTGCGTGACGTAAAATACGACTACGCGACGTACAATACAAAATTTTAAATCCGTACAAATATTAATAAAATACAAATATAGTTGAAATTTAGGGGTTTTACATTTGTTCCCTGGATTTCAGGAGACTTTTGGGAACCTCTCTGTCCGTTTGCTGCCGGGGGCTGGACTCGAGTGGTTCTGTACAACTTTTCGTCAGAGGCCCGCATAATAGTACACGGGACGCTCGTGCTGCCTTAGACTTCTTCACTCTAGTGCGTAAGGGCACATAGTAGGAAGAGTCTAAGTGGTGCTGGAGAGAATCAGACATGTCTTCTCGGGAGCACAGGAGATCAGGACCATAGGAGATGCGGTCGAAGACAGAGCCACGTGGAATAGGCGTCATACGGCTGGAATCAGCAGTCCTCATGCGGCTGGGAGTCCTAGCCGCATGGGTTTTCTCCATGCGGCTGGAAACCCTGACCGAATGAGTATTCTCTATGCGGCTGGAAATCCCAACCGCATGAGTATCATCCATGCAACTGGAAATCCTGGCCGCATGAGTGTTATGCATCTGGATAGCGGTTTCAACCGCATGGTCATCATTCATGCGGCTGGCCAGCTTGGCTGCGTGAGTCTTCGCTTTGCGGATTGTCCCCTTGTTCGGTTTCTTTCTGGAGCCCATATAGTCGCTCTTTGCCCCTGCAAGTCCAGCATCGTAGTGCTTTCCTCTGCTGGACTTGGGGACAGCAGAGTTTTCTATGGCTTGAAGTGGGGCCGCGATAGTCGCCTTCACCGTCTTGGGTAGCATCGAGGACTTGGGAAGGAGCAAATGATTTTGGCCTCCACTCTTTGCGAGCCTTCGTTGTGCGGGTGCGCTTCTAGACCGGGCCAGCGCTTCCTTCGGAGAACATTTCTTCGAACGCCTGTTGGTCGAAGTGGACGACCATCTTCTGTTGTGTGAAGCCAAGTTTGGCTGCAACCGACTGCGTCACCAACTCCTCGGTCGTGGAGAAGTTTGTCCCCAGCAGAGTCGCCATCGTGTTTGCCATGAAATATAAAAGAACAGAACAATTATCGTAGGACCGGACTTTTACTTCATGTTACAAACTCGCTTGTACAAAGAAAGCCTAGGGACGAAAACCTAGGTACAGCAATCTAAGTACAATTGTTTATTTTAGATTCTGGGGGATGACGATAGAGGCTCGGGAAAGCGACGGCAGCTCTGCCTTACTCCTTGGACGATCGGTATGCAGCCTTGGCTCCAGAAGATTGCTTGGCGTTGGAAGAAATGCTCTCTTTGCTCTCTCTGCTTCTCCTCTCCAAGTATTCTTGTGCTCTCTCTCTCTCCCTATATGTGTGCTATTCTCTGTATCTCTCTGCCTGTGTGTCTCATCCCTCTTTTTTACAGGGAAATGGCACCCTACTATTTATAGGAATGAGATGTGATCATTAGGGTTGCAAATGATTGCTTCTTGGAGATGGCGGCGGCCTGTGGATTAGTCAATCTAGGCCATTCGTTTTGATTATGATGAATCTGGACCATTGAGTGTAGATTACACCAAATCTCATCAGCAATTAATGCTGATTGGAATAAATCTTTCTCATAATGATCTTCTGATGTCTGCGAATAAATTTGATTTATTCTCCTGCCACGTGTCCCAGATTATTGGGATTTGACCCAATCTTTGATTGCAATAAATCTGGGAGATTGATCGGCTTAGGACACGTGTCCTAGGAACCACTGGGGGGATCTGAATCGCATGAAAATTGAGCCGCAAAAGATTTGGGCCGCATATGGTTTTGGGCCACGTGTCAGGGCTGCCTGGGTAGTGGACCTCCCTCGAACCTTTGGACCGTATGGAGGTGATCATTGCGAGCCGCATAGGGATACATCCGCCTGAGCCGCATGGAAATGGTCTACTTGAGCCGCATGGGAAGGCCTCCGTTTGAGCCGCATGAGACTGTTTCGGCCTGAGCCGCATAGGACGGCTTCATTCTGAGCTGCTTGAGAAGTCTTTGCTCGAGCCGCATACGAACTCCCACGTGGCAAGGCCACGTGGCATTTTTATGGATCTCGGGGGATTGTGTCAGAGATCTCTTTCTCTTTCCTAGGGGTCTGTCATTATGACAGAGTCATAATTGCCTCTCTTGTGTCAGCGCAGTCACTATTTTCAGAGTTGTCAGCCGTCAAAGTTATTAATACAGCATAGGTCGGAGGGGAACACTGTTACGCCACGTGTCTTCTGAGCCGCATGGGATGTCTTGGGCCGCATAGTCCCTTATGCCGCATCGTCCTTCTGTGCCGCATAGACTATCTGAGCCGTATGGGGTTCCTTGGCCGCATGGATCATTTTCTTTAATATTTTCCATGCTTCTACAGTGGGTAACATTTAACAGTGGGAAACATTACTAAAACAGGAATTTAAATGTGTTTAGGAATAGGAAGACCAATGTATCAGAACCTGTGTCAGTGTACTTGCTATTAACCCATTCGAATCCACAATTTCCACATTAAAACCTAAATTAACATGTAAATTAATCTAATATATATATACATCATAATTAGGATCTATTTAGCAAGTTAAAACACAATTTAAACTAATTAAAACTGAATTAAACACAGGGAACCAAAACACAGTACTGTGTACGCACAGTGCATTATCCATGCACGTGCGACACCGTGTCCGACACGACACGAGGGTTCATGTCACTCTAGAAATCTCGTGTCAGTCATGGATACAACACGTGTGTCAAGTTACACGTGTCCTAGTGTCGTGTGCACAGTGCAAACAGCCCCGAGCAGCAGGGAAAAGGATCTGCTCGCGCGCGCGTGTGGGCACCACGTGTTCCCGTGTCCGTGGCGACACGACACCAGACCAAAACGTGCTCAGAACACAAGAAACCCCTAGAAAAGGTTAAAACCTAATTTTCTATTCAGTTATATTCCTAAAATTAAATCGAAATGCCCTTTGGGGCTTTTCATCAAACACCTAAAATAAGGACTGATACGTGTCCGATACGGACACGTATAGGACTCAAAACCTAGGGTTAGCTAGTCCTACAGTTAGGTTAGGCCTAGGGCTTCCTAAATATGCAATAAAAACAGTATTTAATGGAAGGGATTAGAATATTACCTAGGGATTTGAAATGTAACTAAAAGCCCCAAATGAGAGGATCCTCAAACCACCAAAACTCTCCCAAATTGTTTTTTCCCTGAAATTACTCAATAACAACAGCAAGTACAATAATTTTAGGTCCTATTGCAATTGGTTTGGGGGAAAAATGAATTGAAATGGAATTTCTATGAATTAAAGAAGACGGAGACTCACCTCTTTCCAAACTTGCAAAATATTCCTAACGGAGGCTAGCCCTAATTTCTAGGTGGGGATTAAATAGGTGGGAATCCCTAGGCTTAGTGTGGCCGGCCAAGTGGGATGGGCTAGGGCTAGGTTACATGGTTTGGGTTGGGCCTCTAAGGCTAAAATCACAAGTCATGACTTGTGAAACCACAAGCCATTTACTATTCAAATCAATTCCTAATTTTCCCAAATTAAATCTAATTGGTTAATTACCACTAACTTAGGTCAAGCTAAGGTTTTCCATAACCTAACCAATAGTCATGACCTAGGTTAGCCTCTAGGACAGTCTCCTAAGTCAACATGAGTCAAAGTCTAAAATAGCACCAAATCAAAAATACTAAAAATCACTTAAAAATTCTAATAATTATAATTAATATTAATAATTCCAAATTAATTCCAAAATTTTAAAAATGACCAAAATACCTCCAAGCTAGAAAAGTGGCAGTGACAAATCTATCCTCCTTAAAATAATTTCGTCCTCGAAATTAAAGGCGAAACTAACTGCTGAGAAGGATAGAAAAGTATACCTCAGGGTCCAAAAAGATAGGGGTACCGCTCGCACATCTCATCCTTCCGCTCCCAGGTATACTCTCCTGAAGAATGATGCCTCCATGCAACGCGTACTAAGGGTATCACCTGGTTCCTCAGTACCTTCTCTCGGTGATCCAGAATCTCCACAGGCTGCTCTGGATAACTGAGAGTAGGTCCAACCTCAATCTCCGAATGATCGAGCACATGGCTAGGGTCAGCCACGTACCGTCTCAACTGTGATACGTGGAATACGTTGTGAACTCCCACTAGTGCAGGTGGCAAGTCTAGCCTGTATGCCACGTCACCGACTCTTCCGTTGATAACGAAAGGGCCGATAAAGCGCGGGCCAAGCTTCCCACCTCCACCAAAACGTATCGTACAATGAGTCGGAGATATCCGCAGAAAAATTATGTCTCCAAGCTAATCACAAGCAAGGTCTCAAGTTACTAAAAATCAAACACGATCAATCAAACAAAACAAAAATACAACCTACTTCTAATCCTATCTCTAAATCTGTACCTCAAACTCCAACGGCCTCCGGTGGCTATCGGCCCAGTGCCGATGTCTGTCCTGCGTCACGCGAATTCTGTCCCTGATGAGCTTCACCTTCTCGGCTGCGTCAACAACCATCTCTGGTCCCAGTAAAGCTCGCTCTCCAACATCATCCCAAGATAAGGGTGTACGACACATACGCCCGTACATAGCCTCAAACGGTGACATCACAATGCTGGCCTGATAACTATTATTGTAAGCAAACTCCACCAAATGTAGATAATCCTCCCAGGAACCTCTAAAATCCAGGACGTACGTCCGCAGCATATCCTCAAGGGTCTGAATAGTCCTTTCTGACTGTCCGTCCGTCTGGGGATGGTATGCAGTACTAAACTTGAGCTGAGTGCCCAAATTAGTCTACAAACTCCTCCAGAAATGGAAAGTAAAGCGACTATCCCGATCTGAGACGATGCTGACGGGAACTCCGTGAATCCTGACTATCTGTTGCATGTACAACTCCGCAAGCCTCTCTGTAGACGTACCCACCTTGAATGGCAAGAAGTGGGCCGATTTGGTCAACCTGTCAACGATGACCCAAATCACGTCTTTCCCTCCCGCGACAACCCAGATACGAAATCCATGGTGACATGTTCCCAATTCCACTCTGGAATGGGCAATGGCTGCAATAATCCTCCGGGCCTCTGCCTCTCTGCCTTGACCTGCTGATAAAGCAAGCATCTAGCTACGAAGCGAGCTACCTCCCACTTCATCCCGTAACACCAGACATGCTCTCGCAGATCCCTGTACATCTTGTTGGTACCAAGATGTATAGAGTACTGCAATCTATGAGCCTCCTGCATGATCTGCTCTCTGAGCTCCCCGCTAGGCACACATAACCTGGAACTATGCCTCAGGGCACCATCATCTGCAAGTGAAAACTTGCCATCCACCAACCCTGCACGAACCTGCTCTCGGATACACCACAGAGCCACATCCTCGAACTGCGTCGCCTTGATCCTCTCCAGCAAGTCCGACTGTATCTGAAGGCCCCATAACTGCATCTGCACTCTGGACACGATCACCTCAATCCCAAGGCTCTCTAAGTCTGCAAGCAGGTGTCGATCCATGGTCAAACACATGGCTGTCGGATACCTACTCAAGGCATCGGCCTCCACGTTGGCCTTCCCCGCGTGATACTGAAGTGAGATGTCAAAGTCCTTCATCAACTCTAGCCATCTACGCTGCCTTATGTTGAGCTCTTTCTGTATAAACACATACTTCAAGCTCTTGTGATCTGTGAAAATCTCCACCCTTTCGCCATACAAATAGTGCTTCCACAACTTCAGAGCAAAAATCACCGCTGCCAGCTCCAGGTCATGGATAGGGTAGTTCTTCTCATGGGGACATAATTGTCAGGAAGCACAGGCAATCACCTTTCCATGCTGCTGCAAGACACAACCCAGCCCCTTCCCTGAAGCATCACTATAAATAGTGAATCCACCCGATCCTGAAGGCAATGTCAGAATCGGAGCTGTCGTAAGCCGCTTCTTCAACTCATCAAAAGCTTCCTGACACTCCTCTGACCAAACAAACTCAGTATCCTTCCAGGTCAACCGAGTCAACGGCTCTGCAACCCGGAAGAAATTCTGCACAAATCTCCTATAATATCCTGCCAGCCCCAGGAAACTTCTGATCTCTGCCACTGAAGTCGGCGCTACCTAAGCCTCAACTGCTGTGATCTTCTTCGGGTCCACTGAGATACCATCTCCAGTCACCACATGACCCAAGAAGTCAACTCTGTCGAGGAAGAACTCGCACTTCGAGAGCTTGCCATTCAATCTCTCCCTCTTGAGTGTCTCTAGCACCACTCTCAAGTGCTCCTCATGCTCCTCCTCTATCTTCGAATACACCAGGATATCATCAATAAATACCACCACGAACTTGTCCAAGTACTGGTGGAACACCTTGTTCATAAGGTTCATAAATACTGCTGGTACATTGGTCAGCCCAAACGGCATAACCAAAAACTCAAACTGCCCGTACCGCATCCTGAAAGCGGTCTTGGGAATATCCTCCCTCTTCACCTTCACCTGGTGATAACCTGACCTCAAATCAATCTTGGAGAACACCCGAGCTCTGCTCAACTGATCAAAGAGATCATCGATCCGCGGCAGTGGGTATCTGTTCTTAATCGTCAGGTTGTTGAGTGCCCTGTAGTCGATACACATCCGTACCGACCCATCCTTCTTAGGTACGAAGAGTACCGGTGCACCCCAAGGTGAAGAACTCGATCGGATGAAGCCCTTGTCCTGCAGCTCATCCACCTGCTTCTTCAGCTCCACCAATTTACTGTTGTTCACTCGATAGACATGCTGAGAAATCGGTTCCGTACCAGAAACCAAGTCTACCGAGAACTCTACATCCCTGTCCGGTGGAAGCCCTGGCAACTCCTCTAGAAATACGTCCATAAACTCAGCGATCAAGGGATGCGGAGCCACCTGCTCCTCAACTGAAGCTCCATAGAAGATGCCACTGTCCTGCTCTGCCTGCCGCCGGGTATACTCAAACTCTGGCACTCCTGGCGCCCCAAACAAAACTCTACCCCCTCGGCAATCAATGCGGACGTGATGTCTACTCAGCCAGTCCATATCTAATACAATGTCGTAGTTCGGTAGTAGCATGACGAGTAAACTCACTCCTAACTCTCGGCCTCCCAATATGACGCTCCGCCCTCTGCAAACATCACTCACGAGGATTACCCCACCCCCGGTCGTGATCTTGTAGGTCCTAGGCAATGGTTCAGAAACCAGACTGTGTCTAATAGCATACGATACTGACACAAAGCTGTGGGAAGCCCCGGAATCAAAGAGTGCAAATACTGGAAGGGTATTGAGAAGAACTGAACCTGCTATCAGCTCTCCGATGGCCTCTGCATCCTCAGCAGCCATGGCGAAAGCTCAACCCTGCTGTCCACCTCGTGCCTGCTGCTGGTGCTGCTGGAACCTCTGCTGCTGGGTTGGCAATAGCCCCTTCGGCTGACCTGCTGGAGCCTTGGCTGCCCCAGCTCCTCCTGGTATCGGACGCATCGACGCAACTGGACAATCTCGTATCAGGTAGTCCGTCGAAGCACACATCAACCATCTACCGAGTCTCTTCCTGCACTCGTCCTACTTGTGCCCAGGCTTCTTACAGAAAGTACAACTGGTAGCCTACTGCCTGGGTGCCTGCTGCCCTCTCTGCTGCTGGTGCTGCACTTGTTGAAAAGGTGCACGACCCTGATGCTGGTGCTGCTGCTGAACTGGCCTCTGCTGCTGAAAGTGCTGCTGGAAGTGAGGCCTCTTGGCCTGCCCCTGACTGCTGCTACCACCCAGGAAGTCACGACCCCTCTTCTGCTTCAGCCCTAGGTCGTCTTCTGCCGTCATAGCCCCAGAAAATATCTCAGCAAATGTAGCATTCCGGTCACTCATAGTCAGCGACCGAACCTCTCTAATCAAGCCCCGACAAAACTTCCTCGCCTTCGTCTTCTCTATCAAGTCATCTATAAAATGGGCCAGTATATAAAACTCTCCAGCATACTCAACTACCGTCTGGTTCCCCTGAACCAGACCCTCGAACTGTGCCTCGATACCTCCCAAGGCCACATCAGGAAAGAACTGCTCCTTAAACAGCTCCTTGAACTGGGCCCAAGTCTGGCCCTCAACTCCCATCCCGGGATCTGTCTGATACCACGCTCGGGCTAAGTCCTACATCTGACTGCCCACCGCCTCGATCTGGAGTCGATCTGATATCTCCGCCAATCGGAAGATCTCCTCGATATGCTCTATCCAGTCGTCTGCATAGTAGATGCCCTATGTGCTGAAGAACTCCCGAGGGTACATCTTCTGGAAGTCCTGTATATCCTTCTCCCTCTGACCGGGCTGCTGCAGGGTCCCTGAGCTGTAATCATCTCGACTGTAGTACGAACCAGCTGGTGTGCCTCATCGATCCCTTGTCGAAAATCTGCAGTATGCTCGTCTGCTGCTGCTGGTACGACTCCAGAATCCTCTCCACGAAGGAGAAGAGATGTGCATCATCTACCATCCCCGCAGGCGGAGGCGGCTGCGGTGGAAGGATCTCAGGAATCACAACGCTCGGCCTCCTGACTGGTGGAGGTGCTCCTCCAAAGGCTGCAGAAACACCGACTCCTGAGGGCTGCACTGGCCCTGTGGCATCGAAAGCTGGCTGCTGCTGAGGTTGAGAGGTGCTAGACCCCTCTCCAGCGTCTCCCAGTCCATGGCGATGCGATCTCGTCTCAACCATCCTGGAGACACAGATCAAACAAGAAACAATTACTGAGAATGAATCGAAATATCAAGGGAGGACAGTTTAAAATTCTAAAGAAGACAATAAGCAGCAAAAGTAGATATACAGAATCTGATACAGAGTTTTCTAGTATGATTGAGTACCTTCAAAAATATACTAATTCCTACTGTAGGTTGCAGCGATATTATAGTTCGAATACCACCACATTTCCAACCTAGTCCTGCATGGGCCACCACTAAAAACGTGTCACGACCCACACCCTAGAGTAAGGGCACGAGACGTGGGTACGTCCAACCTACGCCGTAGTGTCGGTGGTAGAACGCTGTCCTAGGTCACAACATCTAACAGTTTAAGGTAATAAGCATTTATACTCCCCGAATGGGGGTGACATAACAGAATATGTCTCAATCACAACTAAGGTAGAACAGGATGAAGATAGATAGATAAATATCTAGAATAAAAGCACATAAATACAATCCAGAATTCTAAGTGTCTAAATAAATACATATCCCAAAATATCTCAGAATCTATATACAGTGATCCAGAAAAGTAAAGACATCCTAATCTAAATGAGTGTTGTCAACTGCTAGTGGGTCCTGCTGCTGGTCCAAGTCCAGGCACTCATCTAGTGTAGCACCGTAGTAGGTAGGGTAGAACGCCTCAGCCTCGTCCTCTGTAATATTTCAACAGGTCCAGTCAGGACAGAAGCGAGCACAGTACATCTCAAAAAATCATAGCAGGTCAGGATATATAATCATGCTAGATAGTAAGATACAAAAAACTGAAGGAAATAACATGATGAAAAAGGAAGACTGTAAATAAATAGCTACAGTATATAGAGAACTAACAGTGCCTAGTGATTCAGAGCACAAGATGGTTAGGTAAACGGCACGATGTTGTACATGAGTAATCTACAGAGGTTTGTACATGAGTAATCTACTGGATTGATTACATAACCACTTCTACTCCCCCGCCCCAATCAATACACAAGGATCTAGCTAAGTTATGTTATTATACACGAAGGTCATGTGAATACATGATTATACACAATTCATACGTTTCGTACACGAATATCACAAATATAAGGAGTACACGATGTTCACGATAAAGTACACGAGCACGAATACCCGATGTATCCGCTAAGGGGAAAACATCGCACAACCAGATCCATATAGTACTAATCCGTGTTTTCAACGTGTCAGCATCATGTAAAGTACTCTAAAGCAGGAAATATACTCCTAATGCAGGATATGAAATGATCAGAGAATGTACTCGCCTGTATCTGAGAATCTGAAAAATATATACTGTCCGAGGAGTGGTGTCTGTCTCCTATAGAACAGTACAAGTCACTATGAGTCTACAATGATAATAAGATGCAAGTCAATGCATTCTACATGATTCTAGGTCAATATAGGCCAAAGTCAACTCTTGGTCAACTCTGGTCAACCCTAGAAGTCAAACTAGTCTATAATAGTCTAACTAGTCTATTCCAGGTCTAACAAGACTACACAAGTCTAATCTAGGCTCACTAGGCAATACCATGCCCTAACCAACCTATAATCACATCTACACAAGTCAAATCATTTGTCTAAAATGTAATACACTCTAATATAGAATACACATATTGATGTATTATATAATATAACATAGAAATACATATTAGCCTATAGGTTACTATATGCATACCATACAAACATACATATGTTATCTAATATATATAATAGTAAGCACACTTATATATATATAGGATACCTATATATATATATATATATATCTCAATACATAATATATATATATATATATATATATATATATATATATATATATATATAAAATATATATATATATATACATATGTATAGAGAAAGGGGGAAACACATGTATGTTCAAGTGTGTGTGTGTCCTGAGTGACAAGAGTGTGTAGGGTGACACTTGTGTGTGAGCTAAGGCATTGTGTGTGTGTTAGAGAGATACATGATAGTGTAGAATTCCTGGAAACAGGAAACAGTGGCATGGCAATGGGGGTATGTGTGTGGGCAGTGAAGGAAACAGGGAATGATAGTTTGAATCAAAGAGTTAACTACTACCCAAAACAGTGAACTAACCATAATGTGAAATCTGGAATTTAACAGTTCAAGAAATTCTAAAATCAGTGAAGTGTATAAGGAAGAAAAGTGAATCTCAGGTTAAATAGGAAAATTAGTGTGAAAAGAATTAGTTCAGTGCAATGGCAAAAACAGGGATTGGAAAAGAAAGTGAGCATACATTGAAACCAATTCAACAGTTCAGGGATGTAACCCATTTAACTCAGGTTCTAGATAACCATTTCTCAGTTCAACCATTCTCAGGTATTGCAATTAAACCATTCAACTCGATTAAGTAAGAAGGAAGGAAACCAATTTAAGTTCAGGTTTTAAGGAAAACTGGAAAAGTTATCACAATATCAAACATTCATTAAAGTTAAAGAAGAGTAAAATCTCAGGTATTACAAATCAGTGCAGTGATAGTGAGAAATAAATCTCAGTTTACAGAAAAGAACCAATGTAACAGTTAACAGCAAATTCGAAATCCAATCCAATGTCTAAATTCTTCTTTACAACCCAAAAACCAAATTCGAATGTAATTACTTCATTCCTATGAATCAACAGACATGTGGGTAACATTTAATAGTGGAAGACATTACTAAAACAGGAATTTAAATGTGTTTAGGAATAGGAAGACCAATTTTACAGAACCTGTGTCAGTGTACATGCTATTAACCCATTCGAATCCACAAATTCCACATTAAAACCTAAATTAATATGTAAATTAATCTAATATATATATACATCATAATTAGGATCTATTTAGCAAGTCAAACCACAATCTAAACTAATTAAAACTGAATTAAACACAGGGAACCAAAATACAGTACTGTGCATGCACAATGCATTATCCATGCACGCACGATACCGTGTCCGACACGACACGAGGGTTAGTGTCACTCAAGGAATCTCATTTCAGTCATGTATACAACACGTGTGTCAAGTTACACGTGTCCTAGTGTCGTGTGCACAGTACAAACAGCCCCGAGTAGCAGGGGAAAGGATCTGCTCGTGCGCGCGTGTAGGCACTGCGTGTTCCCGTATCTGTGGCGACACGACACCAGACCAAAACGTGGTCAGAACACAAGAAACCCCTAAGCAAGGTTAAAACCTAATTTTCTATTCAGCTACATTCCTAAAATTAAATCGAAATGCCCTTTGGGGTATTTCATCAAACACGTAAAACAAGGACTGATACGTGTCCGATACGGACACGTATAGGACTCAAAACCTAGGGTTAGCTAGTCCTACAGTTAGGTTAGGCCTAGGGCTTCCTAAATATGCAATAAAAATAGTATTTAATGGAAGGGATTAGAATATTACCTAGGGATTTGAAATGTAACAAAAAACCCCAAATGAGAGGATCCTCAAACCACCAAAACTCTTCCAAATTATTTCTTCCCTGAAATTACTCAATAACAACATCAAGTACAATAATTTTAGGTCCTATTGCAATTGGTTTGGGGGGAAAATGAATTGAAATGGAATTTCTATAGATTAAAGAAGATGGAGACTCACCTTTTTCCAAACTTGCAAAATATTTCTAATGGAGGCTAGCCCTAATTTCTAGGAGGAGATTAAATAGGTGGGAATCCCTAGGCTTAGTGTGGCCGGCAAGTGGGATGGGCTAGGGCTAGGTTACATGGTTTGGGTTGGGCCTCTAAGGCTAAAATCACAAGTCATGACTTGTGAAACCACAAGCCATTTACTATTCAAATCAATTCTAATTTCCCTAAATTAAATCTAATTGGTTAATTACCACTAAATTAGGTCAAGCTAAGATTTTCCATAACCTAACCAATAGTCATGACCTAGGTTAGCCTCTAGGACTGTCTCCTAAGTCAACATGAGTCAAAGTCTAAAATAGCACCAAATCAAAAATACTAAAAATTACTTAAAAATTCTAATAATTATAATTAATATTAATAATTCCAACTTAATTCCAAAATTTTAAAAATGACCAAAATACCCCCAAGCTAGAAAAGTGGCAGTGACAAAATGCTCATAAACCAGCATTTATACGACATACCATTGCCGATAACAGGTTGATTCTGACTTTGAACACCAAACGTACTACTGGCCATAGTATGTTTCGGTGAATCCTGTCAGCAGTGCCAATCCCTGGTACGACCCATCTTCGTAGCCACAGGAAAAAGAAGCCCGCTAGCAAGGCTTCTTTTGAGGGCTTTCGGCTGCTGTGTCTCAAAAAGCTCAATGCTTCGATCCCAGCAGGAAATTCTCCAGCCTTGGTAGCCAAATATTTATTCGAAAACTTATAGGTGGCCATCCAAGTGTTTATTGAATCAGGAGGGATGATTGAACAAGGGTTGATAGGTTGAGCCTTGTTATCTTGAAATTTCTCTTTGTCATCCTTGGATATCCTATTCTTATGATAGAATAGATATGTTGTCCATTTATTGATGTATGCCAAATGAGATCCACTTTCATATATAGTGGTGCAAGTCAGATAGTGGCACATCAATTCTTGGTATACCTCAGCTAACTGAGGATTTTTCTCTCTGATCTCTGCTAGTTCCCGGTTGGAGGGAACATATTCTTCATACGGAACAAAATGATACTCTTTATTGATATTAAAAGTAAGATTACAAGGGCACAAAGCCAAGATTATAATCACTCAAGATCATAATCTCTTTTTAATACAATCACTCAGCTCTCTCTTCTCTCCATTTACAATCGCTCATGTTCGAAGGCTTACAATTTTGTTGATGCTTCAGAAGGCGATGTCTATACATTATCCCATATATGTGAAGACTTCAATGCGACTGTATGCCTTAAAACACATAGAAACTCCATGCCTCATACATCCAAGCGAGCTCTACCCCGAGCGTATAAGTACCTGTTACCTGTGCATGAAAATCGGTGGTCAGTACACAACCATACTGGTGTGTGTGCTCCTCGCCCACCCATATTTTGTGTCTCGCCCACCCTAGTTTTAGGACACAACAATATGGTCGTGCTATAAACTCTGTTCGTACTTCAACGTTGAGGCCGTACCTCACAACTCAATATGACTTAATCAAACTTTGCCTTATGACTCTTTCTGACTAAAAATTGAAAAGACTCAATCCAAACTTATAAAACTTTTGTGTTAACGACTCCAAATACGACGCACATCTCGTGCCAAAGCATGTGTCTTTACGTATAGCCAAATCTTAGGATTTATAAGATTTGTGTTGCAAACCGTGCATACATACCATGACTCATTAGTGTCGTGGTTATACTGTTTGTGACTCAACTGACATCGTACATGCGGACTATCGCTCAGCATACCACTTATCTATATGAAAGGTCACTGGCCTTAATTAGCCATCGTAGACATAGCTGAAAGACGGTAGGTCGATCAATATAGGTAGCTAGCCCTAATGAAAGCCCATCGAATTCCTGGTTCCCTATCCAGCATCATCTATACAGTGTTTCATCGATGGCCGGATCGATCCTGTGGCCCCAAGTTTCGTTCGAAGAAATATCGCTCTTGTGCACAAGTTGTTCATGACCATGAATCTACGAGACTTCATCTAGACTCACATAAATACATGACCTAATTTGTGGTACGACTCAAATCCTTTGCATATCGTGCTCGTAAACCATAATTTTTATGCTTCGTTGGAGACAACCAAATAAGGGACCGCCTCAGCAAAAAATGGTCGAGTGAACTTTCCATTCTTTAAAATCCAAAAAAATGTCTGCTACATAGTCTTCCTACTTAACTAGAACAAAATGTCCATACGTGCCATAGACCAAGGCATACTTCTCATTGAACCATCTGTGGTTTGTACCTTGAGCCAATTATGTTCTGTGTGACACTATCGCCCAAGTCATACTCTATATGACGAGCCTTGAGACCGTGGAAACGTGTGGCTATATGAAGCCATAGAACTGTAGGATAATGCCTGCTATAACAACAAGTAGATAGCCCATGGTGTTATCTTGCTTAACTCCATACGTGCGGTCGAAAGGCCGAGTTCCAACTTTGAAAACCATCCTAGAGTAATATATAGGCAACGAGTTCACCATTTTTCATGTTCTACTCAATCTGACTCAGAGCGAGATTATTCCCTTTAGCTATGTGGGTTTTCTCTTTTATTACCAAGACTATTCAGTGCAATAAAAAATTCTAGTTATTAGTGTGAAGGCCAACCCGAAGTAAGTTCACCGAAGCCACCCACCTGAGTGAGGAGTTGCCTCAACCGAGCGGGACTTTGAGCAAGCCGTTGCATGGCTAGTTAAAACGTTATTGCATTTTGATTCCTCCGATTGAGTTGAACGAGACGGGGTATTACATAATACACCACTCAAAAAAGTTTCTTTCTCGAAACTTACTGAGTACACACTCATCGACTTATCACTTGATTCAACATTCAATGATTCTGCACACACTTCTCCTATGCGTTTCTTCAATCCAAGCCACGCTTGCACCTTAGTTATTTTTCACATCGAACAACTATATCTCAAACTTAGGGTAACTTATACTCGTGGCGCACACGGACAACTTAGTTCTAGGGCAAACAACCCGAGCGGTATCCTCAATAAATTTCTGAATCAAAATTTTATCAAGTCATTCATTCGTCTTCTCCTACTCGAAACCCAGTGTTACCCCTACTTAACCAATCTTCGAAAACTAACTTTCATCAATGCCTCAATCAACATTCGTAGGTATCCATATTCAAGTATTTTGCCTACCGATTTTAGTATCTTCCGAATTCATTAATTTTAATTTGCTACAATCAATAATTCTTTCGATCATTCTTGTATGATATCAACATAGTCATCCCGAGTATCTAGACTAAGCAAATTCGACCTGCTTACCACGAACCAGATCAATCAACATTGAAGTTTATTTCAAGTCCACCGATCGCACTACCATCAATATTTTCTTTGAAACACAAGATTTCAAAATCCTTGATACATTTCTGTTCCTTTAGTCTTACTTGAATTCAATATATCACTTAGTTGGATCGTACACATATTTAAGGCATCCCAAAAATATATCCATTTCAACCAAACATCGTAATAGAGAATCCGCCATTATTACTCGAGTTAGATCATGCCCATATCTAAGGCATCCCCAAAATATATGCATTTCAGCCAAGCGTCGTGAGTGGTGTCTTTACATAATTGAATCATTCTATCCACCAATACCGATATCCAATCCTATCAATCCTCAAGATTTTTTAAGATACTTCTAACTAGCTAATCCAGCTCTATCATCTACGCGGACATCTCTCACTAGGGTTGATCTTCTAATTTCTATCTCTTTGCACAGGGACATCTGCCTAACTGCTATGCTATCTTCACTAGGCTAAAGTCAAAATTAGTGTTGGAATCTCCATTCCTAAATAAGAATATCAAAACACACACCTCCCAATTCTAAGGTCAAACCGTAGTCGATAGTACATGGTCCTCCTACCCAAGCTCGTATTACTCCGATTTCTAAACTTCGATTATAGATTTATTCTATTCGCATTCGTAACGTTCAGTCCAGAGGTCCGAGTCATTCAAGAAATCCATTCCTAGGGTAAGTCATTTTACGATCATCCTCGATCACGACATGGTTCAACAACACAAACTCACAACTCTCAAACTTACAATCCTCAATCCGTTCAATAGACCTATCAGTCCAAATTTGTGTACTTCGACTATAAAATCCCAAAGTCATAATCCACCGATCACAAGTCCAATTGCCGATTTTCAATTCTCAAGTCGCATAACATAAATCATGGTTCATCCATCGTAACATCACTCAAAATTTTAAACATATTAATCATCAATATCGTGCATCTATCTCATCCCACAATCGTAAGATCGTTTACTATAATTTCTGAGTCATATAATTATCACATCAATGATCATCAACTCTGTCAATATTTTTGTTTTCTATAGTCCGACTATCATTTATTCATGTATACTTCAAGTTCATCTAATCAAGTAATCCAAACATTCATTACTACCAAAATCCCAAGAATAGCATCCATCTGAACAATAACATTTTAAACGATTATTATTCCTCGAATCAGAGTAACCTCGAGTTATTATGCATCGGTCTTTGACACACCTCAATACCATCGATGATATACATAACCTGACGATATTCCTTCACAACAAACTCCGAGTCGTGCAGCTGATGCTATCATCCGAACTGGATATACCACAATCTCTTCGACATTCAAGATCAAATTCGATCATTATCCCTCGAACTAGTTAGATGATCAATTCGTTCAAACCCAAAATTACGTATGTTAATTTGTCTATCTTAAGTCATCGGGTAACATATTTCTTCAAATCGTATCATTCTATGCTAACTCAAGTCATCGAGCAACATCTATCCAAAATCCTTAGTCATACTTGTATATTCGAATCATTTCCATGCACGCTAACTTCCAATCGTGCTAACTTTTTGTATACGATTCATATTGATTTATCAACTGTGTCATCCGTTTGTTATACCTTAACTTTTTTCTCGATTCAATCTATCTACTCTTTCTATCAATATTTTGTAACCGACGTAATCCCAAATCCTAGACGTCACCTTCTTATTCGTCTAACTCAAATCTCGCATGAGATATCTATAATCATGAGTAACTCTTTCATACTCGTTTCTAAGGCTTCGTACTACTCATATCGCTTGCTGATAGACCCATCGGCATCCCGATCCTCAATAGATCAACAACCCCAAGGCTATCCCATACACCACTCAGGGATGAAATTACTAGATAAATCCTCAAAATGATTATTCGAATCACGACTGATCACTTTGAATCTCCATTCGAACCATTCTTCATTTCAAGCATGTTTCATCAATATCGCATCGACAATATCGTCGTTTGATAGCACCTCTATCGCTAACTACCCTACCATTCCTTTTTTCAAGTCTAACTCATTCTTGTCTGACACAATTGAATCCCGAACACAACATGCCAACATCGACACAATTCTTGGTGTATATGCCCAGCTCGACTTAGCCAACCGTGCCTTAGGTAAAACCATCTTTGTTCAACCAAATTTTTTTTATACGATTTTAAAAAATATATAGACTTATTTTATGGAACATCCTGTAGAACATTGAGAGAGAGCGCTAATAACGTTAAGAAGCAAGGCAACATCAAAGTTAAATAATTCAATCAGAAGTCCAAGGACGTAAAATCATGCTCTGATACCATTATCGTCATGCCCTGGTTCCGCAGAACCGACCATCCTCACTTAGGCGTGATGTCGCGTGAGCCTAGGTAGCGCTCGCGCAAGGCGGGCTCCGTAACCATCGATTACAGCAGCTTGCGATGGGGTCGTCGCACAGAAGTCCTAAGTAGAGAAGTTGAATAACACCAAGACATATACAAAATGATACTCTTTACTGATATTGAAAGTAAGATTATAAGGGTGCGAAGCCAAGATTACAATCACTTAAGCTCATAATCTCTCTGAATACAATTACTCAGCTCTCTCTCTTCTTTCAATTACAATCGCTCATGCCCAAAGGCTTACAATTTTGCGGATGCTTCAGAATGCGATGACCATACATTATCTCCCGTATATGTGAAGACTTCAACGTGGCTGTATGCCTCAAAACGCCAAGGTAATCCATGCCTCAGCGCATCCAAGCTTGCTCCGCCTCAAGCGTGTAAGTACATATTACCTGCGCATAAAAACTAGCGCGTGGTCAGCACACAACCGTACTGGTAAGTGAGCTCCTCGCCCACCCACATAAAACTAATACGTTCATTTAGTGAGGGTAACATATTCTTTCGATTGTTTTTCTAATCTTGCCTTAGGATCAGTTTTAGGACATGGACTCCCGGCATATTTTGTGTCTTTAGACCATCACCGTGTCTCGCACCGGTAACTTACTTATCCTTCTGCCTCTAGACCATTCTCATGCCAACAACATCAACGTATCGACTCTTGCTTGCCTTTTGGCTCATACTTTCAGATGCAACAACATGGTGGTGCCATAAACTCTATTCGTGCTTTAACGTCGAGGCCGTGCCTCACAACTCAATATGACTTAACCAAACTTTGCCTTACGGCCCTTCCTGACTTAAAATCTATATGACTCAATCCAAACTTATAAAACTTTTGTGTAATGACTCCAAACATGATGCCACATCTCGTGCCAAAGCATGTGTCTTTACGTATAGCCAAATCTTAGGTTTCATAAGAGTTGTGTCGCAAACCGTGCATACATACCTTGACTCATCAATGTCGTGGTTACACTATTTGTGACTCAACCGACATCGTGCATGCGGATTTTCGCTCAGCATACCACTTCTCTATATGAAAGGTCACTGGCATTAACTAGCCATTGTGGACATAGCTGAAAGACGGTAGCGATTAATACAGGTAGCTAGCACCAATGGAAGCCCATCGAATTCCTGGTTGCCTACCCAGCATCAGCTATACCGTATTTTTTGTATGGCCGGATTGGTCCTGTGGCCCCAGGTTGTCGTCCGAAGAAATATCGCCCTTGTGCACAAGTTGTCCATGACCACGAACCTACGAGACTTCATCTAGACTCACATAAATGCATGACCTAATTTATGGTACGACTCAAACCCTTTCATATCGTGCTCTTAAACCATAATTTTTATGCTTCATTGGAGACAACCAAATAAGGGACCGCCTCGACGACAAACGGTTGCGTGAACTTTCCATTCTATAAAACCTACAAAACGGCTACTGTATAGCCTTCCTACTTAACTTGAATAAAACGTGTTCCATATGTGCTATGGACCATGGTATACTTCTCATTGAACCAACCGTGGTTCGTGCCTTGAGCCAATTATGTTCTGTGTGACACTATCGTCCAAAGTCATACTATATATGACGAGCCTTGAGACCATGGAAACATGTGGCTATACGAAGCCATAGAACTGTAGGAGAGTGCCTGCTATGACAACAAGTAGATAGCCCGTGGCGTTACCTTGCTTAACTAAATACGTGCGGTCGAAAAACCAAGGGCCAACTTTAAAAACTATCATAGAGTAATATCTAAGCAACAAGTTAACCATTTTCCATGTTCTACTCAATCTGACTCAGAGCGATATTATATCCTTTAGCTATGTGGGTTCGTCTTTTTTATTATCACGCCTATTCAGTGCAATAACTACTTCCAGTTATTAGTATAAAGGCCAAGCTGAAGCAAGTTTATTGAAGCCACCCACCCGAGGGAGGAGTTGCCTCGACTGAGTGGGACTTCGAGCAAGCCGTTGTATGGCAAAGTTTAAATGTTGTTGCGTTTCAATTCCTCTGGTTAAGCTGATCGGGACGGGACATTACATTTAGTGACCAACAAATTGACAAAAGTTCCCACAAGTGAAATGTCCGATTGGGCCACCTCATTTTCATCACTAGAAAAGTAAATCACCAACAGAGTCACAATTTATTTTCGGATAGAAAACAAAGAGTGTAGGAACTCTTCTTATCAAAAACCAGTCAACTTGTACCAACTCAAAATTGATTACAAAACTATTGTAATACAAATTTTGGAGCCAAGTTGAGATTTTGGAGAGATGTGGCGATGGATATCAAATCAACACTCAATTCCTTTACTTTGTTGACTGTCTGACAAGGATTTAGGGAATTCGAAAGTACGAGAACCTAAGGGGAGAAAGATCCACTATTGTTAGATGGCTGGAATATGCGGATACTATCGTTACCAATATCCCCTATTTTTTGTTTGTGAAGTTTGGAAATAACCAGTTATTTATAGGGGAATAGAAGGAGGTAATATATAATTTTCCATAGGATGCATTGTCCAGCGGAAAGAAGATTGTGGCTAGGATAACTGCCTAGCAGAAAAAATTTCATAGTGGGAGTTGCGTGTCCCACGTCCGGACAGTAACCGAACAGGAACATGGCATACTCCATGCACATGAAGTGTCACGTAGTTATAACGGAACATGAACATGACGTATACAGTCATCAAACTACATTATAACTACATGACAGGTAAAGATGTCACATAGTTTTTAGTTATAACTGCATAAACCGCTAATCGTATATGAAGGAAATCATAGGTTTGATGATTGTACACGTCCCTTCATATCGACAACAAACTTGGGTCTTGATGCAAAAATAGGGGTTCGACGATTGTACACATCTTCCCATATCAGCAACAGACTAGAGTTTTGGTGCGAAAACTTTGGGTTGACGACTGTACATCTTCCCACGTCAACGGCAAACTAGAGATTTTATGCAAAAACTACCGAAAGTATGACTTGTTCAGGTAGAGAATAAGGATGCACTCTCCCGTTGGTAGATGATCACTACAACAAAAAGGCCTATTAATGACGCTTGATAAGTAGATTTTATGACGGTTGATAAAGAAGCGTCATCAAAGTTCAGCAAGATGATATTCTATGACGATTTTCTATATAAACGTTATTGATTGTCTCTCAGTGATACGAGCGTTATGAAAAAAACACCAAAATTTAAGTCGAAACCTCGACTCTCCCGCACTTAAGGAAAAGTCTCAACCCCTTCTCCTTCTCTCTTTCTCCTCCCGCTCCCCGCTCCTGAACTCCCCTCAGCCCGCTCCTCTCCCGCCGTTATAAAGCTCTCCTCTCTCGTCACTCTTCCTCTTTGTTCTCTCCCGGGCTTTCTTCTCCCTCCTTCCTCCTCCTTCCTCCATCCAAACCCTAACTCTAGAAAAGCAAACCCTAACCCTAATTTATCTCCCTCGATGTGAAAACGGACGAGACCGGTCGTACTCCCCACTGTAAGATCCGGCGACGATTGCGCTCCTCCGTCACTCCCTCGCGATCAGACTCTTTGTCGGCTCCGCCTTGGCGTCGATCTCTGGGGTTTCTACTGCGGATCCTCCTCTAGTCGGCGGACGGAGGGATCTATCGGATAAATCTGTTCCAGGTTGGTGAGATTGCTAGTTATTTCTCTCGGTTTCTTGTCCATTGTAGAATTTTGAGTGGGTCTGGAGGTCCAGTCACCTCCGTTGAGGTGTTGAAATGATGTTGCTACTTCTACTCTTCGGCTGGCATTAGACAGTACTGTGTATACTCTGTAATGTAAAAGCTCAATCTTAATTGCTTTATCCAGGCAGTGGTGGAGAGAGTATATATGGTAGAAAATTTCTAGGTTTGTGTAGCACTGATAAAGAGATGTTGTTCTTCTCCTTAAATTGCAAAGTCACATAATTATTGTACCATTGATGCTAATGTTTACAGATGAAAACTTAAGTTGAAGCATGACGCTCCTGGGAGAAAACACTTGGGAGTTAAGTATGGGATAACCTTTACATGGTTTAGGAATGGTTTATTCAGCTGATTTTGTTCTTGTTGCAGTATCTGCTCTTAATGGCTTGTATACCAGCCTAAATTTAGCATCACAGCTAACTGGTTGGATCTCAAGCGGTGGTGACCCCTGTGGTGAGTCATGGAGAGGGGTTACATGCTCGGGTTCCGCAGTTACAAAAATGTGAGGGTCAATTTGTTGTACCTGTGTAATATTTGATTTTCTTTTCAATCGAGGCATTGACAATATTGTTGTATCTATCCATTTTGGAACACGCTAGCAAGTTATCGGGCTTGGAACTTATCGGGTCCCTGGGATAAAATATGAACATCATGACTTCCTTGATTGAACTGTAAGTACTTTTTTTTCCTCAGGAATACGTATCTTCACTATGTCTTGGTACTGATTATGATGCTTTGAAATCTTGAGTTCGGTTCAGTAACATGAGCAACAACAATATTGGAGGGGGAAATCAAATTCCATATAGTCTTCATCCTAATCTCCAGTGATTGTAAGTTTTGATCACATAGAAAGTTGGAAACGACAAATTGTTTTGTTTTTAAGAAAGACTTTTGCTACATGCCTTGCAATACATTAATTTACAGAAATCTAGCCGGTAACTCATTTAATGGAGGCATTCCTTACTCAATTTCCCAGATGGTTTCTCTTAAAACGTTGTAAGCCCTGTGTTATATTGTCTATTTTTGTATTTCTTGCAACTTCTGAACTGAGCAGAAAAACATATGTGAATGTAGAAATCTTAATCATAATCAGCTCCAGGGAAGTCTGAATGATATGTTTGGGAAGCTTTCTAATCTTTCTACAATGTGAGTACATTATTGCCTCTTTACGTATGTAACAATGGAACATACTTTCATCGTCATTAACTATAGTATTGAACAGTATAGTTTAATTGCAGAGATGATGCAGTTTCTTTTAAAACTATATGTCAATGGAGATGATATTATTGAGCATGTTGGTGTGTGATTTTCTTTACATTCATTTATTATAATATTCAATTTCTGCAGTCAAGTCAACGTCATTACCATCTTGCTTGCAGTTCTACTGCTCTCTTTAAATTTTGATGATCAATTCTTAATCACATTCTAAATGTACATCTTTTCTGATTTTGTTCAGCAATCTCTCTCAAACAGGATATACATTGCTCTTATATTGCTTAGATTTAATCTCATTGCTAAACATATTTCAGTTGAAGCACAAAGTCTATATTTTTTAAATGTTTTTTATTTTCATTTTTTGGGGTTTCTGTTCTTAAGTTCCATATGCTCATACGATGACAGGGACATCTCTTTCAATGATCTTTCGGGTGACCTTCCACAGAAAGTCTTAGTTCCCTATCAAGTTTGGTAACACTGTAAGGATATGGGAATGTTATTTATCTACATTGGTAGTTCAATTCACCACAATAATAAAAAAATGGTGATATTTCTAATGTTGTTCTTTTATGCACAACCATCGGGTTAGGTGATCCAGTCTCCTGACATACCACCCATGGACTGAGCGTGTAATGAGAACCTCTTATTATATTTAGTTCCGTGGTACATATGAAGTCTCCTTCC
Organism: Iris pallida; assembly: GCA_029216955.1. Lineage (NCBI taxonomy): Eukaryota > Viridiplantae > Streptophyta > Magnoliopsida > Asparagales > Iridaceae > Iris > Iris pallida. Next base: position 157,324 of record JANAVB010001681.1, on the reverse strand, counting down.
TTTATGGTTTTTGTCTTCATATTTGTTTTTAGACTTTCCCAAACTTACAAAGCTGCTGGGTATGGTTTACCTTGGAGAGAGTGAATTTTGATTGTGCATGGACAGAACAAAAGAGAATAAATGTTTTCCTCTTGGCACAGGCTTTCAATTTGTAGGTCATGGTTGCAGTTATATCTGCAAAGAGATTGGTGGCTTGGAGTGACTTGCGGTGTACGTTCTCTAAAATCTGAAATCAGTATGAGTACCGAATGAGGTCTCAAAGAGCTGCATATTACTACAAGTAATATATTGGAGGCTGGCCAACAACTGATGGAGAACCAGCAGGCCGAGCATTCGACTGCATTCCCCCATAAGATGGAGGAGGGAGAGGAGCACCTGATGTAGGATACATAGGCATTAAGGATAACGGCCCATAAGGTCGGCTCGGGTATGCGCCTGGAGCTGGTATAAAGCTCGACCTGCCACCACGCATGTTTGGGTCCCAAGCAGCCATTTGGCCATCAGGATGAGTTTGAGGCCCAACATTCCCAGGGAACATGGATGCAGCTTGTGGATTACTCTGCCAAGTAGGCGCAGCAGTCGGAGCACCAGGAACTTGTGGACTCGTTAGGAGATCAGGAAGACTATTGTCAGGTATGGTGTAATCCCTGCTCTTGTCACTGTGTGCCTGAAGAAAAAAATACAGTGCATGTATCAGATAAAACACTAGGCAAACCGAAAAAAACTGTGCCAAGGAACATACATTGGTGAACTGTTATGGTATGTATCATGGCAGACTGACTCTTTACTTTTTTCTGAAATATAGGCACAAAACTTTATTTCCCCTTTTTTATTCTTGAAAATGAAAATTGCTCCGGTTAGAGGTTTTTACACTTTTATTTACTTCATGATAAAACTAATATTTGTACCTTTATATTCAGATCAGTATGACGAGAGTATGACAGATGAAGCTTACAGTAGCCACCATCATAGATGCAATGTCTCTCTAGAGCTTCTTTAGCAACTGCAGCAGTAGTCACATCTGGAAGTAAAAAGTACTCAAAATATTTCAAAGAGCATATCATCAAATTATCAAATTATTGCACTACCAAAGGCATAAAAATAAAATGATAAAGGTAACAACCATCAGAGTATAAGTGGAATGAAATAAAATTTCATTCAATAATAAACTTGCCATCCAGACTCGAGGCATGAAGTCAAAACAAGTAAAAAGCAAATTGTTCATAAACTTCTTATTATATTTAGTTCCGTGGTACATATAAAGTCTCCTTCCTTTATGTTTTTTGTCTTCATATTTGTTTTTAGACTTTCCCAAACTTATAAAGCTGCTGGGTATGGTTTACCTTGGAGAGAGTAAATTTTGATTGTGTATGGACAAAACAAAAGAGAATAAATATTTTCCTCTTGGCACAGGCTTTCAATTTGTAGGTCATGGTTGCAGTTATATCTGCCATTTCCCCTTTCCTGTTGAGCATTTGTGGGAAGCTCTTGCCACTGCTTTGCATTGGTTATCTAAGATAGCTTTCCTCAAGATAGATTGACACTGCAATCACAGGATTATTTTTTGTTTGTTGAAGCTTACTATGAGCTCATTTTACACGGGAAGAAAACAAAATCAGTAAAAACTGAAAATTGATGATTTTCAGTTGAATTTGGAGAAGTAGATTCCTTTGGCTGGTGCTGTGCTATGACATTGTAGAGACTATTTTAATGAAAACATTACAAAACAATATCAATGAGAACTAAACTTGATGTCTGCCTAAATTTCTTTATATTTTTATTTCTGGTCCTAATTCCTAAAAGCCTAGATAAAAGAGGGTTGAGTTAGGCAACAGTTATCGATCACTGTAAACAATCCTTGTGAAATACTTGCCTGGATGCCCCTCAGTAGCAGCTATCATTGTTTGCAAGGTTCCCTTCGACTATCACAGAACTTGATGCATCTAAAATGACCATAAAAACTTATTTTTGATCACAACAAGATTACATGCAACCATTCTTATTAGTTTTCCAAGCTAAGTTTGTAAATACAACAGATCCACTTGCTTCTGGGGCTGCAGATGAACGAATAGCTTGCAAGCTCGACTTGGCTTCATTAACAAGTTCGACGAATAATCCGTGGCAACCATATTCATTAATAGTGTCGTAATTTGAATTGCATGGATTGTTGAAACTTATAATCCCAAATATATGGTATTAGATTGTTTTTTAATCCATATTACATAGTTGTTATGTGCAGATTGAACAAATGGGTCGCGTTGTTAATGAGCTGGATACAATTTATTTCTACATCAAGAAGGCTACTCAATTGGTGAAGGAGCTTGGTAGACAGGTAATGCCTTGTCATCCGCACTTTGTATAATTTATCATCATTTCATGGTTTGACAAAGCCAAACTCTGCTTTCAGGTGACCACTGATAAATGCATCATGGCCTTTTTGTTTCTAATTATTTGTGGTGTTATTGCAATCATTATTGTGAAGGTGATCTCTCTCTCTCTCACACACACATATACATATGCACACATGTTTTATCTTTTGCAGGGTACATGTTCTGTGGACACAGGTCTTCATGTGACTAAGTTGAAGCTAAAGTGTGGAATGTTTTTATTGTGGATAGTTTTGATATAGCTAAAGTGTACTCTATATTGGATGAAGAACCAATAGGAAACTCTAAAGGGGGGTGAATAGAGTTTATGACAATAATGTCCAATTAAAAAATTAAACTCTTTCACCAGCAGAAAATAATCAGAGTAAATGCAGAAATAGTAAAGAGCATGAAAGCATACGCAAACACAGCCGATTTTAACCTGGTTTTCCTCGTGGAGGACTAGTCCAGGCCTGAGAACTCTAGCTCAGGATTAAATCTACTATTTGTGAAATAGTAGTTACACCCCGTGCCTTTTCTTCAGAAGAGCACGTCAACTTCTTACAGAGATCGCAGTGGCGATGCTTGGAATTTTTCAAGCGACTTCTTGAACTCTTGCGCAAACTCTTAACTGAAAAGTACTGAGCACTTTGAGGCTTAGGGAGCTTATGGCTAGTAGATGAGAAGGGTATGGCTTGTATAAGGCTTTAGAGAGAAGAGAAGAGAAGACTGGATGATTGAAAATAAAAGAATTTATGGCCTATTTATAGGATACCATACAGGCAGAATTCGGCCAGAATTCTGGTTGGAACATTCAAAAATTTGGCCGTTGGACAACTTGCATCCAACCAACCCTAAAAATTAGGGTCCTGGAATTTAGGAGGCAGAGTTCAGCCCAAACTCTGCCTCCAGAGCACAGAATAGGTCCAATGGGCCAATGGGCTGTTTGGATGTTTGGTAGGGCTTTTGGTTTGAGGTATAGGTATAGTCTAAGTCTCAAAATGCTCAGCACAGCTCAGTTTACATAAGTCTAGACTCAAATAAAGTGTAAAATACAGACTCAAACTGTGAAGCATTGCAGGTACGAGCTGTCGTCTGGCTTGTACCGAATTCAGTCTTCATGTGTTGTATTGAAATATTACAAGTATCATGTTGTCAATTGTATCAATATATGGTTGACGTAGCTCCCCTGTAATAAGTGCAGAGCTAGCAATAGCTTCCTCGTTAATATTGCCTATTGTCCTGATAAAAATATTCTTTTTCCAAAGCACAGATACACAAAGCCAGAAAAATGATATAATATGAATATAAAAAATATTTCTCCCCCTTTTGTCAGTTATCAAACAACCAGAATAATGAAAAATATTTCTCCCCCTTTTGTCAGTTATCAAACAACCAGAATAATGAATGGCAAGCACACCAAAAATAATAATGATAAACTACATAAAAATAAGAAACTGCAGAATAAAATGTCTTCAAGAGTCATATAATGAGTTCTAATACAACCAAAGTGCAGAAATAAAAACTACATCAACTAAAAATGCATAAAAGCATAAACGACGATCCTCAGCAGTAGCAGCAAAGAGAAATCCATATCCATCATCGAGCTCGTGAAGGCCCAGCGTCGTCAGATGGATCAGTGAAGGAATGACGAGGGTCCACGAAGGCCGCATCCGGATCCAGGTACCGGATAACCCAAGGGTCATCGATACGGTATCCATCGCGAGCAGGGTCCCTCTCCATGGGAATAGGTATAGAAGGATGTCGGGACATAGAGTACCGAATATCGTGCAGTGAGTTGCTAATGACACTCATCTGCAAGGTAGTCCGGTAGTCAAGCCGAGTCCAGCGATCATCCTCTAAGGTGAATCGATCGCGGAGCATAGTCTGGAGTGACTCAAGAGTAGCAGAAGGAGGAGGAGGATCCTGTCCAAGAGGAGGGGCATCGGGCTCATCGTCAGAGTGCTCTGATACAACAGGTGAGCCAACTGCTGCCTGAAGCCGCCGTGCCTTAGAGAGGAAGGTAGGGGCAGGTAGGAACTGACACTCATCAAGAGGTACACAAAAAGCACGAAAGAGCAAAGGAAGATAAAGAGCATAAACCAAGGATCTTGGTTTCTTCCTAGCGTTAATCATCCAGTCCATTATGGTACGTGGAAGATTAAAAGGAACATGAAAATGGAGGTGATACAAAGCAGAGATTTCAAAGTATGTAACCTCATCGGTCGATCCTACTTTGGCCAGAACTGTGTTAAAGACGATCCGATGAAGTTCATAAAAGTAAGGATTAAGAAACATGACGAGAAGCTTACGAGGACGTGTTAGGGGTACACAAGTCGTCCTTAAAGATTTCTAGGGATAACCCATCAAAAAATAGAAACTTTTGAGCTTCAACAAGTTTTTCCCATAAGTTTGGCTCCAGGAGTTCAAGGTGTTCGGCCAAGTCGAAATCATCAAACGAAATATCAATACTCGCAACCCATGGAAAGATATGTGTATCATTGTGAGTAAGGTTGTAGTAGAACATTTGTATGGCATTGAGATATATAACCGAGTTGGTAGTGACAAGTTCATCATGACAAAGATCATAAAAAAGTAAATCATATTGAGAAAATATAGTAAAAGTTATAAGGTAACCCGCAAACACCGGACGTGACCGAAGCCGCAGGTATTGTCGATAATGATGTCTATGATAGGAAGGGGGCTCGTTCAGATTGCGGAAGTCAATACAGATTCGAATCTACCCATTCCTCTTGAGGACGGGCACTATATTGGCGACCCAATCAGTATGTTGCTCCTCACGAATGAAGCCGCTGGATATCAGTTTGTTGACTTCGGCTTCGATCACGTCCATGATGCCTGGGCGGAAGCGTCGATGTTGTTGCTTGACTGGCTTCGCATCCGGTCGAATGTTGAGTTTGTGAAAGGCAATATCGAGATTTAACCCTGGCATGTCTTCATAGCTCCAGGCGAACACATCAATGTATTCTCTAACAAGTTCTAGCAGCGACTCCCGCTCTTCGTCTGCTAGGCTTTTACTGACGAAAATTAGTTTTGGAGAAGATTCGCTGCCGAGGTCAACCTGTATGACTTCATCTTCAGTAGGAGGTTCTCTCAGTTCGAACCGTTTTTCCCATTGTGCATCTAATTGCTGGGCCCACGGCTCTAGTTCGAGGATCTCGGGGATGTCTTCGTCTTCTTCGTAAGCGTCGGCGAATGCCATGTTGACTGACAAGACTTGTCTGAACACGTCTCCGATGCTGGTATCCGAGTCAGAAGTTGGTGACCCGGTTGAATGTGACTGCCAGTCGCATTCTTCATCTGAATTCTCAGGGGTCATCGTAGGCGTTACATAACCTAACCCGTATCGAGTTTTGCTATAGTAGTCCCGTGGTTTGCCCACCGATACTGGCGGCTTCAAAGGTAATCGTCGCCCAGTGCCGTAGTTCAAACCTGGCGACATCTCCAGATCATACCCCTGTTTCTGTATGAGATATTTGGATTGGGGGCTATAAAGATACAGAGGCAGTCCTCCGGCATCTGACCCGAGGTCGGTGTAGTTCAAAGATAACCCTTTATTGATGAAGTAAGGTATCTTTTCTAGGGGGATTACATCATCAGCGGAGGGAACATCAGTGTGGGCAGCCACATACTTGGCTAGCTCCGGTTCCTCTTCGGCTACCCCCTGTGTAAATGAAGAATGAGGGGACACCTAGGCAGCTTGATTGTCAGAGGTTCAGCTGATGGAGCAGAGCGTGGAGTTGTTGGCAGACTAGCGACCCCCAGTTTGGCACTTGATGTGGAGCGAGGAGTGGCTAGTTCGCTAGAAGTGTCAGACCTTGCATCGGGGTGATGACCCTTCTTGGGAAGGCGTATCGTCAGTGGTCTATCGGAGGGATTGAGTTTCTCTGTTTGGGGTTGACCGACTCTCGGTAGTCTGATTGTTAGTGGCCCCGTTGTGGGTCTCCACACTTGGCCGGACCTTGGCAGCCGGATTATCATCTGCTTCTCCTGCGCCAAAAGGCTGATCGTGTCCTTCCGCAGAGTGGCAGTAAGGGGTACGGACCTGCCCGAATTGAAACCGCTGATGGCGGTGCTTGTGGGTGTCAGGCGATGCATTGGGGTGCAGAGATGATGTAGCAGACCCTTCGGGATGATGCTTATGGAAGAGCCAGGATCTATGTGCATCCGATCCACCTTCACGTCGTCGATGTATCCCGTGTAGTATAGCGGGCGATCATGTAGGTTGGTTTTGATGAGCATGTCCTGCGGAGTGAAGTTGACCTAAGCCAGGTATGCGTCGACATTCTGGAGTGCATCGCTCAAAGCTGCACGAACATCCTTGGAGAGTCTCAGGAGCTCGTATAATGATAACTTGGCTGGTGTGTTGGCCAACTACGCTAATATGTCGAAGTTGTAGGGCTTTTCCAGCCCCTGTGATGCCTCTTTTCGGAGGGATTTGTCAAAACGAGTCTCTCTCGGCCTAGGCTTGTCGGTCGTCGAAGGCTGAGCCGGTCCCGGAGCATCAGTTGTAGTGGGTTGATGATTTTCAGCTGGGTTGTCAACCACAGGTTGGGATTGCGCTCCAGACCGTGTGACGACGGCTGTAGCTTCTTCAATATCTGCCGAGATCGTGCGACAGGATCTGACTTTTCCACTCTTTTTCATACAGGTAGAAGATGATATGGGCCGAGTCACTTCCGATACCAAATCTGGATGGGTCCACATGACCTCCCCTCGTGATGTGGTGAGGGGCACTAGACCAGCAGCCTGATCTCGAGGAGGTAGAAGATTAGCAATCTCCATTGTCGCCAGAGGGATAGGGACCACCCCGTCTTGAGTTTCCGTGGGAGGGAAGCTGCCGAATTGTACCAACACCATATTGGCTGCTACCGTTACCTCTTCGAAATCGATGGCCAAAGCGTTCGAATCGATGAGGTTTTGGATGTACCGTTTCAGCTGGTAGCAGTCATGTGTAGCATGGTCGACGTAGCGATGATAATGGCAGTACTTTGGATTCTCCATCTCTATCGGCCGCAGTTCTCGTCTTGGTGGAGGAAGCTAAATTCTGTCCCCGTGTATGAGCATGTCCAAGATGGGCTTGACGTGACCGTCTTTGAAGGAGTACGTGATCTGCGGCCATTATTTGTCTGCTGGCTTTGTCTCAAATTTTTGTGTCGTGTCGGCCACCATAGCCTGCTTGCCCCTGCTGTCTCGATTGTTGGAGGAATTACCCCCATTGTCGTTGTTGGTGTTAGGACGTTTGCCCTTGTTCTCTCCGTCCGAGATGTGCAACCCCAATTGGCGAGCCTTCTTCAATCGTTCTTTCGCGCTTGTGGCGCTGATGATGAACGTCTTCCAATCCTTGAATTGACTTTCGCCCATCCAGAGACTGATCGTTGGAAGCAGTCTCTTTTGGCAAATTTCAATCAAGGAGGAATCCGAATTTTTGGAGGGCAGCTTCATGGCAGTTTGGCGGAACCGCTCAATGTAGTTCCTTGTCAGCTCCTTCTCCCCTTGGACGACGTCCATGAGGGTGGACATAGTGACGTCCTTTTCTACTTCGTAGAATCTCTCCAAGAACAGGCGCTTGAAGCCGACGAAGGAGTGGATGTAGCTGTCCGGCAGATTGCGATACCAGTCGAAAGCGACTCCTTCCAATGCCCCGACGAATAATCGGGTGAGAATAGCATCATCATGGGGCAAATGGTCGGTGGTGACCTCGAAATAAGTGATGTACCGACTTGCTGAGGTCTTGCCATCATAGGGATTGATGTTGAACGGCCTATATCTTGGTGGGAAGGGAACATCTCTCCATGCAGCCGGGTATGGTTGTCGTATTCTGAGGTCTTGAGAGTTTTCTCCGGCGTGAAACATGGCCCGGAGCTCCTGGACCTCTCTTCTTGATTCCCTGGCATCATCTGCAGCGGTGGGAGCCGTTATTTCGGGAGGATTGTTGCACGGGTTCGGTGCCGCTGAGTTCGAGTCCGTATTGACCGCGGGACCCGTGCTTGTTTAGCCAGGTGTTCCTCCTTGCAGAGTTGGAAGAGCCGCCTTGATTTCATCTACAGACTTGACCAAGGCCTGTAGTATGGCCTCCAGTGTGTCGATGCGCTGGCGATCACTGGAACTACTTTAATTGCTGTCCGTCATGAACATCGTCCTTATATGATGAGAAACGAAAAGGACGGTGGAGGACGTATCCTCCGAGTCATACCCATGTACCGAAAAGTCATCGGGAAATGTAGGAATATTCTCTTCTGGTTCGGACTCGGAGGGAATAGTACCCCCGGCTTCAGAGCTTGCTTCATCTTGAGAGTCGTGGACGTCCTCGAGGACGCCGGCTTCGGCTGTATCTGATGGGAGAGTTGTTTCCTCGGGCTCGTCTCCTTGGAACATCGGATTGTCGTGGATGTTCGGAGGAGTGCAACCCCCAGTTCCAGCGACCCCCAGTGATGTGGATGATGAACCTCCCATTGTAGCAGATTTCGTCTTTGAACGGGTGCCTTGGAAAACTCCAGTAGTGGACAACCGTTTAGACGACAGTTTCTTAGCTGTAGTGGTTGATATCTTTGGGCTGGAGATACTTGTCTTTCTTCCTCTCCCCTCGACGGGGATTTTCTGAGTGGAATTGCAGGAGACAACAGGAGTTGCCTCATCCCCGGAGCTTTGATGTTGTAGTCTTTAGAAGACGGATGGCCGGTTTTCTTTCACTGTCGCATTGTTGCAACAGCAGTTGACGATGATCTGGGTGCAGTGACGTCCATATGAGGACTCTTTGCACACCGAGGCCCCTTCTCTTTCCTTGCGTTTGTGGAGGATGGCCTCACGCAAGTTAGATGGGTCTGGATCGACCATATTTGTTGTAACGCCCCAGTCCCAAAATACGTAGGACTAGGAACGTAGACATGCCAGCTGTATTCATACGAAGTATACTCCAATATATGGAAGCCTCGTATAAATACATAAGCTGTAAAATGCAGTAGAACCATAACTAATCTCATCCACGCAAAATAAATGAATAAAAGACATCATATAAAGATAATGAAATGTCTTGATACAATATGTTGGGCGGAGACAAATCTACTACCAACAAAATATAGAAAAGTACATAGAAAATGAAATGAGTAGCGAGCGAAGCGAAGACGATCCAAATGCAATCATCCTCGAAGAAATAGCAAAGATCACGGCTGGAGCTAGAACACCTGCGAAAGACAATAGCACACACCTGGCAAGACAACCAGGTCCTTAGAGGGACGTAACAAGACACATAATATCATGCCATATAAACTGAATAAATATTGCTCAAATAAATAAGGGGTACTTGCAATAGGGTACCTAACCGTACTATAGTGAATGCAATAAGAACAAACCTTTGACGCATGGGCCGGGTCAGGAATCAGGACCGTACCTCCCACTGGAGATAACCGGCAATCAGGACCGTACCTCCCACTGGAGATAACCGGCTTATCAGGACCGTACCTCCCATTGGAGATAACCGGCAATCAGGGCAGTACATATATGACCCATATATTAAGGAGATGTTCTTCCCACCCAATGCCTACCATGTTGTATCCACAACAGTAAACCTCTATAACCGCTAAGTCAAACTAGCATGCAATCTCTATTAGCGGTTATTCCTATCGCACGGCTTATACGCACCGGTGGCCAGCCAGTCACGCATGTTCGTGTTCCACATGCGACACACAACTTCAAGATACCCCGTGTCAAGGCCATGAATGCAACACACAAGGTGGTCCCTTAAATCTAAGTTTAATGAGTAAGAAAAATAATACATAGCAGGAACAATAAATGAACAGTAAGTTCTAACAGGTTATGCTATGTATCACAGTTTTTTTTGCATAAAGAAAATAATAATAATGCATGAAATATGAGCTAAAATAATTAAACAGCAAATGGCAAGGTGTCTTGCCTGGTAGTACGCCTGGTGTACTGCAATGATCACTGTGGCATAAACTGCGATTTTGGTGTAACAACTACACAAGGGGATCTCTGATGGTGGCACGGACAATGTCATTGCGTCTGGAATAGTCAAATTGGCTAGGGACGATATAAATAAGCTCGAGATTTGGAAGATGATAAGGAACGAACGATTGATTATAGATAAGATTATATAATCGAAGAAAATCTTTAGAAATAACTATAACATTTTTTTGAAAAATATATCCATTATATTTAAAATAACCATATTTCTATTAGTAAAACAGTTTTAGATCAATACTTGAAAGTCATGAAAATCATCTTTATATCAAAACTATAACTTGCTTGTAGAAAATATTACAACCATATTTACTACCATAAAATATATAATAATTAAACTTCAAACCCGATTTGAAATTACAGGTAGGGCCAAGCCCAATACTATATATTTATCACAAATACAATCTTTAAAAATATTTATTATATAATTATATGTAATGTCATTAAGAGCAAATGTCATAAAGATCGATATTACTAAACAATAAACCCCAATAACAACAGTAGCCACTCTAATCATATTATCTAACGATATTTAATATATGGCACAATCGTATCTTTTATAAAAATATAACAACAATAATAATAATGATAATAATAATAATAATAATAATAATAATAATAATAATAATAATAATAATAATAACCTCGTTTTAACAAAGTATCTAATTGGCTGGCAGCTACTCTTCGTTAAACCATCAAGAGTAAAACAATGAGTGTTCACAAACACCAAATACTTAAAAGAACAAAAGAACAGAAGCAAGCAAACATGAATTTAAAATAATAAAATAAAAATAAAAATAACTTAATTAATAAATAAAAGTAAAATACCAGCGAGCAGTGCCAAGCACTGCATTCTTCATTTAACTAAAGAGAGAGAGAGGGAGAATGGTCTTTAGGAATTCAGAAGGAGAAAGAGAAGCAGCGAGTGAGAGAGTGGTCGGGGAACGATCGGGTCGGAGCGAGGGGAGAGAAAGTGGAGGCGGGGGTCGGTGAGTGGTGAAGGCGGCGGAGGAGAAGGAAGAGGGGACGGCGACGGACGGCTTAGGGCGGTGGCAAAATGATCGGAGGGGGACGAGGAGTCGGTGAAGGAGGACGAGGAGTCGGCGGAGCGGAGGTCGGCACGGCGGAGGGTTTTCTCGGTGGTCTGAACTACAGCGACGGTGGAGGAAGGTAAAGGAGGCGAGCGCGACGCTGGGCGGCCGGAAGAGGGTTTTGGCGGGCGGTGAGCAGGTTAGGTCGGCGGCTAGGGCAGCGAGCCGACAGGGGAAAAAGGGCGCGCGTGCTCGAGCCAAGTGGCGGCACGCGATTTGGCGGATCTAGAATCCGCTAGCCGGGAAGCGGTCGTCAGGCGCAGGCGCTGGCCGTCTCCGGCGCCACTTCACGGAGAGGTGACGTGAAAAGAGGGTTTGGTAGAGGCTAGACCCGGTCGGGTCGGGCACGACGAGCAAGGGGCCGGCCGGCGCTGGGACGCGGCGGCGTGGTGCTCGGCGAAGCCGGACGCGGCGGATGCGGCGGAGAACGGAGAGAGAGCGGAGGAGGAGTCGAGGAGGTCACTGTGAGTGGGGGGGCGTCTTTCGGTGGGCGCGGTGGTTCGACGGCGAGGCGGATGCGCTGCTCGCCACAGTGTCACGCGACGACGCAGCGATGTGTTCTTCGGCGGACGCGGTGAGGTAAGGGTGTTCCAAATTTTAGGTTTTTGTTTATTTGTGGTGGTGTTGGTGATGGGCTTCCCGATGGTGGCCACCGACCTAGCTTGTTCGAGACGTGGAGGTGGAGGTTGGATAGTAGTCTGGTAGAGCGGGGGTGATGGCGGTGACGACTTGGTGAGTTGTCGTAGTATGACGGCGGGGTTGTATTTGGCCGGGGTTTCTATCGAGGCTGGTCGGGCGTGTGATGGGGTTTGTGGTGGAACTGATGGCCATGGCGGCGGTGGCCGGTTTCGGTGGTGGTTCTGTTGTGGCATAGATGATGGTGGAACGGATGACGACGATGTGGTTGTTGGTGGTGGCTGGGAGTTGGCCAGGGTGGGGTGGTGATGGCAGTGGGTTGCCGAGGTGGAAGGTGAATAGTCGGCGACAAGATCGGGACTAAGAGTAGAGTTAGAAATTTGATATATATTGTCGGGTTGTCGACACAGAAAACTAAATGTATGTGTAAAAAGATGGAATAAGAAGGTCACCGGGGTCGGACCCGAGGCCGTCACGGCCGACACGGAAAGATGTTGGACATGGACACGAGGCACGCACATTTTTGTGGAAATTTTATGGAGAAAAATAATGGAGAAGTACCTGCCTATTTATAGGATGTGGGAATTCCCAATTGGATAGGGATTAGGATTGGTTTAAAACCCAAGTAGATAATTTACTATTTAATTTAAATCATTTAAATCCAAATCTAAATATAAATCCAATTCCAACTACAAATCAAATTTAAATCTAATTAAATTCTTGGTTTAAAATCAATGGGATAATTCAAATTTCAAATATTAACTATTTAAATAAATCCATAGATTCAAATCAAGATTTAAATCTCTACAATAATTTTGAAATATATTTTCCAAAAATACTAATAATAATAATTTCGAAAATTACATTAATATTTAAAATAAACCAATAAATAATTACAAATATATATGTATGCATAAATAATGTTTTCATATTTACGTTTTTCTAGTATACCATAAAAAAATATTAATTAAAATGAAAGCTTTTAGTAAATAAGATAACAACTTGGTAATGATAATAAAATAGTTATTGCATATATTATTTTGAAACTATAAATTAATAAATAAAATATTTTTCTAAAATATGTACGCTCGTACATATTCGCACTCGTCGAGCAAAAATAAAATTTTGTGCGTGACGTAAAATACGACTACACCACGTACAATACAAAATTTTAAATCTGTACAAATATTAATAAAATAAAAATATAGTAGAAATTTAGGGGTTTTACATCCTACCCAACTTAAAAGAATTTCGTCCTCGAAATTAAGAATTAGTAGGGGGTGAGAGGACACAAGGGGGTATCAATGGGGATCCAACGATGACAATGTTTTCACAAAATTATGTCGTAAGAAATCACGATCTAGATCATAGAAAAATAATACGGTATGGTCACGGGTAATGAATGAGGGTCACGATTAAGAGAACAAAATAGATTCGCTTTAATTAAGCGATTAGAGGGTCTTGATAGGGTCGAGTAGTTTAGGATAAAGATATAGCAACATCGAGTGGGAATGGTCATAGCCGATGGGGAGGTTAGAGGGAGTTCTAGTATGACGCCTTCGTCCTCCTAAAATAGGTGAGGGCGAAGCAATATAGAGTTCGAAGGAGGCGTTTATCGAATATGAATACGTGATTCAAAGACGACCAAAAATTTCAAAGGAGTTGCCAAGACAGTCGCGGATGAGACTCTAGAGGACAAGTTTAGCTATGTCCCCATCCACGTAGAATGATAAATAAAAGTGAACCAAAGTGCAATTGGTTGATCAGACCATCATGCACCGGTTCTGATAAACCATATGTTAGTGGGGTACCTCAATTAACATATATGTCACGAACAAGCTTGGTTAAAGGCTAAGCTTGCAAAAACTAGGCTACATTAGCATCATTAGTCTAGATAGTAAAAATATAGGCACAATAATAGATGAATAAAAAATATGAATAGTCTAAGAGTCATAAGGATCTAAGTCTTGTTTATTCCTATACCATTATTCTACGGTTTTATTGGCCAAGGCTTGGTTGACCAAATGGGTTAACTTCCTCCAGTCTCTATGGTATAGATAATACCATTTCTATTAATGGTCAAGGGTGTGTGGGGTATTCTACCCAACTTAAAGAATTTAGCTAAGGGTGTTTGGGACATCTAACTAGTAGGGTCAATCTCTAGCAGGCACGAAGGGAGGATAATAATTTTGTTAGAAGGAATCAAGCAAGATGCAATTGATGGTTAGATAAAATCAAGGAAAGAGGTCAAGTATATGGATGAGATCCTAAACTTCTAATCATATTCGCAGGCTTGTTTGGTACGGTAAAGTAACCAAACAATTTATATTGAACTGCATGGGCCACCATAAAAACATGTAACGCCCCAGTCCCAAAATACGTAGGACTAGGAACGTAGACATGCCAGCTGTATTCATACGAAGTATACTCCAATATATGGAAGCCTCGTATAAATACAAAAGCTGTAAAATGCAGTAGAATCATAACTAATCTCATCCACGCAAAATAAATGAATAAAAGACATCATATAAAGATAATGAAATATCTTGATACAATATGTTGGGCGGAGACAAATCCACTACCAACAAAATAAAGAAAAGTACATAGAAAATAAAATGAGTGACGAGCGAAGCGAAGACGATCCAAATGCAATCATCCTCGAAGAAATAGCGAAGATCACGGCTGGAGCTAGAACACCTGCGAAAGACAATAGCACACACCTGGCAAGACAACCAGGACCTCAGAAGGACATAACAAGACACATAATATCATGCCATATAAACTGAATAAATATTGCTCAAATAAATAAGGGGTACTTGCAATAGGGTACCTAACCGTACTATAGTGAATGTAATAAGAACAAACCTTTGACGCATGGGCCGGGTCAGAAATCAGGAATCAGGACCGTACCGCCCACTGGAGATAACCGGCAATCAGGACCGTACCTCCCACTGGAGATAACCGGCTTATCAGGACCGTACCTCCCATTGGAGATAACCGGCAATCAGGACAGTGTATATATGACCCATACATTAAGGAGATGTTCTTCCCACCCAATGTGTACCATGTTGTATCCACAACAGTAAACCTCTATAACCGCTAAGTCAAACTAGCATGCAATCTCTATTAGCGGTTATTCCTATCGCACGGGTTATACGCACCGGTGGCCAGCCAGTCACGCATGTCCGTGTTCTACAAGTGACACACAACTTCGTGATACCACGTGTCAAGGCCATGAATGCAATACACAAGGTGGTCCCTTAAATCTAAGTTTAATGAGTAAGAAAAATAATACATAGCAGGAACAATAAATGAACAGTAAGTTCTAACAGGTTATGCTATGTATCACAGTTTATTTTGCATAAAGAAAATAATAATAATGCATGAAATATGAGCTAAAATAATTAAACAGCAAATGACAAGGTGTCTTGCCTGGTAGTACGCCTGGTGTGCTGCAATGATCACTGTGGCATAAACTACGATTTTGGTGTAACAACTACACAAGGGGACCTCTGATGGTGGCACGGACAATATCATTGAGTCCGGAATAGTCAAATTGGCTAGGGACGATATAAATAAGCTCGAGATTTGGAAGATGATAAGGAACGAACGATTGATTATGGATAAGATTATATAATTGAAGAAAATCTTTAGAAATAACTATAACATTTTTTTGAAAAATATATCCATTATATTTAAAATAACTATATTTCTATTAGTAAAACAGTTTTAGATTAATACTTGAAAGTCATGAAAATCATCTTTATATCAAAACTATAACTTGCTTGTAGAAAATATTACAACCATATTTACTACCATAAAATATATAATAATTAAACTTCAAACCCGATTTGAAATTACAGGTAGGGCCAAGCCCAATACTATATATTTATCACAAATACAATCTTTGAAAATATTTATTATATAATTATATGCAATGTCATTAAGAGCAAATGTCATAAAGATCGATATTACTAAACAATAAACCCCAATAACAACAGTAGCCACTCTAATCATATTATCTAACGATATTTAATATATGGCACAATCGTATCTTTTATAAAAATATAACAACAATAATAATAATGATACTAATAATGATAATGATAATGATAATAATAATAATAATAATAATAATAATAATAATAATAATAATAATAATAATAATAACCTCGTTTTAACAAAGTATCTAATTGGCTGGCAGCTACTCTTCGTTAAACCATCAAGAGTAAAACAATGAGTGTTCACAAACACCAAATACTTAAAAGAACAAAAGAACAGAAGCAAGCAAACATGAATTTAAAATAATAAAATAAAAATAAAAATAACTTAATAAATAAATAAAAGTAAAATACCAGCGAGCAGTGCCAAGCACTGTATTCTTCTTTTAACTATAGAGAGAGAGAGGGAGAATGGTCTTTAGGAATTCAGAAGGAGAAAGAGAAGCAGCGAGTGAGAGAGTGGTCGGGGAACGATCGGGTCGGAGCGAGGGGAGAGAAAGTGGAGTCGGGGGTCGGTGAGCGGTGAAGGCAGCGGAGGAGAAGGAAGAGGGGACGGCGGCGGACGGCTTAGGGCGGTGGCAAAATGATCGGAGGGGGACGAGAAGTCGGTGAAGGAGGACGAGGAGTCGGCGGAGCGGGGGTCGGCACGGCGGAGGGTTTTCTCGGTGGTCTGAACTACAGCGGCGGCGGAGGAAGGAAAAGGAGGCGAGCGCGGCACTGGGTGGCCGGAAGAGGGTTTTGGTGGGCGGTGAGCAGGTCAGGTCGGCGGCTAGGCCAGCGAGCCGGCGGGGGAAAATGGGCGCACGTGCTCGAGCCAAGTGGCGGCTCGTGATTTGGCGGATCTGGAATCCGCTGGCCGGAAAGCGGTCGTCAGGCGCAGGCGCTGGCCGTGGCCGGCGCTGGGACGCGGCGACGTGGTGCTCGACGAAGCCGAACGCGGTGGATGCGGCGGAGAATGGAAAGAGAGCGGAGGAGGAGTCGAGGAGGTCGCTATGAGTGGGGGGGCATCTTCCGGAGGGCGCGGTGGTTCGACGGCGAGACGGATGCGCTGCTCGCCACAATGTCACGCGGCGACGCAGCAAGGTGTTCTCCGGCGGACACGGTGAGGTAAGGGTGTTCCAAATTTTAGGTTTTTGTTTATTTTTGGTGGTGTTGGTGATGGGCTTCCCGATGGTGGCCACCGACCTGGCTTGGTCGAGACGGGAAGGTGGAGGTTGGATGGTAGTCTGGTAGAGCGGGGGTGATGGCGGTGACGACTTGGTGAGTTGTCGTAGTATGGCGGCGGGGGTGTGTTTGGCCGGGGTTTCTATCGAGGCTGGTCGGGCGTGTGATGGGGTTTGTGGTGGAACTGATGGCCATGGCGGTGGTGGCCGATTTCGGTGGTAGTTCTGTTGTGGCATAGATGATGGTGGAACGGATGACGACGACGTAGTTGTTGGTGGTGGCTGGGAGTTGGCCAGGGTGGGGTGGTGATGGCAGCGGGTTGCCGAGGTGGAAGGTAAATAGTGGGCGACAAGATCGGGACTAAGAGTCGAGTTAGAAATTTGATATATATTGTCAGGTTGTCGACACAGAAAACTAAATGTATGTGTAAAAAGATGGAATAAGAAGGTCACCGGGGTCGGACCCGAGGCCGTCACGGCCGACACGGAAAGATGTTGGACATGGATACGAGGCACGCACATTTTTGTGGAAATTTTGTGGAGAAAAATAATGGAGGAGTACCTGCCTATTTATAGGATGTAGGAATTTCCAATTGGACAGGGATTAGGATTGGTTTAAAACCCAAGTAGATAATTTACTATTTAATTTAAATCATTTAAATCCAAATCTAAATATAAATCCAATTCCAACTACAAATCAAATTTAAATCTAATTAAATTCTTGGTTTAAAATCAATGGGATAATTCAAATTTCAAATATTAACTATTTAAATAAATCCATAGATTCAAATCAAGATTTAAATCTCTACAATAATTTCGAAATATATTTTCCAAAAATACTAATAATAATAATTTCAAAAATTACATTAATGTTTAAAATAAACCAATAAATAATTACAAATATATATGTACGCCCAAATAATATTTTCATATTTATGTTTTTCTAGTATACCATAAAAAATATTAATTAAAATGAAAGCTTTTAGTAAATAAGATAACAACTTGGTAATGATAATAAAATAGTTATTGCATACATTATTTTGAAACTATAAATTAATAAATGAAATATTTTTCTAAAATTTGTACGCTCGCACATATTCGCACTCGTCGAGCAAAAATAAAATTTCGTGCGTGACGTAAAATAAGACTACGCGACGTACAATACAAAATTTTAAATTCGTACAAATATTAATAAAATAAAAATATAGTAGAAATTTAGGGGTTTTACATTTGTTCCCTGGATTTCAGGAGACTTTTGGGAACCTCTCTGTCCGTTTGCCGCCGGGGGCTGGACTCGAGTGGTTCTGTACAACTTTCCGTCAGAGGCCCGCATAATAGTACACGGGACGCTCGTGCTGCCTTAGACTTCTTCACTCTAGTGCGTAAGGGCACATAGTAGGAAGAGTCTAAGTGGTGCTGGAGAGAATCAGACATGTCTTCTCGGGAGCACAGGAGATCAGGACCATAGGAGATGCGGTCGAAGACAGAGCCACGTGGAATAGGCGTCATGCGGCTGGAATCAGCAGTCCTCATGCGGCTGGAAGTCCTAGCCGCATGGGTTTTCTCCATGCGGCTGGAAACCCTGACCGCATGAGTATTCTCCATGTGGCTGGAAATCCCAACCGCATGAGTATCATCCATGCAACTGGAAATCCTGGCCGCATGAGTGTTATGCATCAAGATAGCGGTTTTAACCGCATGGTCATCATTCATGCGGCTGGCCAGCTTGGCCGCATGAGTCTTTGCTTTGCGGATTGTCCCCTTGTTCGGTTTCTTTCTGGAGCCCATAGAGTCGCTCTTTGCCCCTGCAAGTCCAGCATCGTAGTGCTTTCCTCTGTCGGACTTGGAGACAGCAGAGTTTTCTATGGCTTGAAGTGGGGCCGCGAGAGTCGCCTTCACCGTCTTGGGTAGCATCGAGGACTTGGGGAGGAGCAAATGATTTTGGCCTCAACTCTTTGCGAGCCTTCGTTGTGCGGGTGCGCTTCTGGACCGGGCCAGCGCTTCCTTCGGAGAGCATTTCTTCGAACGCCTGTTGGTCGAAGCGGACGACCATCTTCTGTTGTGTGGAGCCAAGTTTGGCTGCATCCGATTGCGTCACCAACTCCTCGACCGTAGAGAAGTTTGTCCCCAGCAGAGTCGCCATCGTGTTTGCCATGAAATATAAAAGAACAGAACAATTATCGGAGGACCGGACTTTTACTTCACGTTACAAACTCGCTTGTACAAAGAAAGCCTAGGGACGAAAACCTAGGTACAGGAATCTAAGTACAATTGTTTATTTTAGATTCTGGGGGGTGACGATAGAGGCTCGGGAAAGCGACGGCAGCTCTGCCTTACTCCTTGGACGATCGGTATGCAGCCTTGGCTCTAGAAGATTGCTTGGCGTTGGAAGAAATGCTCTCTTTGCTCTCTCTGCTTCTCCTCTCCAAGTATTCTCGTGCTCTCTCTCTCTCTATATGTGTGCTCTTCTCTGTATCTCTCTGCCTGTGTGTCTCCTCTCTCTTTTTTGCAGGAGAATGGCACCCTGCTATTTATAGGAATGAGATGTGATCATTAGGGTTGCAAATGATTGCTTCTTGGAGATGGCGGCGGCCTGTGGATTAGTCAATCTAGGCCATTCGTTTTGATTATGATGAATCTGGACCATTGAGTGTAGATTACACCAAATTTCATCAGCAATTAATGCTGATTGGAATAAATTTTCCTCATAATGATCTTCTGATGTCTGCGAATAAATTTGATTTATTCTCCTGCCACGTGTCCCAGATTATTGGGATTTGACCCAATCATTGATTGCAATAAATCTGGAAGATTGATCGGCTTAGGATACGTGTCCTAGGAACCACTGGGGGGATTTGAACCGCATGAAAATTGAGCCGCACAAGATTTGGGCCGCATATGGTTTTGGGCCACGTGTCAGGGCTGCCTGGTAGTGGACCTCCCTCGAACCTTTGGACCGCATGGAGGTGATCATTGCGAGCCGCATAGGGATACATCCGCCTGAGCCGCATGGAAATGGTCCGCTTGAGCCGCATGGGAAGGCCTCCGTTTGAGCCGCATGAGACTGTTTCGGCCTGAGCCGCATAGGACGACTTCATTCTGAGCTGCATGAGGAGTCTTTGCTCGAGCCGCATACGAATGCCCACGTGGCAAGGCCACGTGGCATTTTTATGGATCTCGGGGGATTGTGTCAGAGATCTATTTCTCTTCCCTAGGGGTCTGTCATTATGACAGAGTCATAATTGCCTCTCTTGTGTCAGCACTGTCACTTTTTTCAGAGTTGTCAGCCGTCAAAGTAATTAATGCAGCATAGGTCGGAGGGGAACACTGTTACGCCACGTGTCTTCTGAGCCGCATGGGATGTCTTGGGCCGCATAGTCCCTTATGCCGCATGGTCCTTCTGTGCCGCATAGACTATCTGAGCCGCATGGGGTTCCTTGGCCGCATGGATCATTTTCTTTAATATTTTCCATGCTTCTACAGTGGGTAACATTTAACAGTGGGAAACATTACTAAAACAGGAATTTAAATGTGTTTAGGAATAGGAAGACCAATGTATCAGAACCTGTGTCAGTGTACATGCTATTAACCCATTCGAATCCACAATTTCCATATTAAAACCTAAATTAACATGTAAATTAATCTAATATATATATACATCATAATTAGGATCTATTTAGCAAGTTAAAACACAATTTAAACTAATTAAAACTGAATTAAACACAGGGAAGCAAAACATAGTACTGTGCACGCACAGTGCATTATCCATGCACGCACGACACCGTGTCCGACACGACACGAGGGTTCATGTCACTCTAGAAATCTCGTGTCAGTCATGGATACAACACGTGTGTCAAGTTACACGTGTCCTAGTGTCGTGTGCACAGTGCAAACAGCCCCGAGCAGCAGGAAAAAGGATCTGCTCGCGCGCGCGTGTGGGTACCACGTGTTCCCGTGTCGTGGCGACACGACACCAGACCAAAACATGCTCAGAACACAAGAAACCCCTAGAAAAGATTAAAACCTAATTTTCTATTCAGTTACATTCCTAAAATTAAATCGAAATGCCCTTTGGGGCATTTCATCAAACACCTAAAACAAGGACTGATACGTGTCCGATACGGACACGTATAGGACTCAAAACCTTGGGTTAGCTAGTCCTATAGCTAGGTTGGGCCTAGGGCTTCCTAAATATGCAATAAAAATAGTATTTAATGGAAGGGATTAGAATATTACCTAGGGATTTGAAATGTAACTAAAAGCCCCAAATGAGAGGATCCTCAAACCACCAAAACTCTCCCAAATTGTTTCTTCCCTGAAATTACTCAATAACAATAGCAAGTACAATAATTTTAGGTCCTATTGCAATTGGTTTGGGGGAAAAATGAATTGAAATAGAATTTCTATGAATTAAAGAAGACGAAGACTCACCTCTTTCCAAACTTGCAAAATATTCCTAACGGAAGCTAGCCCTAATTTCTAGGAGGGGATTAAATAGGTGGGAATCCCTAGGCTTAGTGTGGCCGGCCAAGTGGGATGGGGTAGGGCTAGGTTACATGGTTTGGGTTGGGCCTCTAAGGCTAAAATCACAAGTCATGACTTGTGAAACCACAAGCCATTTACTATTCAAATCAATTCCTAATTTTCCTAAATTAAATCTAATTGGTTAATTACCACTAACTTAGGTCAAGCTAAGGTTTTCCATAACCTAACCAATAGTCATGACCTAGGTTAGCCTCTAGGACAGTCTCCTAAGTCAACATGTGTCAAAGTCTAAAATAGCACCAAATCAAAAATACTAAAAATCACTTAAAAATTCTAATAATTATAATTAATATTAATAATTCCAAATTAATTCTAAAATTTTAAAAATGACCAAAATACCTCCAAGCTAGAAAAGTGGCAGTGACAAATCTATCCTCCTTAAAATAATTTCGTCCTCGAAATTAAAGGCGAAACTAACTGCTGAGAAGGATAGAAAAGTATACCTCAGGGTCCAAAAAGATAGGGGTACCGCTCGCACATCTCATCCTCCCGCTCCCAGGTATACTCTCCTGGAGAATGATGCCTTCATGCGACGTGTACTAAGGGTATCACCTGGTTCCTCAGTACCTTCTCCCGGTGATCCAGAATCTCCACAGGCTGCTCTGGATAACTGAGAGTAGGTCCAACCTCAATCTCCGAATGATCGAGCACATGGCTAGGGTCAGCCACGTACCGTTTCAACTGTGATACATGGAATATGTTGTGAACTTCCACTAGTGCAGGTGGCAAGTCTAGCCTGTATGCCACGTCACCGACTCTCCCGTTGATAACGAAAGGGCCGATGAAGCGCGGGCCAAGCTTCCCACCTCCACCAAAATGTATCGTATAATGAGTCGGAGATATCCGCAGAAAAACCATGTCTCCAACCTAATCACAAGCAAGGTCTCAAGTTACTAAAAATCAAACACGATCAATCAAACAAAACAAAAATACAACCTACTTCTAATCCCATCTCTAAATCTGTACCTCAAACTCCAACGGCCTCCGGTGGCTATCGACCCAGTGCCGATGTCTGTCCTGTGCCATGCGAAGTCTGTCCCTGATGAGCTTCACCTTCTCGACTGCGTCAACAACCATCTCTGGTCCCAGTAAAGCTTGTTCTCCAACATCATCCCAAAATAAGGGTGTACGACACATACGCCCGTACATAGCCTCAAACGGTGACATCTCAATGCTGGCCTGGTAACTGTTGTTGTAAGCAAACTCCACCAAATGTAGATGATCTTCCCAGGAACCTCCAAAATCCAGGACGCACGTCTGCAGCACATCCTCAAGGGTCTGAATAGTCCTCTCTGACTGTTCGTCCGTCTGGGGATGGTATGCAGTACTAAACTTGAGCTGAGTGCCCAAATTAGTCTACGACTCATCCAGAAATGGAAAGTAAAGCGACTATCCCGATCTGAGACGATGCTGACGGAAACTTTGTTAATCCTGACTATCTGCCGCATGTACAACTCTGCAAGCCTCTCTGTAGACGTATCCACCTTGAATGGCAAGAAGTGGGCCGATTTGGTCAACCTGTCAACGATGACCCAAATCGCGTCTTTCCCTCCCGCGACAACCCAGATACGAAATCCATGGTGACATGTTCCCAATTCCACTCTGGAATAGGCAACGGCAGCAATAATCCTCCGGGCCTCTGCCTCTCTGCCTTGACCTGCTGACAAACCAAGCATCTAGCTATGAAGCGAGCTACCTCCCGCTTCATCCCGTACCACCAGACATGCTCTCGCAGATCCATGTACATCTTGTTAGCACTAAGATGTATAGAGTACTGCGATCTGTGAGCCTCCTGCATGATCTGCTCTCTGAGCTCCCCGCTAGGCACACATAACCTGGAACCGTGCCTCAGGGTACCATCCTCTGCAAGTGAAAACTTGCCATCCACCAACCCTGTACGAACCTGCTCTCGGATACACTGCAGAGCCACATCCTCGAACTGCGTCCCTTGATCCTCTCCATCAAGTTCGACTGTATCTGAAGGCCCCATAACTGCATCTACACTCTGGGCACGATCACCTCAATCCCAAGGCTCTCTAAGTCTGCAAGCAGGTGTCGATCCATGGTCAAACACATGGCTGTCGGATACCTACTCAAGGCATCGACAACCACGTTGGCCTTTCCCGGGTGATACTGAAGTGAGATGTCAAAGTCCTTCATCAACTCTAGCCATCTGTGCTGCCTCATGTTGAGCTCTTTCTGTGTAAACACATACTTCAAGATCTTGTGATCTGTGAAAATCTCCACCCTCTCGCCATACAAATAGTGCTTCCACAACTTCAGAGCAAAAATCACCGCTGCCAGCTCCAGGTCATGGGTAGGGTAGTTCTTCTCATGGGGACGTAATTGCCAGGAAGCATAGGCAATCACCTTCCCATGCTGCTGCAAGACACAACCCAGCCCCTTCCCTGAAGCATCAATATAAATAGTGAATCCACCCGATCCTGAAGGCAATATCAGAATCGGAGCTGTCGTAAGCCGCTTCTCCAACTCATCAAAAGCTGCCTGACACTCCTCTGACCAAACAAACTCAGTACCCTTCCAGGTCAACTGTAACGCCCCAGTCCTAAGATACTTAGGACCAAATACGTTGACATGCCAGCTGCATATATACAAAGAATACTCCAATATATGGAATCCTAGTATATATACATAAGCTGTAATAAAATAATTGCAGGCCAGAACATCAATAAACTATATCTCATCCACAGCAAATACAGAAGATAAAAAGAATCCAAATAAAATAAATGAGTGAGTCAAATGATAGCCGAGTGGACATGCCCATACCAAACAGCTATAAAAATAATCTCAAATAAAGTAGATGTCCACTAAGAGTCTCAAAGAACAACATGAATCTATATATCAGCGGGCAACGCATCGTCATCAAGGTATGAAGGGTCCAGTGCCGAGCCATACTCCTGCGAAAAATCGTCTATACCTGAAGAGATCACCAGGTCCTCAGAGGGACATAACAAGGTACAGGAAGAACATGCCATATGAACTGAATATAAATGCACCATAAAATAAAGATAAAGTAAAGTGTCCAAACCATAACACGGTTCAATATCCCATCATCGAAACAGTAGGCTACCCCTACAACCAAACAAGGACAAGGGGTAACTTACTACTCCGCGATGTGATATTTTTCCATGCCATGATTGGAACATAAAATTTGCTAAGGTTTCCTATCCTTTCTAGTAGGCTAATTTTAGAAGACATATCGATGTATGGGCAGGTGAAGGCTGACTCCCCCAGGACAAGTAACAACTCACAACACGCATACGTCAAGTACCAATACTATCAGCCGGCATAACTCGAGGCTAGCGGCCCACATGACCCATCAGTCCACATAGCTCGAGGCTAGTGACCCTCGCGACTCGACAACCGTAGTACGCAATTACTACATCTTTTGGATTTGGGGTAGCCCATACATTTAACTGTCTTCTTCCTCCCAAGGACACTAATAAAAGGTAGTTCGCTAAGACTAGGTCCATATGCATATAAAAAGACAAGAAGAAAAAATAACTGAAGCAAAAATATAATGAACTAAAAATAGCAAGTAATGGATCCAACTGAAAACAGATAATAAATATGCAGTAAATAATAAAATAAAGATGCATCTAATTATAAACAGTAAATAAGGCAAGGTATCTTGCCTGAGGGTGGTGCGAGAAGCAGCAAAATCCAATAATCAGAATCGTCAACACGAAAGTCAAAATCCACAAGAAGCTCCGGATGCTGAAACAAACATCACGAACGAGTTTGGAATAAAAGATATGCCTAGGAAACGCCTGTCCAAAAGTCAAATTCTGGAACAGGGGCAAAATCGTAATTTTGGGTCAAAATGATATCCGCCGTTGGACCCGTCTTGCACCGAAACGCGTGCTAATGTCTAAAGTCGTCAAACTATATGTCTACGGATCCGGTTTGAGGAGACGAACCCAACGGCATATCCAATTTTGGATTCTGATGAGCCGTGCACAAAATCGCCCGTTTGAGTGGATCGCGGGCCCGCCAAAAAGGGGTTCCAATTCGACCTTCTCAGAATCGGACCAAACTTGGGATACAGGACTAGAATTTTGATTCGGACCTGTTGGCGCAAGTTTCGTCTCGAATTGACAACTGTACACAAAGTTATGGCCAAGTTTGCAAAAGGTCGATACGGGGGTATCTTGACGGATACAGACTGATTTCGTCGTGCACACACAATGAAACTGGGTTCCGTCAGTTCCCACACGTCGGCAACGTCCTTATGCGCCTTTCGATGCATATAGCACGCGACCACGTCGCCCGGTTTGTCGGGGCGCACGCCGTATCGGGAAAAGTTTTCCGAAATTTGAAGATTAAAACCCAGTTTTTCTCTAAAATTTTAAACTGTTTTAATTCCGATCTAAGCAATGTAAAATAAAACTAAAAGATAGGTTTCCATTACCTATGTGTTGTTATTAACTCTGTTCAAACAGTTTGTCAAAACAGTCAAGGAATCGACCAAAAATGGCCTTCCAACTTGGGGTTTCGAACTCATGGATTGCTCTATTTTTTAACAGATTGTCACCAACTTTGTGATAATTTCACAGGCCAGTTATTTGATTTCCCTATAACTCATTTACTGGATCTTCTAGAGGGTTAAATAGGGTTTCCATATCAGTTTTTGAAACTAAAAACGATGAAGCGTAGGCGGAGAATTTTGGATGGCAAGAAGGTACCTCGTAGTCGTGTGTCCGAACAGGGGCCCTATTCTCCTCGAGTTGGGCGGTGCTTCGACGGCTTTTGGCTCGTTACAGACACTCCAGTCGGCGGCTGCAGGTGACAGGAGTGGTCACCTAGGGCTGGTGGTAATCGGGGTTCGTTGTTGGAGTTTGAAGAAAAGTTTTCGGTTAAGGTTTTTTTTTTTTTTTCGCCAGGTTCTTCAACACTGCCGAACACAATACTCTTTGGTTTTTGAATTCGATTTAAATTGAATTCATAGATTTGATCGTAATCTAACTACGATTTGGAATTAGGAAGGATAGGATCAACCTCTACTAAATATTAGATTTGATTTTTGAATGAAATAGAATCTTGAATCCCTTTGAAATATACACAGCCGTGTATACTGATCCTAGTAGCAGCGGGGGATTTCCCTATGGGCTGACTCACGAGATTTTGTATTCCAAAATCTCGTGAGTTAAAAAGATTTGCTTTGATTTTTTTTCCTTCTTTCCAGAGACCTGAGTCTCTATTTGCTTTGCGGAATAGGGTGGGGGAAAGAAAAGGCCGGGTTCGGCTTTGCAAGAAAGAGGAACAGTGCATAGCACTGTTCCATGCCTTTTTTTTTGCGCTAAAGGGCTGTGCTGACGTCAGCATGACGTCAGCTTCTTCTTTTTTTAAATTCTAATTCCCTGTGTACTTTTATATATATATATAATAAATAAAATATTTGAATAGAAATATTTGAGTTAGTAAATATATTCCTATTAAAATAGTTAATGCACCTTTATATTAGTACTATTCAATTATTACTATTAATAATCATTCTAGCATTCAAAATACTAAAATAATTTAGAAAGCAAGGTTTAACCATATGTTATATACAAGAAAATATTCAGTATTATCATTTAGTAAATGTTTTAATATCTAACCATAATAGACTTGGAAAAATCTCTAACACCAATAATAATTATATAATTAATATTTTGTAAATATTTACTAAGCGGGACTTTATATACGTATTTAGGTATGAAATCTATCATTAATATTATACAACAAGAAAATAAACCAATAATTTACAATTCATTCTAAAATAGTAAAAATTCAATTTAAGTCGAAAATAAATACCCAAAAATTTGGGGGTTTACATCCTACCCAACTTATAAGAATTTCGTCCTCGAAATTAAAAATAGACTTAATATAAAAATATAATTAGGCTGAATAAGAAGGAAGAGTAATTATATCAAATATCCAATCCTAACTTAGTTTTTGAAAATATGGATGGGGTAGTCATAGAAGAAATCCATCTGACAACATATTCTATAAGGTAGGACATTCTTAGTCTGGCATGGTTCATGGGTATCCAGTCGTTTGAGGGATTGTGACAAAATCGCATGGTAAAATCAATTGGGACGAGAATGGACATACATGGTTTGCTACAAAGAAATTGTGTTATACATGTGGTGTAATTGAAATGGAGCATAGGATGGAGTGTTTGCTTGGGACATGTATGTCATAGGTGTAGAGTGGCTTGTCTAGTTCAGGAGGGTGGTATTTGTTGGAAGAAAATGGTTAGTGTTGTGCTTCAAATTTTAAAGTCACAATATGAGTATCAATAGTATTGCGGATAGAATTGGACGTTGTGAACTACTAGGTATTTTGCTCGGTTGGAGGAACTGTGTCAAGTCAAAGATTGTTCTTCAAATTTCGGACAATAGTGAAATGATTACCCATGCCACCTTTACGCTTCCGTGTTAGTGAGGGTTGCCAGGATGACACAGGTACCGAGGGTGTTGGATGATTCACTCTTCTATAGCACAAGACGATTTCTGATGGAGTAACAAATTATAAGGTACATCATGCAAGGATCTCTAGCTGCTAAGTCATAAATCTCTATAATAAGATTGCTAGACTATAGTCAATAGATTTTTAATGGTGTCGAAGGTACTGCATATGTATTATCACTGGTAACTAGCAATTCATATTAAGACAAGTATTATGATATGCATGTTGACCAAGCTAATGGATGTGTTGTTCGAACGCTAAGCCATGTCTAAAACAAATAAATATTATAACTGGAATAATACCTGCCAATTCTCTAACTTCAGGATTGGTGCCTATCACAGCCATACTAAATGCTTGCCCATGCCTTTGTCCATTTATCTCTTGTCTAGCTTGACTAACTTGTGCCGGTTGGTCAGCTAAGTGTGATCCTCTAGGATAACTTCTATAGGGTGGTTGATTTGGCTCTGCTACTGGTCTTGGTGCTACGGGTCCTTGCATCCGATGTTGTGCTGTCTTTAGTCGTTCTGTGCAGTCTCGGGCCTTGTGATGATTGGAGCCACAAATCATGCATTGTCCTAATCTGCGACGACAATCCTTCATGACATGACCTTTCCTATGACAGAAGCGACATGTAAGAAGTGCATCAATTGGATAAGGTGATACTCTTGTTGGTGGCTGTGTCGTAGAATGTCTGATTGGTCCACCATGGATAAGGTTACTTGGCCCAGTTGCTGGAATATGGCGTCTCTGAGCCTGTTGTATTTCCTTGTCAAGGAGTTCCTGGCTTCTAGCTTCTTCTAACACTGCAGCATAAGAAACCCTAGACTGCACTGTAGTATGCTTCTTGAGCTCTGGTGTCAATCCTTGGTGAAATCTCTTGGCCCTTTCCTGCTCAGTAGAAATCAGTGTCTCACCGAATCTGCTCAGTCGACTGAATTCTGCATCGTATTCATCAACGGTCATGTTCCCTTGCTTGAGGTGTAGGAACTGATCATAGAGGGCATCGCGTACATGGATAGGAAAGAACCTCTCATTGAAGAGTTTGTAGAATTCTTCCCTGGTCTGATTGGCTCCCAAGCGTCTTCCTTCGGCTTCCCACCAATGATGGGCATTGTCTTCCAAGAGCAAGTCTACTGCTGTCATCCAATCATTTGTTGGCAACTGGGACACCCTTAGCAGCTTCTCCATGCTGATAAGCCACGCGGTGACCTCGAGTGGTTCCTCGGTACCTCTGAAGGGCTTGGGATTCATATCTATGAAGTCATTGATAGAGCCCTCATATGGATGTAGAGCTGGTGCTGGTACCGGTGTCAGAGGTGGAGGTGGGGGCCTAGTTAGTGCTTCCGTCATGCTCTGCCTCATCATCTCAGCCTGTTGCCATTGAGTCTGTATCACAGCGTACATGAACTGTGTAGTAGGGTTCTCATCCTCTGATGGTGGAGGCATTTGTGGTCCGCACTGAGGTAGGAACTGTTGAGTGAATGGTGGTGGAGGGGGTGGTACATTCTCTTCGGTTGGTGCCTCGGTAGTCTGCCCAGTCTGGATAACCGGTGTCACTTGGGTTCCCTGTTGTACCATCGATGGGGTCATGGTGGCCTGCGACTGTCCTGGCTGATACGGGGTCACCGGGGTCATTGGTAGGACCTCTCTCTCCTGAGTGGCTGCATCACCAAGTGTGATCGCCGAAGGAGGAACGTGTCCGCTTCGAAGATTCATCCTTACTGGCACGAAAAATAGAAAAATGTTAGAATAGATTCAAGCAAGTTACAGGTCAAGCAGTTGAGGAAGAGTTGTCAACAAAGTTACGGATGATATTTTGGAGAAATAAGTTAACTATATCTCATTGAATAATTTTATGAAGAGCGAACCAAGTGCACTAGGTTGATCAGACCATCATGCACCGGTTCTGATAGACAATATGTTAGTGGGGTACCTCCAATAACATATATGTCATGAACAAGCTCGAAAAGTGAATAGGCTTGCAAAATCTAGGCTATAATAGCAGCATTAGTCAAGATGGTAAAACATAAGTACGCGAGATAATAATAAAAAAATAAAAAAAAATTCAGTCTTTTAAGAATCGAAGTTTTGTTCGAGTTTCGTACCATATAGACGTCCTACTGTCTTCTAGTCTGAGGCCATGGTACGGTCAAGGAAGGGTTAGATCGTGAGGCATTCTGCCCAACTTATAAGAGTTAAGCTAGTAACGATGGAACATGTCTACCTAGTACGAGTCGTCGTCCTAACCTCTACCAAGCACGAATTAGACTGATTTTATGAAGAGTTAGATATTAGGCAGTACAGGTAATCAGAGAGAGTTCGAAAAGTTTGGAGGTCAAAGGAGGCAATAATCATGGATGAGATACTATTCCTGTTCCTATATGCAGGCTTGTTGGACACAGTCATGTAACCCAACAATATTTTCTGACCTGCATGGCCCACCACAAAAATATGTAACGCCCCAGTCCCAAAATACTTAGGACCAAATACGTAGACATGCCAGCTGCATATATACAAAGAATACTCCAATATATGAAATCCTAGTATATATACATAAGCTGTAATAAAATAATTACAGGCCAGAACATCAATAAACTATATCTCATCCACAGCAAATACAGAAGATAAAAAGAATCCAAATAAAATAAATGAGTGAGTCAAATGATAGCCGAGTGGACATGCCCGCACCAAACAGCTATAAAAATAATCTCAAATAAAGTAGATGTCCACTAAGAGTCTCAAAGAACAATATGAATCTAGATATCAGCGGGCGACGCCTCGTCATCAAGGTATGAAGGGTCCAGTGCCGAGCCATACTCCTGCGAAAAATCGTCTATACCTGGAGATATCACCAGGTCCTCAGAGGGACATAACAAGATACAGGAAGAACATGCCATATGAACTGAATATAAATGCACCATAAAATAAAGATAAAGTAAAGTGTCCAAACCATAACACGGCTCAATATCCCATCATCGAAACAGTAGGCTACCCCTACAACAAAACAAGGACAAGGGGTAACTTACTACTCCGCGATGTGATATTTTTCCATGCCATGATTGGAACATGAAATTTGCTAAGGTTTCCTATCCTTTCTAGTAGGCTAATTTTAGAAGAAATATCGATGTATGGGCAGGTGAAGGCTGACTCCTCCAGGACAAGTAACAACTCACAACACGCACACGTCAAGTACCAATACTATCAGCCGGCATAACTCGAGGCTAGCGGCCCACGTGACCCATCAGTCCACATAGCTCGAGGCTAGTGACCCTCGCGACTCGACAATCGTAGTACGCAATTACTACAGCTTTTGGATTTAGGGTAGCCCATACATTTAACTGTCTTCTCCCTCCCAAGGACACTAACAAAAGGTAGTTCGCTAAGACTAGGTCCATATGCATATAAAAAGACAAGAAGGAAAAATAACTGAAGCAAAAATATAATGAACTAAAAATAGCAAGTAATGGATCCAACTGAAAACAAATAATAAATATGCAGTAAATAATAAAATAAAGATGCATCTAATTATAAACAGTAAATAAGGCAAGGTATCTTGCCTGAGGGTGGTGCGAGAAGCAGCAAAATCCAATAATCAGAATCGTCAACACGAAAGTCAAAATCCACAAGAAGCTCCGGATGCTGAAACAAACATCACGAATGAGTTTGGAATAAAAGATATGCCTAGGAAACGCCTGTCCAAAAGTCAAATTCTGGAACAGGGGCAAAATCGTAATTTCGGGTCAAAATGATGTCCGTCGTTGGATCCGTCTTGTACCGAAACACGTGCCAATGTCTACGGTATCTAAAGTCGTCAAATTATATGTCTACGGATCCGGTTTCAGGAGATGAACCAATGACATGTCCAATTTTGGATTCCGATGAGTCGTGCACAAAATCGCCCGTTTGAGTGGGTCGCGGGCCCGCCAAAAAGGGGTTCCGATTCGACCTTTTCAGAATCGGACCAAACATGGCATACAAGACCAGAATTTCGATTCGGACCTGTTGGCGTAAGTTTCGTCTCGAATCGACGACTGTACACGAAGTTATGGCCAAGTTTGCAAAAGGTCGATACGGGGGTATCTTGACGGATACGGACTGATTTCGTCGCGCACACACGACGAAACTGGGTTTCGTCAGTTCCCACACGTCGGCAACGTCCATACGCGCCTTTCGATGCATATAGCATGCGACCACGTCGCCCGGTTTGTCGGGGCGCACGCCGTATCGGGAAATGTTTTCCGAAATTTGAAGATTAAAACCCAGTTTTTCCCTAAAATTTTAAACTGTTTTAATTCCGATCTAAGCAATGTAAAATAAAACTAAAAGATAGGTTTCCATTACCTATGTGTTGTTATTAACTCTGTTCAAACAGTTTGTCAAAACAGCCAAGGAATCGACCAAAAATGGCCTTCCAACTTGGGGTTTTGAACTCATGGATTGCTCTATTTTTTAACAGATTGTCACCAACTTTGTGATAATTTCACAGGCCAGTTATTTGATTTTCCTATAACTCATTTACTGGGTCTTCTAGAGGGTTAAATATGGTTTCCAGATCAGTTTTCAAAACTAAAAACGATGAAGCGTAGGTGGAGAATTTTGGATGGCAAGATGGTACCTCGTAGTCGTGTGTCCGAACAGGGGCCCTTTTCTCCTCGGGTTGGGCGGTGCTCCGATGGCTTTTGGCTCGTTACAGACACTCCAGTCGGCGGCTGCAGGCGACAGGAGTGGTCGCCTAGGGCTGGTGGTGATCGGGGTTCGTTGTTGGAGTTTCAAGAAAAGTTTTCGGTTAAGGTTTTTTTTTTTCGCCAGGTTCTTCAACACTGCCGAACACAATACTCTTTGGTTTTTGAATTCGATTTAAATTAAATTCATAGGTTTGATCGTAATCTAACTACGATTTGGAATTAGGAAGGATAGGATCAACCTCTACTAAATATTAGATTTGATTTTTGAATGAAACAGAATCTTGAATCCCTTTGAAATATACACAGCCGTGTATACTGATCCTAGTAGCAGCGGGAGATTTCCCTATGGGCTGACTCACGAGATTTTGTATTCCAAAATCTCGTGAGTTAAAAAGATTTGCTTTGATTTTTTTTTCCTTCTTTCCAGAGACCTGAGTCTCTGTTTGCTTTGCGGAATAGGGTGGGGGAAAGAAAAGGCCGGGTTCGGCTTTGCAAGAAAGAGGAACAGTGCTTAGCACTGTTCCATGCCTTTTTTTTGCGCTAAAGGGCTGTGCTGACGTCAGCATGACGTCAGCTTCTTCTTTTTTTAAATTCTAATTCCCTGTGTACTTTTATATATATATATATATATAATGAATAAAATATTTGAATAGAAATATTTGAGTTAGTAAATATAGTCCTATTAAAATAGTTAATGCAGCTTTATATTAGTACTATTCAATTATTACTATTAATAATCATTCTAGCATTCAAAATACTAAAATAATTTAGAAAGCAAGGTTTAACCATATGTTATATACAAGAAAATATTCAGTATTATCATATAGTAAATGTTTTAATATCTAACCATAAAAGACTTAGAAAAATCTCTAACACCAATAATAATCATATAATTAATATTTTGTAAATATTTACTAAGAGGGACTTTATATACGTATTTAGGTATAAAATCTATCATTAATATTATACAACAAGAAAATAAACCAATAATTTACAATTCATTCTAAAATAGTAAAAATTTAATTTAAGTCGAAACTAAATACCCAAAAATTTGTGGGTTTACATCAACCGAGTCAACGGCTCTGCAACCCGGGCGAAATCCTGCACAAATCTCCTATAATATCCTGCCAGCCCCAGGAAACTCCTGATCTCTGCCACTGAAGTCGGCGCTGCCCAAGCCTCAACTGGTGTGATCTTCTTCGGGTCCACTGAGATACTATCTCTAGTCACCACATGACCCAAGAAGTCAACTCTGTCGAGGAAGAACTCGCACTTCGAGAGCTTGCCATACAATCTCTCCCTCCTGAGTGTCTCTAGCACCACTCTCAAGTGCTCCTCGTACTCCTCCTCTATCTTCGAATACACCAGGATATAATCAATGAATACCACCACGAACTTGTCCAAGTACTGGTGGAACACCTTGTTTATAAGGTTCATAAATACTGCTGGTGCATTGGTCAGCCCAAACGGCATAACCAAAAACTCAAACTGCCCGTACCGCGTCCTGAAAGCGGTCTTAGAAATATCCTCCCTCTTCACCTTCACCTGGTGATAACCTGACCTCAAATCAATCTTGGAGAACATCCGAGCTCTGCTCAACTGATCAAAGAGATCATCGATCCGCGGCAGTGGGTATCTGTTCTTAATCGTCAGGTTGTTGAGTGCCCTGTAGTCGATACACATCCGTACCGACCCATCCTTCTTAGGTACGAAGAGTACCGGTGCACCCCAAGGTGAAGAACTCGATCGAATGAAGCCCTTGTCCTGCAGCTCATCCACCTGCTTCTTCAGCTCCATCAATTTACTATTGTTCACTCGATAGACATGTTGAGAAATCGGTTCCGCATCGGGAACCAAGTCTATCGAGAACTCTACATCCCTGTCCGGTGGAAGCCCTGGCAACTCCTCTAGAAATACGTCCATAAACTCTGCGATCAAGGGATGCGGAGCCACCTGCTCCTCAACTGAAGCTCCACAGAAGACGCCACTGTCCTGCTCAGCCTGCCGCCGGGTATACTCAAACTCTGGCACTCCTGGCGCCCCAAACAAAACTCTACCCCCTCAGCAATCAATGCGGGCGTGATGTCTACTCAGCCAGTCCATACCTAATACAATGTCGTAGTTCGGTAGTGGCATGACGAGTAAACTCACTCCCAACTCTCGGCCTCCCAATATGATGCTCTGCCCTCTGCAAACATCACTCACGAGGATGACCCCACCACCGGTCGTGATCTTGTAGGTCCTAGGCAATGGTTCAGAAACCAGACTGTGTCTAATAGCATACGATACTGACACAAAGCTGTAGGAAGCCCCGGAATCAAAGGGTGCAAATGCTGGAAGGGTATTGAGAAGAACTGAACCTGCTATCAGCTCTCCGATGGCCTCTGCATCCTCAGCCGCCATGGGGAAAGCTCACCCCTGCTGTCCACCTCGTGCCTGCTGCTGGTGCTGCTGGAACCGCTGCTGCTGGGTCGGCAATGGCCCCTTTCGGCTGACCTGCTGGAACCTTGGCTGCCCCAGCTGTAATGCCTGTGGTTCGTATTACGTATTTTGGAAATACGTGTACGTGTCTTTTCTTGTATTATTCCTTGTTTAGCTCTCGGCTTGGTTTAACTCTCGGTTTGGGTTGGCTTGGTTTGGCCGGCCCAATGCTTGGTTCATCATGGACCAAGGGTGGAACACCTTAGCCTATGCTTCTCCTTCATTTCCACCACAACCCCCTCTTTATTATCCCCACCAACCTTCTCTCTCCTCCATAATTCTCATTTACTTCTCCTTCCCCTACCATTACTCTTCTCCACCAACCAAGAACACCATAGGCAAGTGCAACTTGCTTCCACAAGAGAACTCCTTTTGATGGCTTCATTAGCTTCTCCTCATGATTCTAAACCACATTAGAACTTGTCATTTTCCATTTTGAGGCTTTATTTCTTGTAGATCTAGAGTTTTGTTACTTTCAGATTTTTGGTGGTTTTGATCTATTAAACTTCTTTGTTTTCAAGTTTTGATGGTTCCATGTTGTAGAGCATTTCATTCTACCTAATTTTGACCTTTGGAAAGTTGGATTCGGACTTGTTTTGACCAAGATTTGGACAATTGAAGCTTAGATTCAACTTTAGAGCTCTTGCTGTTCTTGCCATTTAGAGAAGACAGTGAACAGTGAGCTAGCTTTTAGCTTATGCCGCTGAGCTGTACGCTGCTCTTTAGCGAGCGTACGCTAGCCTTCGTACGCTGCTCTTTAGCGAGCGTACGCTAGCCTTCGTACGCCGCTCTTTAGCGAGCGTACGCTAGCCTTCATACGCTGCTCTTTAGCGAGCGTATGCTAGCCTTCGTACGCTGCTCTTTAGTAAGCGTACGCTCACCTTGATACGCTGCCTATTGGCAGCGTGTCTTGAGCGTACGCTGACCTGTAGCTTGAGCGTACGCGTGTCTTGGTACGCTAGCTTAAGCGAGCAAGGCGTACGCTGGCCCCTTTCGTACGCTAGCTCGAGCGTACGCAGTCTTGAGCGTATGCTAGCTTGAGCGTACGCTGACCTGTAGCTTGAGCGTGCCCTTGTGTACGCTGACCCTTGCGTACGCTTCCCATTGGAAGTGTATGGATCCTTTGGTACGCAGACCTGAGCGTACGCTAGCCTGAGCGTAGCCTGGCTTGAGCGTAGCCTGATTTCCCTTGATCTTCTATAGTCCTGTATATTGATATTTTATTAGATATTTAACGTCCATTTTATATCCTTACGCCTTTTGTCCTGAACTTGATAATCACGAATTTACTTGATATGTTTGGAATTGATAATTGAGCATGACGTGATAGTGACCCGTAGTGGAGCTCTCCTGACATAATAACTTGAGCATGACACGATAGTGGTCCGTCATGGCGTACTCCTGACAAGTACACTTGACATGATAAACCTGACATGTTATATCTTGATAAGCTGTTGCGACGGCTACCTGACATGACATGACCTGTACGAATAACCTGGACACCGTAGGCGATTGTGATTGTACAATAATCCAGTCCTGTCTTGCATCATGTCTAGGAGGGGACTCCTGAGTACCACGGTCAGGAGTACCTACTAAAATGGACTAAGGTTAACAACTAGATTAATACATTAGTCATGAAGAGATTTTTCCAGCTACAGGCAATTCCGTTACCTGGGAGCGCTTGGGATCTGTAGCCTGTCGTCGAGTAGGGCATATTTCCAGCACACTGTCATGTGTTGCACCCTTCAAACTGCTTAAGGGTACATGCGTTTCCTGGACGATGTACCCACCTGAATTCAACCCTAATCTCTCGACCAGGGTGACCTGGATGGTCTGCAGGGCTTGTGGCTGTGGAATAATCTCGCTGCATCTTGTTAGTAACTAGGATTGTGACAACCCTAGTTAGTTAAAGTATCAAGCCGTAATTCTTGCTTGGCCGTGAAATGATTGGACGGAGTCTAACCAGTCTAGTCTTGCCCTGATCCTGTTCCAGATTATGGAATGACCAGAATGCCTGTATTTATTTTACCGATAAATGGTAAGAATTCCAAGTTCTGTTCAGACGAAGGGTTACAACCCCGGTCCTTGTTTGGTTTACGGGTTGTAACCTAGTTATCTGAATAGTTCCATGGTTATCTCGTCGTATATCATCCTGGTGTATTTTCTTTATTTCCAGTTCTTACTTTTATTTATATCTTGTGCTGATTGCTGGTTTTAGTTCTTAAGTGAAGCCTCCTTTGTGGCTCTTGCTCTTTCTGGGGTCTGACCCAGCTGGTTTTGTGTGGCCAGATTTCGGAGCAACTCCAGAGGATCTACCGATTTCCCAGCCAGATGGTGGCTACTAGACGGAACCCTGGCAACGAGTGGGTTATTTTTGGCTCTCCCACTCTATTGTAAAAATATTCTTTTGAGGCATTTGGCCGACGAGCACCTGTTTAGCTCGATTGTACTTACTTACTGTCTGCCTACGGGCTGTAACATGATTGACAAATCCTAGGGTTGATCATGTATGACTAAACTCTTGCTAGTCCTAACATTTTGTAACGACTAGCTTCATGATCAGCTGAATATATAATATTTGGGACGCCTTATTATTGTATATTTAATGATCATACATCTTGTAACATTTACTTACTTGCTTGTGATTGAGACAATAGTCTTGTTCTTGACCTTAAGAGACTGATGGCTTGTAGATAAACCCTCAAATATCTAGACAGCCGTGACCATATAGTGGAGTGGATCCCATTTTATTATACGTAGCTGGCTATGTCTGCCTCCGCTCTCCAGTATTCTGGTTCTGGGGCGTGACATGGTTTAAGTGGTGGCCCATGCAGGTCTTGTAAATCAAGATATGTGAGGGTTTACCGAATAGATGTCTCAATCAGTATTCGTCCTTGATCTCTGTTCGTATCTTCTGAATCCCTGGATTTTGTCCTGATCATATGCTTGTATCGTTGCTCTGTCCTGGTCCTTCCTTATTGTTTCCTATGTCGTCTTCTTCAGCGGCATAGTACCTGACCCGGCCGATCAGCAAGGCGGAGCACCTCCCGCAGACCAGCAGCAACCTGGAGATCAAGCCCAGCATTCCGGAGTAGCCTCCAGAGTCGTGCCTTCTGGCGGAGAGCCACCAGTCCAGCCAGTTCAACCTGTAGAACATGATGACGGCACTTTGGTAGGACTCGTCAGGACCTTGATAGCTTCCCAAGACCGGCGTTGAGATGCCTTGCACCAGGCAGTGATGGATGCTTTGACCCGGGGTGGTCATCAGGGTAACAGCGCTGCCAATAGCTTCAAGCGCTTGAACCCTCCATTCTTCGACGGTAGTGAAGATGCTATCGCCGCAGATGCTTGGCTTCAGGACACAGAAGTGATTCTAGAAGCAGCCAGGCCCCCAGAGAACGAGAAGGTGGCCGTTGTGCGCCTGCAGTTGTTAGATCTTGCCCGCAGCTGGTGGGCAGCGCAGGCCGTTGGATTAGCAGCCCCCATTGCTTGGGCAATATTCAGGGAGAGATTCCAGACCAAGTATTTTGATACCATGGCTCGGTATGATCTGCAAACGAGGTTCACAAATCTGAAGCAAGGAGGCAGGACGGTCGATGGATATACGGTCGAGTTTTCGAGACTCAGTCGGTTTGCTTCCACCTTGGTGGCAACCGAGTATGATAGAGCCCAGCGATTCCAGCAGGGACTTTACCTGGAGATCTTGTTGGCAGTCGAGCAGTTTGAGCATCAGACTTTTGATGCAGTCTTGAGAGCAGCCCGGAGGCATGAGTATACCTCCCAGAGGATTGTGGACAGGGCCGAAGGTCGAAAGAGATCTCACGGCCAGATGAATCAGTCTTCAGCACCAGCCCCGGCAGCCAGGGCCTTGACTATTGGAGCTCCGAGGCGAGCGGCCTCAGTAACGTTGGTTCAGCATTCAACTCCGACGCACCCTCAGCAGCAGCAGAAGCAGAAGCAGTCTTCCGCAGTGGGATATTCTCATTGTGGGAAGCCAGGCCATGTGGTGGCAGAGTGCCGTAGGGCACAGGGATTGTGTCTGGCTTGTGGAGCACCAGACCATAGGGTTGGATCCTGCCCGAACAGCGGTGGTTCATCATCGTCCAACCTTTCTAGTTCTTCGGTGAGAGGACCAGCACCGGTCCAACAGCAACAGTATCCATTGACGAGGCCCTTGCCGCCTCAGTCCCAGGCATTTCAGCAGCAGAGCCCCCAGCAGTATGCGCAAGCCCAGGCCTTGAGTCAGAATAGGCAGCGAGGAATTCAGCAGAGGGGACCAGCACCCCGAGGGCATGGTCAGGCTATGGTGATGACCATGGAGGAAGGATTGGCACCAGGTGAGGTAGTGGCAGGTTCTATTCTCGTCAACTCCTTTCCAGCTTCAGCTTTATTTGATTCTGGTGCATCGCATTCTTTTATGTCTGCACGATTCGCGACACGGGTAGGATTGGAGCCCGAGTCATTATCAGTAAGGCTCAATATACTTACTGGTAACGGACTTGTGGGAGTAGATAGAGTGTTTTCCTCGTGTCGGATCGTAGTTAGCGGTAGAAAATTCCCCGCTAGGTTGATAGAGTTCCCGATGGCCGATTATGATGTGGTCCTAGGGATGGATTGGTTGAGGAACCAGTATGCTAGAATAGACTGCCATATTGGTAGGGTTGTTTTCAGCATTCCATGAGAGCTAGAGTTTTCTTTCTCTCGAGGCGAAGTTGAGTCATCTCCTCCTGTATTACGGATGGCAGTAGCAGCAGTTCAGTTGCCCAGGATAGTGGATGAGTTTCCAGATGTTTTTCCAAAGGAGCTTCCAGGTATGCCTTCGGAGCGGGAGATCGAGTTCACTATAGACTTGATTCCCGGGACAGCCCCAGTATCAGAGAGAGTCTACAGGATGGCGCCATCAGAGTTAGAGATCTTGTACAAGATGATTGAAGAACTTAGAACCAAGGGATTCATTCATGCTAGTGGATCGCCTTGGGGAGCCCCGATGCTTCTTGTGAAAAAAAAGGATGGTACGTCCAGGTTATGTGTTGATTATCATACCTTGAACTCAGTGACAATCAAGAACAGATTCCCTCTTCCAAGGATAGATGACTTGTTTGATCAACTCAAGGGGGCTTCAGTATTCTCGAAGATTGACTTGCGCTCAGGATATCACCTGATCAGAGTCAGAGAGCAGGACATCCCGAAGACAGCTTTTAGATCGAGATATGGGCATTGGGAGTTCCTTGTTATGCCTTTTGGAGCAACCAATGTGCCGGCAGTATTCATGGACCTCATGAATCGCATCTTCATGCCTTACTTGGATCAGTTTGTGATCGTATCCTTGGATGACATCCTGGTCTACAGCAAGAGTGAGGCGGAGCATGAGCAGCATCTCCGTATAGTTCTTCAGACTCTCAGGGAGCACCAGCTGTATGCCAAGTTCAGTAAATGCGAGTTCTGGCTCGACCGTATTTCGTACTTGGGTCATATCATCACCAGAGGAGGAGTAGAAGTGGATCCCCAGAAGATTGTAGCTATTGAGTCATGGCCAGTACCCAGCACCGTTGCAGAAGTTCGCAATTTCCTTGGATTGGCTGGCTATTACCGGCGATTTGTTTCAGACTTTGCTCGGATTTTAGCGCCATTGACCCAGTTGACCCGCAAGGATGCACAGTTTGCTTGCACAGCAAAGTGTCAGAGTTCTTTTGAGCAGTTGAAGCGAGGCCTGATAACAGCTCCTATTCTCACGCTTCCAGATGGGACCGGAGGATTCACAGTGTACTGTGATGATTCAGGCAGAGGTTTAGGATGTGTTCTGATGCAGCATGGAAAGGTAATAGCTTATGCATCACGACAACTTCGTGATCATGAGAGGAATTACCCAACCCATGACTTGGAGCTAGCAGCAGTGGTGTTTGCACTTAAGTTGTGGAGGCACTACTTGTATGGAGACAGGATGGAGATTTTCACCGACCACAAGAGCCTGAAGTATGTTTTCACCCAGAAGGATCTTAACATGCGTCAGAGGAGGTGGCTGGAGCTTCTTGTGGATTATGATGTCAACCTGCAGTATCATCCTGGGAAGGCCAATGTCGTAGCAGATGCATTGAGCAGGAGAGCCGGAGCTTATTTCCTAACAGCGCAACCAGAGCTGTTAGAAGATCTTCAGAAGATGGGTATTGAAGTTGTTCTCCCTTCCAGTGTGGCATTGATGGCCAGCATGCAAGTTCAGTCCACTATAGTCGAGAGGATCCGGATGGCGCAGTCGGCAGATTCCAAGCTTCAGCGACTCAGAGCAGAGTGTGAAGCAGGACGAAGACCAGAGTTATGTATTCATGAGGATGGTACACTTAGGCATGGTAAACGTCTTTGTGTACCCAGTGGAGATATCAGACAGGAGATCATGTCAGAGGCGCACAGTTCTCAGTATTCCATCCATCCTGGCAGTACGAAGATGTACCGTAATATCCGGCAGTATTTCTAGTGGAATGGCATGAAGCGGGAGATAGCTCGGTTTGTATCTCGGTGTTTGGTTTCCCAACAAGTTAAGGCTGAACATCAGAGGCCGGCTGGACTTCTTCAGTCCTTACAGATTCCAGAATGGAAGTGGGAGCATGTGACCATGGATTTCGTGACTGGATTACCTAGATCCCCAGCTGGTAGAGATGCTATCTGGGTTATAGTTGATCGGCTCACGAAGGTAGCTCACTTTCTTCCATTCAGAGTTGGTCAGTCGTCGGCTCAGTTAGCAGAGATGTATCTCCGACAGATTGTCAGATTGCACGGTGTGCCAGTCAGTATCACCTCAGACCGAGATTCAAGATTTACGTCGCACTTTTGGCGTAGCTTACAAGAGAGTTTGGGGACTCATCTCCAGTTCAGTTCAGCATATCACCCGCAGACAGATGGCCAGTCGGAGCGCACGATTCAGACTCTTGAAGACATGTTACGGTCTTGCACACTTGACTTCGGTGGTTCATGGGAAGATCATTTGCACCTGGTGGAATTCTCATACAACAATAGTTTCCAGGCCAGTATCCAGATGGCACCGTTCGAGGCACTGTATGGAAGAAAGTGCAGATCCCCGCTAGCCTTGGATGATGTTGGAGAGAGGCAGATGCTTGGTCCAGAAATGATTGCCCAGACAGCTGAAGTGGTCAGGCGAGTCAGAGATCATCTTCGAGTTGCCCAAGATCGCCAGCGCCATTGGGCCGATTCTCATCGGCGCCCTCTCGAGTTTTCGGTCGGCGATCATGTATTCCTGAGGATTTCGTCTAACCGTGGCGTCATTCGTTTCGGCGTACGGGAAAAGCTTAGTCCTAGGTATATAGGGTCGTTTGACATTCTGGAGCGAGTAGGAGATGTATCCTATCGTCTCGCTCTTCCACCGTCGCTAAGCGAGGTGCATGACGTGTTCCATGTATCCTAATTACGACGGTACATCCCGGACCCGAGCCACATCCTGGATCATTCGGAATTGGTTGTTGGTACCAACCTTTCGTATGAGGAGAGGCCCGTGTCTATATTGGATCGAAGAGAGAAGATCCTCAAGAACAAGACTATCAAGTTAGTCCGAGTTGCTTGGGGTCATCACTCTTTGGGGGAGTCTACGTGGGAGCGTGAGGATGATATCCGATCACGATATCCTGACTTGTTTGACTCGTGAGGTATAATGTCTTTCTTATGCCTCATGCCATCAATTCCTTGCTTGCATGATTGATTGATTGTCTAGTATAATTGCCTGTGAATAGTGTAGCTTGTTCTTATCCCTCTAGCCTCTTAATTAAATTCTGAGGACGGAATTCTTTTAAGGTGGGTAGAGTTGTAATGCCTGTGGTTCGTATTACGTATTTTGGAAATACGTGTACGTGTCTTTTCTTGTATTATTCCTTGTTTAGCTCTCGGCTTGGTTTAACTCTCGGTTTGGGTTGGCTTGGTTCGGCCGGCCCAATGCTTGGTTCATCATGGACCAAGGGTGGAACACCTTAGCCTATGCTTCTCCTTCATTTCCACCACAACCCCCTCTTTATTATCCCCACCAACCTTCTCTCTCCTCCATAATTCTCATTTACTTCTCCTTCCCCTACCATTACTCTTCTCCACCAACCAAGAACACCATAGGCAAGTGCAACTTGCTTCCACAAGAGAACTCCTTTTGATGGTTTCATTAGCTTCTCCTCATGATTCTAAACCAAATTAAAACTTGTCATTTTCCATTTTGAGGCTTTATTTCTTGTAGATCTAGAGTTTTGTTACTTTCAGATTTTTGGTGGTTTTGATCTATTAAACTTTTTTGTTTTCAAGTTTTGATGGTTCCATGTTGTAGAGCATTTCATTCTACCCAATTTTGACCTTTAGAAAGTTGGATTCGGACTTGTTTTGACCAAGATTTGGATAATTGAAGCTTAGATTCAACTTTAGAGCTCTTACTGTTCTTACCATTTGGAGAAGACAGTGAACAGTGAGCTAGCTTTTAGCTTATGCCGCTGAGCTGT
Organism: Iris pallida; assembly: GCA_029216955.1. Lineage (NCBI taxonomy): Eukaryota > Viridiplantae > Streptophyta > Magnoliopsida > Asparagales > Iridaceae > Iris > Iris pallida. Next base: position 113,401 of record JANAVB010001681.1, on the reverse strand, counting down.
ACGCTGCTCTTTAGCGAGCGTACGCTAGCTTTCGTACGCTGCTCTTTAGCGAGCGTACGCTAGCCTTCGTACGCTGCTCTTTAGCGAGCGTACACTAGCCTTCGTACGCTGCTCTTTAGCGAGCGTACGCTAGCCTTCCTATGCTGCTCTTTAGCGAGCATACGCTAGCCTTCGTACGCTGCTCTTTAGTGAGCGTATGCTCACCTTGATACGCTGCCTATTGGCAGCGTGTCTTGAGCGTACGCTGACCTGTAGCTTGAGCGTACGCGTGCCTTGGTACGCTAGCTTAAGCGAGCAAGGCGTACGCTGGCCCCTTTTGTACGCTAGCTCGAGCGTACGCAGTCTTGAGCGTACGCTAGCTTGAGCGTACGCTGACCTGTAGCTTGAGCGTGCCCTTGTGTACGCTGACCCTTGCGTACGCTTCCCATTGGAAGTGTATGGATCCTTTGGTACGCAGACCTGAGCGTACGCTACCCTGAGCGTAGCCTGGCTTGAGCGTAGCCTGATTTCCCTTGATCTTCTATAGTCCTGTATATTGATATTTTATTAGATATTTAACGTCCATTTTATATCCTTACGCCTTTTGTCCTGAACTTGATAATCACGAATTTACTTGATATATTTGGAATTGATAATTGAGCATGACGTGATAGTGACCCGTAGTGGTGCTCTCCTGACATAATAACTTGAGCATGACACGATAGTGGTCCATCGTGGCGCACTCCTGACAAGTACACTTGACATGATAAACCTGACATGTTATATCTTGATAAGCTGTTGCGACGGCTACCTGACATGACATGACCTGTATGAATAACCTGGACACCGTGGGCGATTGTGCTTGTACAATAATCCAGTCCTGTCTTGCATCATGTCTAGGAGGGGACTCCTGAGTACCACGGTCAGGAGTACCTACTAAAATGGACTAAGGTTAACAACTAGATTAATACATTAGTCATGAAGAGATTTTTCCAGCTACAGGCAATCCCGTTACCTGGGTGCGCTTGGGATCTGTAGCCTGCCGTCGAGTAGGGCACATTTCCAGCACACTGTCATGTGTTGCACCCTTCAAACTGCTTAAGGGTACATGCGTTTCCTGGACGATATACCCACCTGAATTCAACCCTAATCTCTCGACCTGGATGACCTGGATGGTCTGCAGGGCTTGTGGCTGTGGAATAATCTCACTGCATCTTGTTAGTAACTAGGATTGTGACAACCCTAGTTAGTTAAAGTATCAAGCCGTAATTCTTGCTTGGCCGTGAAATGATTGGACGGAGTCTAACCAGTCTAGTCTTGCCCTGATCCTGTTCCAGATTATGGAATGACCAGAATGCCTGTATTTATTTTACCGATAAATGGTGAGAATTCCAAGTTCTGTTCAGACGAAGGGTTACAACCCCGGTCCTTGTTTGGTTTACGGGTTGTAACCTAGTTATCTGAATAGTTCCATGGTTATCTCGTCGTATATCATCCTGGTGTATTTTCTTTATTTCCAGTTCTTACTTTTATTTATATCTTGTGCTGATTGCTGGTTTTAGTTCTTAAGTGAAGCCTCCTTTGTGGCTCTTGCTCTTTTTGGGGTCTGACCCAGCTGGTTTTGTGTGGCCAGATTTCGGAGCAACTCCAGAGGATCTACCGACTTCCCAGCCAGATGGTGGCCACTAGACGGAACCCTGGCAACGAATGGGTTATTTTTGGCTCTCCCACTCTATTGTAAAAATATTCTTTTGAGGCGTTTAGCCGACGAGCACCTGTTTAGCTCGATTGCACTTACTTACTGTCTGCCTACGGGCTGTAACATGATTGACAAATCCTAGGGTTGATCATGTATGACTAAACTCTTGCTAGTCCTAACATTTTGTAACGACTAGCTTCATGATCAGCTGAATATGTAATATTTGGGACGCCTTATTATTGTATATTTATTGATCATACATCTTGTAACACTTACTTATTTGCTTGTGATTGAGACAATAGTCTTGTTCTTGACCTTAAGAGACTGATGGCTTGTAGATAAACCCTCATATATCTAGACAGCCGTGACCGTATAGTGGAGTGGATCCCATTTTATTATACGTAGCTGGCTATGTCTGCCCCCGTTCTCCAGTATTCTGGTTCTGGGGCGTGACACCAGCTCCTTCTGGTATCGGACGCATCAACGCAACTGGACAATCTCACATCAGGTGGTCCGCCGAAGCACACATCAAGCATCTATCGAGTCTCTTCCTATACTCGTCCTACTTGTGCCCAGGCTTCTTACAGAAAGTACAACTGGTAGCCTGCTGCCTGGGTGCCTGCTGCCCTCTCTGCTGCTGGTGCTGCACCTGTTGAAAAGGTGCACGACCCTGATGCTGGTGCTGCTGCTGAACTGGCCCCTGCTGCTGAAAGTGCTGCTGGAAGTGAGGCCTCTTGGCCGGCCCCTGACTGCTGCTACCACCCAGGAAGTTACGACCCCTCTTCTGCTTCAGCCCTAGGTCGTCTTCCGTCGCCATAGCCCCAGAAAATATCTCAGCAAATGTAGCATTCCGGTCGCTCTTAGTCAGCGACCGAACCTCTCTAATCAAGCCTCGGCAAAACTTCCTCGCCTTCGTCTTCTCTATCAAGTCATCTATAAAATGGGACAGTATACAAAACTCTCCAGCATACTCAACTACCGTCTGGTTCCCCTGAACCAGACCCTCGAACTGTGCCTCGATACCTCCCAAGGCCACATCAGGAAAGAACTGCTCCTTAAACAGCTCCTTGAACTGGGCCCAAGTCTGGCCCTCAACTCCCATCCCGGGATCTGTCTGATACCACGCTCGGGCTAAGTCCTACATCTGACTGCCCACCGCCTCGATCTGGAGTCGATCTGATATCTCCGCCAATCGAAAGATCTTCTTGATATGCTCTATCCCGTTGTCTGCATAGTGGATGCCCTCTGTGCTGAAGAACGCCCGAGGGTGCATCTTTTGGAAGTCCTGTATATCCTTCTCCCTCCGACCGGGCTGCTGCAGGGTCCCTGAGCTGTAATCATCTCGACTGTAGTGCGAACCAGCTGGTGTGCCTCATCGATCCCCTGTCGAAAATCTGCAGTATGCTCGTCTGCTGCTGCTGGTACGACTCCAGAATCCTCTCCACGAAGGAGAAGAGATGTGCAGCATCTACCATCCCCGCAGGCGGAGGCGGCTGCGGTGGAAGGATCTCAGGAATCACAACGCTCGGCCTCCTGACTGGTGGAGGTGCTCCTCCAAAGGCTGCAGAAACACCGACTCCTGAGGGCTGTACTGGCCCTGTGGCACCGGGAGCTGGCTGCTGCTGAGGTTGAGAGGTGCTAAACCCCTCTCCAGCGTCTCCCAGTCCAGGGCGATGCGATCTCATCTCAACCATCCTGGAGACACAGATCAAACAAGAAATAATTACTGAGAATGAATCGAAATATCAAGGGAGGACAGTTTAAAATTCTAAGGAAGACAATAAGCAGCAAAAGTAGATATACAGAATCTGATACGGAGTTTTCTAGTGTGATTGAGTACCTTCAAAAATATACTAATTCCTACTACAGGCTGCAGCGATATTCTAGTTCGAATACCACCACATTTCAAACCTAGTCCTGCATGGGCCACCACTAAAAACGTGTCACGACCCACACCCTAGAGTAAGGGCACGAGACGTGGGTACGTCCAACCTACGCCGCAGTGTCGGTGGTAGAACGCTGTCCTAGGTCACAACATCTAACAGTTTAAGGTAATAAGCATTTATACTCCCCGAATGGGGGTGACATAACAGAATATGTCTCAATCACAACTAAGGTAGAACAGGATGAAGATAGATAGACAAATATCCAGAATGAAAGCACATAAATACAATCCAGAATTCTAAGTGTCTAAATAAATACATATCCCAAAATATCTCAGAATCTATATACAGTGATCCAGAAAAGTAAAGACATCCTAATCTAAATGAGTGTTGTCAACTACTAGTGGGTCCTACTGCTGGTCTAAGTCCAGGCACTCATCTAGTGTAGCACCGTAGTAGGTAGGGCAGAACGCCTCAGCCTCGTCCTCTGTAATATTTCAACAGGTCCAGTCAGGACAGGAGCGAGCACTGTACATCTCAAAAAATCATAGCAGGTCAGGATATATAATCATGCTAGATAGTAAGATACAAAAAAATAAAGGAAATAATATGATGAAAAAGGAAGACTGTAAATAAATAGCTACAGTATATAGAGAACTAACAGTGCCTAGTGATTCAGAGCACAAGATGGTTATATAAACAGCACGATGTTGTACATGAGTAATCTATAAAGGTTTGTACACGAGTAATCTACTGGATTGATTACATAACCACTTCTACTCTCCCGCCCCAATCAATACACAAGGATCTAGCTAAGTTATGTTATTGTACACGAAGGTCATGTGAATACATGATTATACACGATTCACACGTTTCGTACACGAATATCACAAATACAAGGAGTACACGATGTTCACGATAAAGTACACGAGCACGAATATCCGATATATCCGCTAAGGGGAAAACATCGCACAACCAGATCCATATAGTACTAATCCGTGTTTCCAACGTGTCAGCATCATGTAAAGTACTCTAAAGCAGGAAATATACTCCTAATGCAGGATATGAAATGATCAGAGAATGTACTCGCCTGTATCCTGAGAATCTGGAAAATATATACTGTCCGAGGAGTGGTGTCTGTCTCCTATAGAACAGTACAAGTCACTATGAGTCTACAATGATAATAAGATGCAAGTCAATGCATTCTACATGATTCTAGGTCAATATAGGCCAAAGTCAACTCTTGGTCAACTCTGGTCAACCCTAGAAGTCAAACTAGTCTACAATAGTCTAACTAGTCTATTCTAGGTCTAACAAGACTACACAAGTCTAATCTAGGCTCACTAGGCAATACCATGCCCTAACCAACCTATAATCACATCTACACAAGTCAAATCATTTGTCTAAAATATAATACACTCTAATATAGAATACACATATTGATGTATTATATAATATAACATAGAAATACACATTAGCCTATAGGTTACTATATGCATACCATACAAACATACATATATTATCTAATATATATAATAGTAAGCACACTTATATATATATATATAGGATACCTATATATATATATCTCAATACATATATATATATATATATATATATATATATATATATATATATATATATATATATATATATATATATAAAAATATATATATATATATATATATATATATATATATATATATATATATATATATATATATATACATATGTATAGAGAAAGGGGGAAACACATGTATGTTCAAGTGTGTGTGTGTGTCATGAGTGACAAGAGTATGTAGGGTGACACTTGTGTGTGAGCTAAGGTGTGTGTGTGTGTGTGTTAGAGAGATACATGATAGTGTAGAATTCCTGGAAACAGGAAACAGTGGCATGGCAATGGGGGTATGTGTGTGGGCAGTGAAGGAAACAGGGAATGACAGTTTGAATCAAAGAGTTAACTACTACCCAAAACAGTAAACTAACCATAATGTGAAATCTGGAATTTAACAGTTCAAGAAATTCTAAAATCAGTGAAGTGTATAAGGAAGAAAAGTGAATCTCAGGTTAAATAGGAAAATTAGTGTGAAAAGAATTAGTTCAGTGCAATGGGAAAAACAGGGATTGGAAAAGACAGTGAGCATACATTGAAACCAATTCAACAGTTCAGGAATGTAACCCATTTAACTCAGGTTCTAGATAACCATTTCTCAGTTCAACCAATCTCAGGTATTGCAATTAAACCATTCAACTCGATTAAGTAAGAAGGAAGGAAACCAATTTAAGTTCAGGTTTTAAGGAAAACTGGAAAAGTTATCACAATATCAAACATTCATTAAAGTTAAAGAAGAGTAAAATCTCAGGTATTACAAATCAGTGCAGTGGTAGGGAGAAATAAATCTCAGTTTACAGGAAAGAACCAATGTAACAGTTAACAGCAAATTTGAAATCCAATCCAATGTCTAAATTCTTCTTGACAACCCAAAAACCAAATTCGAATGTAATTACTTCATTCCTATGAATCAACAGACATGTGGGTAACATTTAATAGTGGAAGACATTACTAAAACAGGAATTTAAATGTGTTTAGGAATAGGAAGACCAATGTATCAGAACCTCTGTCATTGTACGTGCTATTAACCCATTCGAATCCACAATTTCCACAGTAAAACCTAAATTAATATGTAAATTAATCTAATATATATACACATCATAATTAGGATCTATTTAGCAAGTCAAAACACAATCTAAACTAATTAAAACTGAATTAAACACAGGGAACCAAAACACAGTACTGTGTATGCACAATGCATTATCCATGCACGCGCGACACCATGTCCGACACGACACGAGGGTTCGTGTCACTATAGGAATCTCGTTTCAGTCATGTATACAACACGTGTGTCAAGTTACACGTGTCCTAGTGTCATATGCACAGTACAAACAGCCCCGAGTAGCAGGAGAAAGGATCTGCTCGCGCGTGCGTGTGGGCATCGCGTGTTCCCGTATCTGTGGCGACACGACACCAGACCAAAATATGCTCAGAACACAAGAAACCCCTAAGCAAGGTTAAAACCTAATTTTCTATTTAGTTACATTCCTAAAATTAAATCGAAATGCCCTTTGGGGCATTTCATCAAACACGTAAAACAAGGACTGATACGTGTCCGATACGGACACGTATTGGACTCAAAACCTAGGGTTAGCTAGTCCTACAGTTAGGTTAGGCCTAGGGCTTCCTAAATATGCAATAAAAATAGTATTTAATGGAAGGGATTCGAATATTACCTAGGGATTTGAAATGTAACAAAAAGCCCCAAATGAGAGGATCCTCAAACCACCAAAACTCTCCCAAATTATTTCTTCCCTGAAATTACTCAATAATAACAGCAAGTACAATAATTTTAGGTCCTATTGCAATTGGTTTGGGGAGAAAATGAATTGAAATGGAATTTCTATAGATTAAAGAAGATGGAGACTCACCTTTTTCCAAACTTGTAAAATATTTCTAATGGAGGCTAGCCCTAATTTCTAGGAGGGGATTAAATAGGTGGGAATCCCTAGGCTTAGTGTGGCCGGCCAAGTGGGATGGGTTAGGGCTAGGTTACATGGTTTGGGTTGGGCCTCTAAGGCTAAAATCATAAGTCATGACTTGTGAAACCACAAGCCATTTACTATTCAAATCAATTCCTAATTTCCCTAAATTAAATCTAATTGGTTAATTACCACTAACTTAGGTCAAGCTAAGGTTTTTCATAACCTAACCAATAGTCGTGACCTAGGTTAGCCTCTAGGACTGTCTCCTAAGTCAACACGAGTCAAAGTCTAAAATAGCACCAAATCAAAAATACTAAAAATCACTTAAAAATTCTAATAATTATAATTAATATTAATAATTCCAACTTAATTCCAAAATTTTAAAACTGACCAAAATACCCCCAAGCTAGAAAAGTGGCAGTGACAAAATTCTCATAAACCAGCATTTATACGACAAACCATTGTCGATAACAGGTTGATTCTGACTTTGAACACCAAATGTACTGCTGGCCATAGTATGTTTCGGTGAATCCTGTCAGCAGTGCCAATCCCTGGTACGACCCATCTTCGTAGCCACAGGAAAAGGAAGCCCGCTAGCAAGGCTTCTTTTGAGGGCTTTCGGCTGCTGTGTCTCAAAAAGCTCAATGCTTCGATCCTAGCAGGAAATTCTCCAGCCTTGGTAGCCAAATATTTATCTGAAAACTTATAGGTGGCCATCCAAGTGTTTATTGAATCAGGAGGGATGATTGAACAAGGGTTGATAGGTTGAGCCTTGTTATCTTGAAATTTCTCTTTGTCATCCTTGGATATCCTATTCTTATGATAGAATAGATATGTTGTCCATTTATTGATGTATGCCAAATACGATCCACTTTCATATATAGTGGTGCAAGTCAGATAGTGGCACATCAATTCTTGGTATACCTCAGCTAACTGAGGATTTTTCTCTCTGATCTCTGCTAGTTCCCGGTTGGAGGGAACAAATTCTTCATACGGAGCTTCACCCATTGGCAGCTTGGAGATAAACTGCATCTCATGCAGTGCAAAACCCATTTCACCTATTGGAGTTACAAAAGTCCCTGTTGAACTAATATACAACTCCATTAAAGCCAAGAACAGGTTATTGTTCATTGGAAAACCCTGACTCGTGGAGGCTACTTCTTCATATAGTCCAATGGCTTGCAGTTCTGTTTTGAAATTCTTCATGATCCAGGCACTAAGTTGAATCCAGTTCTGATTATGAGGGGTCATCCACCCTGCCAGTCTAGGGTTGGCCTAGGGATATAATTCTGAGGCCTTCATAAGCTTGTTTACGAACATTGGGATCTGCACTGGTTGAATCAAAGCTGAATCTTCACTTGGTGTGAATCCAGGCAGTAGATCGACGAAAGGAATGATACTACCACTGGGAGTACTGATATAGTAACCCATTTGGTTGGCCCCATCTCTCTTGAAAATAATTCTGCCTGGTCTGCCATGACTGCTGGGAGTCAGGTTCCTTAGCATCTTTCTTGGATGGGTGGCGTGAACAAATGAAGATAGGGGATAATCCCTTGCCATGTCTGGAAGATACATCGCCCTCTCTTCAAACTTAAATACCTAAGCCTCCTTCTTGGGGTTGGTTTGTGATTAGAAATCTATAGCGTCCCCAAACATGAAGGCAGGCTTCAAAAATTGCTGGCCATCTAGTGACACCAGCAATTCTTCATTCATCAATGATAACAACATTCTGTCTCCCTGAGCAGCTATCATTTGTTGTCTTTCTTCAGGGTACTGCTTGTCACTTTGTGGGAATTCGACATATGACAGATTTTTCAAATAGTTTGAACCCACCATACCAGCTTGTGAGCCGAATACCTCTGCGAGAGGATGAATTTGCAAGTCCACTGCCAAAAGAAAAAGAAGAATCAAGTTAGTAAAAATCTAAATTAAATTTTACGCAGATGACTTATTCTGAATTTTATGCATAAAAATTAAAGACTTTGTACGAGAGAGCTTGACTATGCAAACTCTACGCTTACGCGTAGAAGTTAAGTTGATTAAAATTAAAATTTAAGTGCAAAAGTTCTCTGTTTTTATAATCGACTTTTACGCAAAGTCTTATCATTAACGTATTTTACGCTAGCACATATAGATGTGAGCGTATTTTATGCTTTACGCTGGCACGTATAGACGTGAGCGTATGTTGTTTTTATGCTGGCACATATGAATGTGGGCATATTTAATGCTTAACATTTTTTCGCGGACACGTATTGACGTGAGCGTATTTTGTTGTTTACATTTTTTTACGCTGGCATGTATTGACGTGAGCGTATTTTTACATTTTACGCTGACACGTATAACGTGGACATATTTTTTTTCTATTTTTTTACGCTGGCACGTATAGACGTGGCCGTATTTATTGAGTTTTACGCTTACACGTATAAACGTGGGCATAAATTTGGGGTTCGGCTCTTTTTCTTCTCCGACGAACTCACGGCCGAACTAGATAGGATTTTACCTATCATGGCCAGACCCACAGCAGGATTAGGCCTCGGGGTCGCCACTGATGATGGGATGGTTGTCTCTGCACGATCAGCATCGTTGAAGAAGTGGCGGGCTTCTTGCCCTTGGCGCCGGCGGTGGTTTTGCTCTTGGGGGCCATTGATTGGGACTGAGATTTCGAAGAAGAAGAACGTAAAGTAGATTGAGATTGCGAGAATGAGTAAAGTTCTCTCTCTACCAGCAAAACTCTATTTATAGAGAATTTCAAAAATTGGTTCAAATTCCCGAAAATTATGCGGACTATTGGGTATCCCGGACTTTACACGGATGACCGTTGGGTATCCCGAATTCTACGCGGATGACTGTTGGATATCCCGGATTTTACGCTTTTGTTCAAAGTATTACAAAATTTTGGAAAAATTTGAAAACTTTGAAGGGGGTCTTGTAGAAGCATAAAATAAACTTCGTAGACCAAGTCAAAGAAGTTAATAACTTTACGCAAAGTCAGACTCTACGCAAGGCTCATTAAAAGGCTCTATTGAGTTAGATTCAAAATTCTACGCGAGCTCTTTTACGCGAGAGCCATTCTCAGCTTTTACGTGAGAGACAGGCTGTCAGACTGCATTAATGCGCGTGATATGGATCTGACAGTATGATTTTCTAACAGAATATTGCACAGAAGCCGAGAAGATTTTTACACCAAACCCAACACTTGTCGTTTAGCGTACAGATAGGCTACTTTACGCGCAAGAGACCACTTCCTTTACACATGAAAGCTATTTGAGTCTTTACGCTCAAGGCTTTCGTGTGCATAGAGTTTATTTGAGCTAGTTATACGCTCAAGGCTACTTTTCAGCCACTTTACGCAGGAAGTCTATTTTGGGTTATTTTACGTCCAGTCTGCTACTTTACACAGGAAGTTTATTTTGGGTTATTTTTACGCCCAATCTTTTCTGGCTATGTGAGAACGCGGTCTGCATACATGGCTTTCATGCCACACTTATCGAAGAACGTGTGTACGTGTTCTCTCCATATTGTTGAAGTTGTAGGACACGTGTCACCATGCGTAGAGATCACAACTCTATATGGGGTACGTGTCATCACACATAAAGGTTGATTTTTTAAACGTGGGTGACAGTTACTTACGTAGAGACCCAATTTTGTTACTTTTTACGCACAGAGGGTCTAGTCTATAAATAGACTTATTTTTAACATAAGAAGACATCATCAAGAGAGATACAGAGGAGAAAATTCTGAGAAAACTCATACTTTCAGAGTGATATTCCCAGAAGCATTTCTTCAACTTTTTCTCAAGAACATGGTAAAGCAAAGCAGGAAAGCATTCAACTGTGCCATCAGTGCCATTGTGTCGATACCTTTCTGGTGACTTAGTTCTTCCGATTGTTCATCTTCTTCAGGCAGTTCTCTTCATCATCATCGTGTGGTCCAAGGAACAAAGTGATCGCTCTCAGATCAGACTTCCATAGCAATACTTCCCAGAAACAATTAGTACTTTTGTACTTTTTTTCATTTTCTTTCAAAAGCCAATTTTAGACATTTTGTTACGTGAAACATCAGCGTGTTTCTGCCTCGGGTGTACTCAAGTTTCTTTCAGAGGTTCATTCAATTATTCAGCATACTCAAATTAATTGTTTCATTGCAAGGAATCGCACGTGGATTGCCACCAGCGAGTCCAATTTACTCTATATGCATCGATCATTGGAAATACAAGCCATTTGGACTTCCTGAACAAAGTATTCGTAGTATCTATCAGATGGTGATGGCTGGTACACCCTGATAGGCTATGCATACCGGCATTATGTCACTTGAGCTAACCGAGTCCTCATCCAAGTCGCCCATAAGCCGTGATTCCTTCTAGACCGGCACAATCCCTGGTCACCCAGCTTTTGATAGTCAAAGGAATTTTTCTTTCTCTTTCCTCATGCACGAGTTGTCCGCGACCATTTTGTGTTCTCTTTTCATTTCTTTATCTTATCGGCTCTCTAAGCCATAACGGATTATCGACTACATTGGTTCTCGACACGATCCCAGGTACACCCAGCTTCTGATCGTCCTAGTTCTTCTTTCCTTTCTTTATTCGTTCATTCTTTTATTGTTCGTTCATTCATTCATTCATTATACAGCTCCCGGTATGGGAACTACCTTGGCGACCCAACGGTCCTGAATCCTTTTAATATTTCTATTACTTTGCTAGAAATGACTATTTTAATAGTCTTTCTGTCTTAATTCAGTAAACCATTCATTGTTTATTGCCTCAATTTGTGTTCATTGCATACTTGATCACATAAGGTACTTGAAACATAAGTTGTGCCTTAGCACGAGCGTGGAGTGCAGTACGAGGATTCAAGTAAATTCCCAAGTTCATTTCCATGTTCTATACAATCATACAGGATAGGATTATTCTCTTAGCTAGGTGCGTTGAGTTCTCTTATTAGCATACAGGGGGTTATCGCCTAGCGATTTAGCAACATTGTCCGTATTATTATGTTTCTAGGCTAAGCAAAGTCAGGTTCATCGGAGCCACCCACCTTAGCGATGATCGCATCGGCCGAACGAGACTTCGAGCACGCCTTTGAAAGTCTAAGTCTGGATTCTTCTGAATGGCCAAGTCCATTGACTTTGCCTTAGTTCGTTGTAAAAAAATATTTGGTTTCGCAGACACTATTACGAATAAGGCAAAATATAGACCCCTTATAACTTAGCATAAAAGCGTAGACTGCACACGAAACCAACTAAAATCAATATTTGATCGAATTGGACTTGTGCGTTGTATCGATTCGATTTCTTAGAATCTTCTAACTGACTCAATGCTTTCTCTCGAGCCAACGTAATACTTATATTGATTCGTATCGATACTTCATCTGGTCAACGCCTCTTTGAGTCAACGACTCATCGTAATACATCATACGGAGCAGGGCATTACAGTAACAGCCCTATTTTGCCAAAAATCCCAAATCACAATATGTGCCACTTGTCACCATGATCGGGCCATACGATTAGCAACTATAATTGGTAGTTATACTAAATTAAATTCCATAACAACTCTTCTAAGATTTTTGCAGCGAATCTCGTCAAATCAATGCCACGTGTCACCTTGACTCGGATTCGCGGTTAAACAACTATAGCAAATAGCTTAATAATACATATTGTGTATTATCGATCTCGTTGCTAATTATATCCAATCAACTACCTCGTGCATAGCTAATCCTAGTGAGGATGGCTATAAATAGAGGTATATCTCCTTCCTTCAAGACACATAGAGGACGACAAACACAGAGAAAAGTGAGAGCATATCAAAGAACAAGGCCTTCACTAGTCGATTATCAACGGAGTAAAGGTATCACTACAGTACTCGATCTCCAATGTCATACTTCTTAATATCTTATTTATTTTGTGATACGAATCCTCGCTGTTAGGGTTACGTTGTAATACTTGGTTGTAATCCGTAAAAGCAAAAGTTATAAAAAAATCCTCCTTTTATTTGTGAGGGCAACCGGTGCAAGTAGAAGTATCAACTTCTTTCACAACGCCGGTCAAGTAAGAGATCCTCCTTCGGCAATGTGCGCCAAATAGGCTAATAGTGCCCTCAGAGATCATTTCCTAGAACTTCTATTGATCAACTTTATGGTCATGCCCCGGTTCTACAGAATCGATCATCCTCGCTAATGTGTGATGCCACCCGATCCTAGGTAGCGCTCGCGCATGGCAGGTTCCATAACGGTCGATTATAGCAGCTTGCAACAGGGTCGTCGTACATAAGTTCCAAGCAGAGAAGTTAAATAACACCAAGACATGTACAAAATGATACTCTTTATTGATATTAAAAGTAAGATTACAAGGGCACGAAGCCAAGATTATAATCACTCAAGATCATAATCTCTTTTGAATACAATCACTCAGCTCTCTCTTCTCTCAATTTACAATCGCTCATGTTCGAAGGCTTACAATTTTGTTGATGCTTCAGAAGGCGATGTCTATACATTATCCCATATATGTGAAGACTTCAACGCGACTGTATGCCTTGAAACACATAGAAACTCCATGCCTCATACATCCAAGCGAGCTCTACCCCGAGCGTATAAGTACCTGTTACCTGTGTATGAAAATCGGTGGTCAGTACACAACCATACCGGTGTGTGTGCTCCTCGCCCACCCATATTTTGTGTCTCGTCCACCCTAGTTTTAGGACACAACAATATGGTCGTGCTATAAACTCTGTTCGTGCTTCAATGTTGAGGCCGTACCTCACAACTCAATATGACTTAATCAAACTTTGCCTTATGACTCTTTCTGACTAAAAATTGAAAAGACCCAATCCAAACTTATAAAACTTTTGTGTTAACGACTCCAAATACGATGCACATCTCGTGCCGAAGCATGTATCTTTACGTATAGCCAAATCTTAGGATTTATAAGATTTGTGTTGCAAACCGTACATACATACCATGACTCATTAGTGTCGTGGTTATACTGTTTGTGACTCAACTGACATCGTACATGCGGACTATCGCTCAATATACCACTTATCTATATGAAAGGTCACTGGCCTTAACTAGCCATCGTAGACATAGCTGAAAGACGGTAGGTCGATCAATATAGGTAGCTAGCCCTAATGAAAGCCCATCAAATTCCTGGTTCCCTATCCAGCATCATCTATACAGTGTTTCATCGATGGCCGGATCGATCCTGTGGCCCCAAGTTTCGTTCGAAGAAATATCGCTCTTGTGCACAAGTTTTTCATGACCATGAATCTACGAGACTTCATCTAGACTCACATAAATGCATGACCTAATTTGTGGTATGAATCAAATCCTTTGCATATCGTGCTCGTAAACCATAATTTTTATGCTTCGTTGGAGTCAACCAAATAAGGGACCGCCTCAGCGACAAACGGTCGAGTGAACTTTCCATTCTTTAAAATCCAAAAAAATGTCTGCTATATAGTCTTCCTACTTAACTAGAACAAAATGTCCATACGTGCCATAGACCAAGGCATACTTCTCATTGAACCATCCGTGGTTTGTGCCTTGAGCCAATTATGTTCTGTGTGACACTATCGCCCAAGTCATACTCTATATGACGAGCCTTGAGACCGTGGAAACGTGTGGCTATATGAAGCCATAGAACTGTAGGACAATGCCTGCTATAACAACAAGTAGATAGCCCATGGTGTTATCTTGCTTAACTCCATACGTGCGGTCGAAAGGCCGAGTTCCAACTTTGAAAACCATCGTAGAGTAATATATAGGCAACGAGTTCACCATTTTTCATGTTCTACTCAATCTGACTCAGAGCAAAATTATTCCCTTTAGCTATGTGGGTTTGTCTCTTTTATTACCAAGACTATTTAGTGCAATAAAAAATTCTAGTTATTAGTGTGAAGGCCAACCCGAAGTAAGTTCACCGAAGCCACCCACCTGAGTGAGGAGTTGCCTCAACCGAGCGGGACTTTGAGCAAGCCGTTGCATGGCTAGTTAAAATGTCATTGCATTTCGATTCCTTCGATTGAGTTGAACGAGACGGGGTATTACATAATACACCACTCAAAAAAGTTTCTTCCTCGAAACTTACTGAGTACACACTCATCGACTTATCACTTGATTCAACATTCAATGATTCTGCACACACTTCTCCTATGCGTTTCTTCAATCCAAGCCACGCTTGCACCTTAGTTATTTTTCACATCGAACAACTATATCTCAAACT
This sequence comes from Iris pallida, assembly GCA_029216955.1. Lineage (NCBI taxonomy): Eukaryota > Viridiplantae > Streptophyta > Magnoliopsida > Asparagales > Iridaceae > Iris > Iris pallida. The sequence goes on along the minus strand of JANAVB010001681.1, from coordinate 98,095 downwards.
TGGGGTAACTTATACTCGTGGCGCACACGGACAACTTAGTTCTAGGGCAAACAACCCGAGCGGTATCCTCAATAAATTTCTGAATCAAAATTTTATCAAGTCATTCATTCGCCTTCTCCTACTCGAAACCCAGTGTTACCCCTACTTAACCAATCTTCGAAAACTGACTTTCATCAATGCCTCAATCAACATTCGTAGGTATCCATATTCAAGTATTTTGCCTACCGATTTTAGTATCGTCCGAATTCATTAATTTTAATTTGCTACAATCAATAATTCTTTCGATCATTCTCGTATGATATCAACATAGTCATCCCGAGTATCTAGACTAAGAAAATTTGACCTGCTTACCACGAACCAGATCAATCAACATTGAAGTTTATTTCAAGTCCACCGATCGCACTACCATCAATATTTTCTTTGAAACACAAGATTTCAAAATCCTTGATACATTTCTGTTCCTTTAGTCTTGCTTGAATTCAATATATCACTTAGTTGGATCGTACACATATTTAAGGCATCCCAAAAAATATATGTATTTCAACCAAACATCGTAATAGAGAATCTGCCATTATTACTCGAGTCTGATCATGCCTATATCTAAGGCATCCCCAAAATATATGCATTTCAGCCAAGCGTCGTGAGTGGTGTCTCCACATAATTGAATCATTCTATCCACCAATACCGATATCCAATCCTATCAATCCTCAAGATTTTTTAAGATACTTCTAACTAGCTAATCCAGCTCTATCATCTACACGGACATCTCTCACTAGGGTTGATCTTCTAATTTCTATCTCTTTGCACAGGGACATCTGCCTAACTGCTATGCTATCTTCACTAGGCTAAAGTTAAAATTAGTGTTGGAATCTCTATTCCTAAACAAGAATATCAAAACACACACCTCCAAATTCTAAGGTCAAACCGTAGTCGATAGTACATGGTCCTCCTACCCAAGCTCGTATTACTCCGATTTCTAAACTTCGATTATAGATTTATTCTATTCGCATTCGTAACATTCAGTCCAGAGGTCCGAGTCATTCAAGAAATCCATTCCTAGGGTAAGTCATTTTACGATCATCCTCGATCACGACATGGTTCAACAACACAAACTCACAACTCTCAAACTTATAATCCTCAATCCGTTCAATAGACCTATCAGTCCAAATTTGTGTACTTCGACTATAAAATCCCAAAGTCATAATCCACCGATCACAAGTCCAATTGCCGATTTTCAATTCTCAAGTCGCATAACATAAATCATGGTTCATCCATCGTAACATTACTCAAAATTTTAAACATATTAATCATCAATATCGTGCATCTATCTCATCCCACAATCGTAAGATCGTCTACTATAATTTCTGAGTCATATAATTATCACATCAATGATCATCAACTCTGTCAATATTTTTGTTTTCTATAGTCCGACTATCATTTATTCATGTATACTTCAAGTTCATCTAATCAAGTAATCCAAACATTCATTACTACCAAAATCCCAAGAATAGCATCCATCTGAACAATAACATTTTATACGATTATTATTCCTCGAATCAGAGTAACCCCGAGTTATTATACATCGATCTTTGACACACCTCAATACCATCGATGATATACATAACCTGACGATATTCCTTCACAACAAACTCCGAGTCATGTAGCTGATGCTATCATCCGAACTGGATATACCACAATCTCTTCGACATTCAAGATCAAATTCGATCATTATCCCTCGAACTAGTTAGATGATCAATTCGTTCAAACCCAAAATTATGTATGTTAATATGTCTATCTTAAGTCATCGGGTAACATATTTCTTCAAATCCTATCGTTCTATGCTAACTCAAGTCATCGAGCAACATCTATCCAAAATCCTTAGTCATACTTGTATATTCGAATCATTTCCATGCACGCTAACTTCCAATCGTGCTAACTTTTTGTATACGATTCATATTGATTTATCAACTGAGTCATCCGTTTGTTATACCTTAACTTTTTTCTCGATTCAATCTATCTACTCTTTCTATCAATATTTTGTAACCGACGTAATCCCAAATCCTAGACGTCACCTTCTTATTCGTCTAACTCAAATCTCGCATGAGATATCTATAATCATGAGTAACTCTTTCATACTCGTTTCTAAGGCTTCGTACTACTCATATCGCTTGCTGATAGACCCATCGGCATCCCGATCCTCGGTAGATCAACAACCCCAAGGCTATCCCATACACCACTCAGGGATGAAATTACTAGATAAATCCTCAAAATGATTATTCGAATCACGACCGATCACTTTGAATCTCCATTCGAACCATTCTTCATTTCAAGCATATTTCATCTATATCGCATCGACAATATCGTCGTTCGATAGCACCTCTATCGCTAACTATCCTACCATTCCTTTTTTCAAGTTTAACTCATTCTTGTCTGACACAATTGAATCCCGTACACAACATGCCAACATCGCCACAATTCTTGGTATATATGCCCAGCTCGACTTAGCCAACCGTGCCTTACGTAAAACCATCTTTGTTCAACCAAATTTTTTTCATACGATTTTAAAAAATATATAGACTTATTTTATGGAACATCCTGCAGAACATTGAGAGAGAGCGCTAATAACGTTAAGAAGCAAGGCAACATCAAAGTTAAATAATTCAATCAGAAGTCCAAGGACGTAAAGTCGTGCTCTGATACCATTATCGTCATGCCCTGGTTCCGCAGAACCTACCATCCTCGCTTAGGCGTGATGTCGCGTGAGCCTAGGTAGCGCTCACGCAAGGCGGGCTCCATAACCATCGATTACAGCAGCTTGCGATGGGGTCGTCGCACAGAAGTCCTAAGTAGAGAAGTTGAATAACACTAAGACATATACAAAATGATACTCTTTACTGATATTGAAAGTAAGATTATAAGGGCGCGAAGCCAAGATTACAATCACTTAAGCTCATAATCTCTCTGAATACAATTACTCAGCTCTCTCTCTTCTCTCAATTACAATCGCTCATGCCTGAAGGCTTACAATTTTGCGGATGCTTCAGAATGCGATGACCATACATTATCTCCCGTATATGTGAAGACTTCAACGTGGCCGTATGCCTCAAAATGCCAAGGTAATCCATGCCGCAGCGCATCCAAGCTTCTCCGCCTCAAGCATGTAAGTACATATTACCTGCGCATAAAAACTAGCGCGTGGTCAGCACACAACCGTACTGGTAAGTGAGCTCCTCGCCCACCCACATAAAACTAATACGTTCATTTAGTGAGGGCAACATATTCTTTCGATTGTTTTTCTAATCTTGCCTTAGGATCAGTTTTAGGACATGGACTCCCGGCATATTTTGTGTCTTTAGACCATCACCGTGTCTCACACCGGTAACTTACATATCCTTCTGCCTCTAGACCATTCTCATGCCAACAACATCAACGTATCGACTCTTGCTTGCCTTTTGGCTCATACTTTCAGATGCAACAACATGGTCGTGCCATAAACTCTATTCGTGCTTTAACGTCGAGGCCGTGCCTCACAACTCAATATGACTTAACCAAACTTTGCCTTACGGCCCTTCCTGACTTAAAATCTAAATGATTCAATCCAAACTTATAAAACTTTTGTGTAATGACTCCAAACACGATGCCACATCTCGTGCCAAAGCATGTGTCTTTACGTATAGCCAAATCTTAGGTTTCATAAGAGTTATGTCATAAACTGTGCATACATACCTTGACTCATCAATGTCGTGGTTATACTATTTGTGACTCAACCGACATCGTGCATACAGATTTCCGCTCAGTATACCACTTCTCTATATGAAAGGTCACTGGCATTAACTAGCCATTGTGGACATAGCTGAAAGACGGTGGCGATTAATACAGGTAGCTAGCACCAATGGAAGCCCATCGAATTCTTGGTTGCCTACCCAGCATCAGCTATACCATATTTTTTGCATGGCCGGATCAGTCCTGTGGCCCCAGGTTGTCGTCCGAAGAAATATCGCCCTTGTGCACAAGTTGTCCATGACCACGAACCTACGAGACTTCATCTAGACTCACATAAATGCATGACCTAATTTGTGGTACGACTCAAACCCTTTTATATCGTGCTCTTAAACCATAATTTTTATGCTTCATTGGAGACAACAAATAAGGGACCGCTTCGACGACAAACGGTTGCGTGAACTTTCCATTCTATAAAACCTACAAAACGGCTACTGTATAGCCTTCCTACTTAACTTGAATAAAACGTGTTCCATATGTGCTATGGACCGTGGTATACTTCTCATTGAACCAACCGTGGTTCGTGCCTTGAGCCAATTATGTTCTATGTGACACTATCGTCCAAGTCATACTATATATGACGAGCCTTGAGACCATGGAAACATGTGGCTATACAAAGCCATAGAACTGTAGGAGAGTGTGTGGTGGCCCATGCAGGTCTAGATAAATTGTTTGGTTACTTTACCGTACCAAGCAAGCCTGCGTATAGGATTAGAAGTCTAGGATCTCATCCACATACTTGACCTCCTTCCTTGATTTATCTACCGTTTGACTCATCAATTGCATCTTGCTTGCTCCCTTCCACTCCTATTCTTATCTTTCCTTCGTGCTTGCTAGAGATTGACCCTACTAGTTAGATGTCCCCAAAACACCATTAGTTTAATTCTTTAAGTTGGGTAGAATACCCCACACACCCTTGACCATTAATACAAAGGGTATTATCTATACCATAGAGACTAGAGGAAGTTAACCCATTTGGTCAACCAAGCCTTGGTCAATAAAAACGTAGAATGATGGTGTAGGAATCAACAAGACTTAGATCCTTATGAATCTTAGACCATTCATATTTGTTTTTATTCATCTACTCTCGTGCCTATGTATTTACCATTCTGACTAATGATGCTAATGTAGCCTAGCTTTTGCAAGCTTATTCCTTATCGAGCTTGTCCAAGGCATATGTTAATTGGGTCGCTCCCACTAACATATTGTCTATCAGAACCGGTGCATAATGGTCTGATCAACCAAGTGCACTTTGGTTCGCTTTTGTTTATTATTCTGCGTGGATGGACCATAATTAAACTTGGCCTTTAGAATTCCATCCACGACTGCTTTGAAAATCCCTTGAAATCATTCGATCGTCTTTGAGTCACGTATTCCTATTCGATAACGCCTTCTTCGAACTTGCTTTCGCCTTCACCCATTTTCGAAAGACGAAGGCGTTATACTAGCACTCCCTCTCGCCTTCCTATCGGCTATGACCATTCTCCTTCGATATTGCTATATCTTCATCCTAAACTACTCGTCCTTTTCTCGGCCCTATAATTACGATCATGACCCTCTAATCGCTTAATTAAGGCGAATCTATTTTCGTTCTCTTAATCGTGACCCTCATTCATTACCCGTGACCATACCGTATTAACCTTCTATGATCTATATCGTGATTCTTACGTCATGATTTGTTATCGATTGTTTCCCATCGAAACCCCCTTGTGTCCTCTCACCCCCTACTAACTCTTAATTTCGAGGACGAAATTTCTTTTAAGTTGGGTAGGATGTAAAGTCCCTAAATTTCTACTATTTTTTTTTATTAAATTTAGTTCTGTTTTAAAATTTTGTATTGTACGCCACGTAGTCGTATTATACGTCGCGTACGAAATTTTGTATTTCGAAATTGCTCGACGAGTGCGAATATGTGCAAGCGTACATATTTTTGAAAATATTATTTTTCTATTCTTTCAAAATAATATACATAATAATTATTTTGTTATCGTTCCAATTATTTCCAAGTTTGTTATTTTGTTTATAAAGCCCTACATTTTCGCAATTATTATTAATAGATAATATTTTTACTTGTATGCTAGAAAAGCATAATTTTAAGAATACTAATTGTACAAACATATATTTTCGTAATTATTTATTTGTTTATTTTAAATAATTTAATTTTTGAAATTAATTATTATAGTATTTTTTGGAAAACATAATTTTGAAATAATTGTGACAATTTAAATTTGATTTGATTCCATGGAAACATTTAAATATATTAAGCTAATATCTATATTTGGAATTTGATTAATTGATTTGATTTAAAATAGATTTGGATTTGAATTTGGATTTGGACTTGGATTTGATTGCTTTTAAATTAAATTTGGAAATATCCAAATTGGGTTTAAACTATTCCTAATCATTATCTAATTGGGAATTCCCACATCCTATAAATATAGGCAGGTACTCCTCTAATATTTTTATCATCCACATTATTTTCTCCACAAATTTCAACCAATGGTGCGTGCCCCGTGTCCATGTTCCATCGTCCAAAATCTTATTCCATTATTTATATTTACATTATCTTCTTCCTTGTGTCGGACACACCCCGACATCATCAAATCCGTAATCCTAGTCTATCCATGTCCATTGCCTCACCATCCCGTTGCTTGCCCTCGGACCAAACACCCGACTCCCTGCTACCCCCTCTTCTCCACCACAACCATTACCGTCATCACACCCCGCCATCACCTCACCCAAGCACAGCCCAACCGTCACCACCACCGCTGCTCATTAGCGTCCCCGACCACCTCGCCGTTCCGACACACCCGATCCCGTCCCAGCCATAGCCACCATCACCATTGGACACACCACCGCCACAGCCATCCGTCAACACCAGCCACCACCGTCACCATCGACACACCACCATCATCCCCATGGTCAGCACCACCGTCACCATTCCAGTCACCGCCGCAAACCACCACCGACTACCTCCGTCGGCTACCCAAAAAACCCCCCAAGCAAAAAAAATCGAAAGAAAAAAATATAAAACAAACAACCCCCGCCACCATACCTCTGGTCACCGACCCTTGCCGCCGCCGGTGGGCTCCAGAGCCACCGCGAATTCGTCAAACCCCCGCCGCGTCCGCTGTAGCCAGGAACCCTGTCCGTCGTGCCTGGAGTCGCGTCCGGCCCACTGCGCCGGAGCAGCGACGAGCCCGTCGACCTCCGCCTCGCCTTGGCCGGGCCACCGAGTCGTGCCCTAACCGCCGCCCGCGCCGTCGACGAAGCTCCGCCGCGCACGCGTTCCCAAAACCCCCTTCCGAAGCCGTCCACCGATCTTTCTCCGCTTCCTCCGACTTCCTCCGCCGCCTGGCACCACCGCCGACTTCGCCTAACCCTTGCCGACCGAGTTCCCAAATCCCTACCGCCGTATGCGTCGATGTGTCCTTCCGGCGTGCACCTCGAGCCCCCGTCCAGCGCCTTCGTGCGCCGAGCCGACCGCCGCGACTCCGCTCGAAAGCCGACCATCCCCTTGCTCCGGCCACCGCCGCAGCTATCCCCTCTCCGCGTCCGCTCCACCGCCGGACCACCACCTCCACTCCGAGCCCGACTCCTCTCATCCCCGCTTCTCTCTCTCTCTCGCGCTGGCTCTCTACAGCCTCTCTCTCTCTCCCATCTCTAAAACCTTTCACTTCCCTTATTTTTGTGGGGAACCACAGTACAGTATTAATTCTATTATGTTATTTTAAGTTCAAACCCAGTCTTCTTGGGTGGAGTACTACTCGAGCCATACCACTTTTTGCTTCAAATCAAGTACCCAGACCAATACACATCAGGCTCTATCATGGTTGATCCTGGGAAAACATGTGACCACAGGATAGTTTGACTTTTCCATATTTTTTGTTATAGACCCTTTCATGTTCTTTAAGTATTAGGTTGTCCTACTTACTTCAATTCACTAAAGTCTCTTTTTTTTCCTTTGATTTTTCTGGAAATATGTCAGTTGATATGTTTACAATTTTTAACCATTATTATTATTATTATATTTCATTTCCTGAACATTATTTTATTATTATTATTATTATTATTATTATCATTATTATTATTATTATTTTAATTACTTATTATTGACATTATTATTATTATTATTATTATTTTCTTTAGTTAATTGTGTACTAAATAAATATATAAATTATAGTTTTCAAAATTATATTCTGGGCTTGGCCTGTATATACTTTCAAAAACTTGGTTTAGACACCCTCTAAATAGTATATTATTATTTTAAATATAGCTCTAAAAATCTATTTTGACTAAATCGAATTTTAGCACTAAATAAGTTCTCAATATTTTAAGTGTATCATTTGTGGCTTTTTAGTTAAAAATTTATTTGATAAAAAAATTAGTTTTTTTTACCCTAAAAGTATTTTTAGTCTAAATTATTTTCCTATAGAAATGAGTTTTTATATATTTCGAATATCCACTGTTATCCATGACCAATCCCAATCTTCCTATTCCTTCGCCAATTCAAGCCTACTTTATGTCCACCCTAACAAATTTGACCCTTCCGGACTCAATGACACGATCTGTGCCGCCATCAGAGGTCTCCTTGTGTAGTGATTTCACCGAAGTTGCAGTTCGTGCCACATTGATTATCGCAGCACACCAGGCGCTCTACCAGGCAAGACACCTTGCCATTAGCTGTTTATTTATTCTAGCTCATATTTCATGCATTACTTATTTTTTTTATGCAAAATAAATTGTGATACATGGCATAACTGTTCATTTATATTTTCTGCTGTGTATTATTTTTCTTACAAATTAAACCTAGATTTAAGGGACCTCCTTGTGTGTTGCATTCATTGGCCTTGACACGTTATAAACACGAAGTTGTGTGTCACATGTAGAACACGAAAGTGCGTGATTGGCTGGCCACCAGTACGTACAAGCCGTGCGATAGGAATAATCGCTAATAGAGATTGCATGCTAGTTTGACTTAGCGGTTATAGTGGTTTGTGTTGTGGATACAACACAGTAGGCATTGGGCGGGGAGGACAATTCCTTAGTGTATGGGCTTCGATGCACTTCCCTTGTGACCCGGACTCTCCGCTGGAGATACGGGGTTGATGACCCATACTCTTCCTGCTGGGGCCTCTAGTGTCCAAGAGGGGACTACGCCGATCCTATTCAGCCAGAGCTCATGCGCAGGAAGGATTGTTCTTAACAACATTTCACTTAGAATGGTAGGCTACCCTATCCGTTAGGTACGAGTACTTTCGGTTTGGGTACTTGTATCTGACCATGGCTTGGAACAATAACTTGTTGCGAATTAGTTCGTCACATCTTGTCCTTGTTTGGTTGTAGGTGTGACTTACTACTTCGATGAGAAGGTATTGAACCTTGTTGGGGTCCGAATACCATATCAGATTCTTAGCATGGAAAGATACGTCGTCGTGAATTAGTTTACCATCTCCTGTCCTTGTTTGGTTGGGGGGATGGTACGCTCGTTCAGTAGGTGCGTATTGGACTATGTTATAAATTCGATTTACTTATTTATTGAGCAATATTTATTCAGTTTATATGGCATGCTATGATGTGTCTTGTTACGTCCCTCTGAGGACCTGGTTGTCTTGCCAGGTGTGTGCTATTGTCTTTCGCAGGTGCTTTAGCTCTAGCCGTGTTCATTGCTATTCTCGAGGATGATTGCGTTTGGATCGTCTTCGCTTCGCTCGCCACTCATTTCATTTTCTATGTACTTTTCCTTATTTTGTTGGTAGTAGATTTATCTCCGCCCAACATATTGTATAAAGACAAATTTATTCTCATTATATGATCTTTTATTCATTTTTTTCTGTGTGGATGAGATTAGTTATGGTTCTACTGCATTTTACAGCTTATGTATTTATACGAGGCTTCCATATATTGGAGTATACTTCGTATGAATACAGCTGGCATGTCTACGTTCCTAGTCCTACGTATTTGGGACTGGGGCATTACAGAGTGCCTGCTATGACAACAAGTAGATAGCCCGTGGCGTTACCTTGCTTAACTAAATACGTGCGGTCAAAAAACCAAGGGCCAACTTTAAAAACTATCATAGAGTAATATCTAAGCAACAAGTTAACCATTTTCCATGTTCTACTCAATCTGACTCAGAGCAATATTATATCCTTTAGCTATGTGGGTTCGTCTTTTTTCTTATCACGCCTATTCAGTGCAATAACAACTTCCAGTTATTAGTATAAAGGCCAAGCTGAAGCAAGTTTATTGAAGCCACCCACCCGAGGAAGGAGTTGCCTCGACTGAGTGGGACTTCGAGCAAGCCGTTATATGGCAAAGTTCAAACGTTGTTGCGTTTCAATTCCTCCGGTTAAGCTGATCGGGACGGGACATTACATTTAGTGACCAACAAATTGACAAAAGTTCCCACAAGTGAAATGTTCGATTGGGCCACCTCATTTTCATCACTAGAAAAGTAAATCCCCAACAGAGTCACAATTTATTTTCGGATAGAAAACAAAGAGTGTAGGAACTCTTCTTATAAAAAACCAGTTAACTTGTACCAACTCAAAATCGATTACAAAACTATTGTAATACAAATTTTGGAGCCAAGTTGAGATTTTAGAGAGATGTGGCGATGGATATCAAATCAACACTCAATTCCTTTACTTTGTTGACTGTCTGACAAGGATTTGGGGAATTCGAAAGTACGAGAACCTAAGGGGAGAAAGATCCACTATTGTTAGATGGCTGGAATATGCGGATACTATCGTTACCAATATCCCCGATTTTTCGTTTCTGAAGTTTGGAAATAACCAGTTATTTATAGGGGAATAGAAGGAGGTAGTATATAATTTTCCATAGGATGCATTGTCCAGCGGAAAGAAGATTGTGGCTAGGATAACTGCCTAGCAGAAAAAATTTCATAGTGGGAGTTGCGTGTCCCACGTCCGGACAGTAACCGAACAGGAACATGGCATACTCCATGCACATGAAGTGTCACATAGTTATAACGGAACATGAACATGACGTGTACAGTCATCAAACTATATTATAACTACATGACAGGTAAAGATGTCACATAGTTTTTAGTTATAACTGCATAAACCGCTAATCGTATATGAAGGAAATCATAGGTTTCATGATTGTACACGTCCCCTCATATCGACAACAAACTTGGGTCTTGATGCAAAAATAGGGGTTCAACGATTGTACACATCTTCCTATATCAGCAGCAGACTAGAGTTTTGGTGTGAAAACTTTGGGTTGACGACTGTACATCTTCCCACGTCAACGGCAAACTAGAGCTTTTATGCAAAAACTACCGAAAGTATGACTTGTTCTGCTAGAGAATAAGGATGCACTCTCCCGTTGGTAGATGATCACTACAACTAAAAGGCCTATTAATGATGCTTGATAAGTGGATTTTATGACGGTTGATAAAGAAGCGTCATCAAAGTTCAGCAAGACTATATTCTATGACGATTTTCTATATAAACGTTATTGATTGTCTCTCAGTGATACGAGCGTTATGAAAAAAACACCAAAATTTAAGTCGAAACCTCGACTCTCCCGCACTTAAGGAAAAGTCTCAACCCCTTCTCCTTCTCTCTTTCTCCTCCCACTCCCCGCTCCCGAACTCCCCTCAGCCCGCTCCTCTCCCGTCGCTATAATGCTCTCCTCTCTCGTCACTCTTCCTCTTTATTCTCTCCCGGGCTTTCTTCTCCCTCCTTCCTCCTCCTTCCTCCATCTAAACCCTAACTCTAGAAAAGCAAACCCTAACCCTAATTTATCTCCCTCGATGCAAAATTGGACGAGACCGGTCGTACTCCCCACTGTAAGATCCAGCGACGATGGCGCTCCTCCGTCACTCCCTGGCGATCAGACTCTTTATCGGCTCCGCCTTGGCATCGATCTCTGGGGTTTCTACTGCGGATCCTCCTCTAGTCGGCGGACGGAGGGATCTATCGGATAAATCCGTTCCAGGTTGGTGAGATTGCTAGTTATTTCTCTCGGTTTCTTGTCCATTGTGGAATTTTGAGTGGGTCTGGAGGTCCAGTCACCTCCGTTGAGGTGTTGAAATGATGTTGCTACTTCTACTCTTCGGCTGGCATTAGACAGTACTGTGTATACTCTGTAATGTAAAAGCTCAATCTTAATTGCTTTATCCAGGCAGTGGTGGAGAGAGTATATATGGTGGAAAATTTCTAGGTTTGTGTAGCACTGATAAAGAGATGTTGTTCTTCTCCTTAAATTGCAAAGTCACATAATTATTGTACCATTGATGCTAATGTTTACAGATGAAAACTTTAAGTTGAAGCATGACGCTCCTAGGAGAAAACACTTGGGAGTTAAGTATGGGATAACCTTTACATGGTTCAGGAATGGTTTATTCAGCTGATTTTGTTCTTGTTGCAGTATCTGCTCTTAATGGCTTGTATACTAGCCTAAATTTAGCATCACAGCTAACTGGTTGGATCTCAAACGGTGGTGACCCCTGTGGTGAGTCATGGAGAGGGGTTACATGCTCGGGTTCCGCAGTTACAAAAATACGAGGGTCAATTTGTTGTACCTGTGTAATATTTGATTTTCTTTTCAATCGAGGCATTGACAATATTGTTGTATCTATCCATTTTGGAACACGCTAGCAAGTTATCGGGCTTGGAACTTACCGGGTCCCTGGGATAAAATATGAACATCATGACTTCTTTGATTGAACTGTAAGTACTTTTTTTCCTCAGGAATACGTATCTTCACTATGTCTTGGTACTGATTATGATGCTTTGAAATCTTGAGTTCGGTTCAATAACATGAGCAAAAACAATATTGGAGGGGGAAATCAAATTCCATATAGTCTTCATCCTAACCTCCAGCGATTGTAAGTTTTGATCACATAGAAAGTTGGAAACGACAAATTGTTTTGTTTTTAAGAAAGACTTTTGCTACATGCCTTGCAATACATTAATTTGCAGAAATCTAGCCGGTAACTCATTTAATGGAGGCATTCCTTACTCAATTTCCCAGATGGTTTCTCTTAAAACTTTGAAAGCCCTGTGTTATATTGTCTATTTTTGTATTTCTTGCAACTTCTGAACTGAGCAGAAAAACATATGTGAATGTAGAAATCTTAATCATAATCAGCTCCAGGGAAGTCTGAATGATATGTTTGGGAAGCTTTCTAATCTTTCTACAATGTGAGTACATTATTGCCTCTTCACGTATGTAACAATAGAACATACTTTCATCGTCATTAACTATAGTATTGAACAGTATAGTTTAATTGTAGAGATGATGCAGTTTCTTTTAAAACTATATGTTCATGGAGATGATATTATTGAGCATGTTGGTGTGTGATTTTCTTTACATTCATTTATCATAATATTCAATTTCTGCAGTCAAGTCAACGTCATTACCATCTTGCTGGCAGTTCTACTGCTCTCTTAAAATTTTGATGATCAATTCTTAATTACATTCTAAATCTACATCTTTTCTGATTTTGTTCAGCAATCTCTCTCAAACAGGATATACATTGCTCTTATATTGCTTAGATTTAATCTCATTGCTAAACATATTTCAGTTGAAGCACAAAGTCTATATTTTTTAAATGTTTTTTATTTCCATTTTTTGGGGTTTCTGTTCTTAAGTTCCATATGCTCATACGATGACAGGGACATCTCTTTCAATGATCTTTCGGGTGACCTTCCACAGAAAGTCTTAGTTCCCTATCAAGTTTGGTAACACTGTAAGGATATGGGAATGTTATTTATCTACATTGGTAGTTCAATTCACCACAATAATAAAAAATGGCAATATTTCTAATGTTGTTCTTTTATGCACAACAATCGGGTTAGGTGATCCAGTCTCCTGACATACCACCCATGGACTGAGCGTGTAATGAGAACCTCTTATTATATTTAGTTCCGTGGTACATATGAAGTCTCCTTCCTTTATGGTTTTTGTCTTCATATTTGTTTTTAGACTTTCCCAAACTTACAAAGCTGCTGGGTATGGTTTACCTTGGAGAGAGTGAATTTTGATTGTGCATGGACAGAACAAAAGAGAATAAATGTTTTCCTCTTGGCACAGGCTTTCAATTTGTAGGTCATGGTTGCAGTTATATCTGCAAAGAGATTGGTGGCTTGGAGTGACTTGCGGTGTACGTTCTCTAAAATCTGAAATCAGTATGAGTACCGAATGAGGTCTCAAAGAGCTGCATATTACTACTAGTAATACATTGGAGGCTGGCCAACAACTGATGGAGAACCAGCAGGCCGAGCATTCAACTGCATTCCCCCATAAGACGGAGGAGGGAGAGGAGCACCTGATGTAGGATACATAGGCATTAAGGATAACGGCCCATAAGGTCGGCTCGGGTATGCGCCTGGAGCTGGTATAAAGCTCGACCTGCCACCACGCATGTTTGGGTCCCAAGCAGCCATTTGGCCATCAGGATGAGTTTGAGGCCCAACATTCCCAGGGAACATGGATGCAGCTTGTGGATTACTCTGCCAAGCAGGCGCAGCAGTCGGAGCACCAGGAACTTGTGGACTCGTTAGGAGACCAGGGAGACTATTGTCAGGTATGGTCTAATCCCTGCTCTTGTCACTGTGTGCCTGAAGAAAAAATATAGTGCATGTATCAGATAAAACACTAGGCAAACCGAAAAAACTGTGCCAAGGAACATACATTGGTGAACTGTTATGGTATGTATCATGGCAGACTGACTCTTTACTTTTTTCTGAAATATAGGCACAAAACTTTATTTCCCCTTTTTTATTCTTGAAAATAAAAATTGCTCCGGTTAGAGATTTTTACACTTTTATTTACTTCATGATAAAACTAATATTTGTACCTTTATATTCAGATTAGTATGACGAAAGTATGACAGATGAAGCTTACAGTAGCCACCATCATAGATGCAATGTCTCTCTAGATCTTCTTTAGCAACTGCAGCAGTAGTCACATCTGGAAGTAAAAAGTACTCAAAATATTTCAAAGAGCATATCATCAAATTATCAAATTATCGCACTACCAAAGGCATAAAAATGAAATGATAAAGGTAACAACCATCAGAGTATAAGTGGAATGAAATAAAATTTCATTCAACAATTAACTTGCCATCCAGACTCAAGGCATGAAGTCAAAACAAGTAAAAAGCAAATTGTTCATAAACTTCTTATTATATTTAGTTCCGTGGTACATATAAAGTCTCCCTCCTTTATGGTTTTTGTCTTCATATTTGTTTTTAGACTTTCCCAAACTTATAAAGCTGCTGGGTATGGTTTACCTTGGAGAGAGTGAATTTTGATTGTGTATGGACAAAACAAAAGAGAATAAATATTTTCCTCTTGGCACAGGCTTTCAATTTGTAGGTCATGGTTGCAATTATATCTGCCATTTCCCCTTTCCTGTTGAGCATTTGTGGGAAGCTCTTGCCACTGCTTTGCATTGGTTATCTAAGATAGCTTTCCTCAGGATAGATTGACACTGCAATCACAGGATTATTTTTTGTTTGTTGAAGCTTACTATGAGCTTATTTTACACGGGAAGAAAACAAAATAAGTGAAAACTGAAAATTGATGATTTTTAGTTGAATTTGGAGAAGTAGATTCCTTTGGCTGGTGCTGTGCTATGACATTGTAGAGACTATTTTAATGAAAACATTACAAAACAATATCAATGAGAACTAAACTTGATGCCTGCCTAAATTTCTTTATATTTTTATTTCTGGTCCTAATTCCTAAAAGCCTAGATAAAAGAGGGTTGAGTTAGGCAACAGTTATCGATCACTGTAAACAATCCTTGTGAAATACTTGCCTGGATGCCCCTCAGTAGCAGCTATCATTGTTTGCAAGGTTCCCTTCGACTATCACAGAACTTGATGCATCTAAAATGACCATAAAAACTTATTTTTGATCACAACAAGATTACATGCAACCATTCTTATTAGTTTTCCAAGCTAAGTTTGTAAATACAACAGATCCACTTGCTTCTGGGGCTGCAGATGAACGAGCAGCTTGCAAGCTCGACTTGGCTTCATTAACAAGCTCAACTTGGCTTCATTAACAAGTTCGACGAATAATCCGTGGCAACCATATTCATTAATAGTGTCGTAATTTGAATTGCATGGATTGTTGAAACTTATAATCCTAAATATATGGTATTAGATTGTTTTTTAATCCATATTGCATAGTTGTTATGTGCAGATTGAACAAATGGGTCGCGTTGTTAATGAGCTGGATACAATTTATTTCTACATCCAGAAGGCTACTCAATTGGTGAAGGAGCTTGCTAGACAGGTAATGCCTTGTCATCCGCACTTTGTATAATTTATCATCATTTTATGGTTTGACAAAGCCAAACTCTGCTTTCAGGTGACCACTGATAAATGTATCATGGCCTTTTTGTTTCTAATTGTTTGTGGTGTTATTGCAATCATTATTGTGAAGGTGATCTCTCTCTCTCTCACACACACATATACATATGCACACATGTTTTATCTTTTGCAGGGTACATATGCTGTGGACACAGGTCTTCATGGGACTAAGTTGAAGCTAAAGTGTAGAATGTTTTCATTGTGGATAGTTTTGATATAGCTAAAGTGTACTCTATATTGGATGAAGAACCAATAGGAAACTCTAAAGGGGGTGAATAGAGTTTATGAAAATAATGTCCAATTAAAAAATTAAACTCTTTCACCAGCAGAAAATAATCAGAGTAAATGCAGAAATAGTAAAGAGCAAGAAAGCATACGCAAACACAGCCGATTTTAACCTGGTTTCCCTCGTGGAGGACTAGTCCAGGCCTGAGAACTCTAGCTTAGGATTAAATCTACTATTTATGAAATAGTAGTTACACCCCGTGCCTTTTCTTCAGAAGAGCACGTCAACTTCTTACAGAGATCGCAGTGGCGTTGCTTGGAATTTTTCAAGCGACTTCTTGAACTCTTGCGCAAACTCCTAACTGAAAAGTACTGAGCACTTTGAGGCTTAGGGAGCTTGTGGCTAGTAGATGAGAAGGGTATGGCTTGTATAAGGCTTTGTATAAGGCTTTAGAGAGAAGAGAAGAGAAGATTGGATGATTGAAAATAAAAGAATTTATGGCCTATTTATAGGATACCATACAGGCAGAATTCGGCCAAAATTCTGGTTGGAACATTCAAAAATTTGGCCGTTGGACAACTTGCATCCAGCCAACCCTAAAAATTAGGGTCCTAGAATTTAGAAGACAGAGTTTAGCCCGAACACTGCCTCCAGAGCACAGAATAGGTCCAATGAGCCAATGGGCTATTTGGATATTTGGTGGGGCTTTTGGTTTGAGGTATAGGTATAGTCTAAGTCTCAAAATGCTCAGCACAGCTCAGTTTACATAAGTCTAGACTCAAATAAAGTGTAAAATACAGACTCAAACTGTGAAGCATTGCAGGTGCGAGCTGTCGTCTGGCTTGTACCGAATTCAGTCTTCATGTGTTGTATTGAAATATTACAAGTATCATGTTATCAATTGTATCAATATATGGTTGACGTAGCTCCCCTGTATTAAGTGCAGAGCTAGCAATAGCTTCCCCATTAACATTGCCTGTTGTCCTGATAAAAATATTCTTTTTCCAAAGAACAGATACACAAAGCCAGAAAAATGATATAAAATGAATATGAAAAATATTTCTCCCCCTTTTGTCAGTTATCAAACAACCAGAATAATGAAAAATATTTCTCCCCCTTTTGTCAGTTATCAAACAACCAGAATAATGAATGGCAAGCACACCAAAAATAATAATGATAAACTGCATAAAAATGAGAAACTGCAGAATAAAATGTCTTCAAGAGTCATATAATGAGTTCTAATGCAACCAAAGGGCAGAAATAAAAACTACATCAACTAAAAATGCATAAAAGCATAAACGACGATCCTCAGCAGTAGCAGCAAAGAGAAATCCATATCCATCATCGAGCTCGTAAAGGCCCAGCATCGTCGGATGGATCAGTGAAGGAATGACGAGGGTCCACGAAGGCCGCATCCGGATCCAGGTACCGGATAACCCAAGGGTCATCGATACGGTATCCATCGCGAACAGGGTCCCTCTCCATGGGAATAGGCATAGAAGGATGTCGGGACATAGAGTACCGAATATCGTGCAGTGAGTTGCTAATGACACTCATCTGCAAGTTAGTCCGGTAGTCAAGCTGAGTCCAGCAATCATCCTCTAAGGTGAATCGATCGCGGAGCATAGTCTGGAGTGACTCAAAAGTAGCAGAAGGAGGAGGAGGATCCTGTCCAAGAGGAGGGGCATCGGGCTCATCGTCAGAGTGCTCTGATATAACAGGTGAGCCAACTGCTGCCTGAAGCCGTCGTGCCTTAGAGAGGAAGGTAGGGGCAGGTAGGAACTGACACTCATCAAGAGGTACACGAAAAGCACGAAAGTGCATAGGAAGATAAAGAGCATAAACCAAGGATCTTGGTTTCTTCCTAGCGTTAATCATCCAGTCCATCATGGTACGTGGAAGATTAAAAGGAACATGAAAATGGAGGTGATACAAAGCAGAGATTTCAAAGTATGTAACCTCATCGGTCGATCCTACTTTAGGCAGAATTGTGTTAAAGACGATCCGATGAAGTTCATAAAAGTAAGGATTGAGAAACATGACGAGAAGCTTACGAGGACGTGTGTTAGGGGTACACAAGTCGTCCTTAAAGATTTCTAGGGATGACCCATCGAAAAATAGAAACTTTTGAGCTTCAATAAGTTTTTTCCATGAGTTTGGCTCCAGGAGTTCAAGGTGTTCGGCCAAGTCGAAATCATCAAACGAAATATCAATACCCGCAACCCGTGGAAAGATATGTGTATCATTGTGAGTAAGGTTGTAGTAGAACGTTTGTATGGCATTGAGATATATAACCGAGTTGGTAGTGACAAGTTCATTAAGACAAAGATCATGAAAAAGTGAATCATATTGAGAAAATATAGTAAAAGTTATAAGGTGACCCGCAAACACTGGACGTGACCAAAAATCATTAAACCATTCATTGGAAGCATCAAGTGATACGAATATCCGGTCATCATACGTGTTGCGGTCGAGTGGACGAGGTGGGTTGAACAACGGGTGAATGGGTTGTTGATTGGGTTGTTCAACGGGTGGTTCAACACGAGGAGGAGCATTCGAAGAGGACGCACCCTCGGTTCGAAGTCTCTTCCCCCTATTGAACAACTTAGGAGCCATAATAAAATTGAGGAATTGTAGATGGAGAGAAGTATGAAAATATACCTCAATTTGATGATGTAAGATGAAGGAGAATGGTGAGAGAAGCCTTCTCCTTGAGTTTTGAGAAGAATGATGCTCTAGGAAGGAAGAACTAGGGTTAGGGTTTGGAGAAAAATAGTTTGGAGAAGTTTGGAAGGTGGCAATGAAGGAGAGAGAAGAGGGGAACCCAGTTTTTAGTGTAGTTATTCGAATGGTCGGAGCAAATGTGGACCATTGGATCACAATCTGATCAGCGGCTGAGGCTGCTTTCGGTTCTAGAACAGCCAGACAAAATTCGGCCCGAACTCTGGATAAGGCAGAGTTCGGCCCGAATTCTGTTTTATGGTACCAGAACAGAAATCAGGCTAGAAAAGAAATTTGAGCAAGTAAGTGAGACTAAGAAACAAGATAATAAGTAGATGCAAGATATAAAATGAGTAAACCAAGTAGCGAATAGCAAAAATTTAATGCTGAATCAAAGTGAAGTTTGAAATTTTGAATTTTTGCATGTGATAAATAAAAGTAAACCATGTAATAAACAAGGAAATATGCCCCAATTTAATATTTTAAAGCTGCCATGGGGTAGCTGCAGGGGCCGATCCCAGCGAGCGGTAGTCCTGAGGACTAGTGCTCTGTGTCGCTTAGGCTTTTACGCCTTGTTATCAGAAGGACCCTTTCGGCTTGTACCCATAGCAAGTTCATCATAAAGAATCAAGACATAATCGATATTTACGTAGGTTACTTTAATGAATAACAGCTTCATCCAAAATTCCTAGTTCACGACAAAGAAATTTAAAACGCTCTTCGGATAGTGGTTTGGTAAAGAAATTTGCTAGCTGATGATCGGTGTCAATAAATTCTAAGTTAATAGTGCTATTTTGCTGATGATCACACAAAAAGTGGTGACGTATTTCAATGTGCTTCGTGCGTGAGTGACATATGGGATTCTTAGTGAGATTTATAGCACTAGTGCTGTCACAAAAAATAGGAATGTGCATAAATGATAAGTTATAGTCTTCAAGGGTTTGCTTCATCCACAACATTTGTGCACAACAACGACCAGCTGCAATATATTCAGCTTCTGTTGTGGATAGTCCGACAGAATTTTGCTTCTTGCTAAACCAAAAGACTAGAGCCTTTCCTAATAAATGATACGTGTCGCTCGTACTTTTACGGTCGACCTTGCATCCGGCGAAATTAGCATCAGAGTAACCAATGAGGTCAAATGATGTTGACTTGGGATACCATAGGCCCACTGTAACCGTACCCTTAAGGTATCGAAAGATACGCTTAACAGCAGTCATGTATGATTCCTTAGGATTAGCTTGATATCTATCCCACATGCAAATACTAAACATAATATCAGGGCGACTAGCAGTTAAATAAAGTAGACTGCCTATCATACCTCGATACTTACGCTAATCAACTGGTTTGCCGCTTTCATCTGGTTCTAGCTTAGTTGTAGTAGCCATTGGAGTGCTGATTGGTTTGACGTAGTCAAGGTCGAATTTCTTCAGCATGTCCTTTGTATACTTTGACTGACAGATGAAAGTTCCATTTGACGTTTGTTTGACTTGCAGTCCAAGAAAGTAGTTGAGCTCCCCCATCATGCTCATCTCAAACTCGGTCTGTATACACTTGGAAAAATCGTGACAGTGGGTTTCATCAGTAGAACCAAATATAATATCATCCACGTAAATTTGTACTAAGAGAATAGTGTCTTTGAAAGATTTTATAAAAAGTGTAGTATCAACTTTCCTTAAGAAAAACCTTTTTCAAGCAAGAAATTGCTTAGCCGTTCATACCAAGCTCTAGGGGCTTGTTTGAGGCCATATAGCGCTTTCTTGAGCTTGAAAACATGGTCGGGAAATTTGTGATTTTCAAAACCAGGGGATTGTTTTACAAAAACTTTCTCCTTAATAAATCCATTCAAGAAAGCACTTTTAACATCCATGTGAAACAATTTGAAATTTTGAAAATTAGCAAATGCGCAAAGCATCCATATGGATTCTAATCTCGCTATAGGAGCATACGTCTCATCGTAGTCGATACCTTCCTCTTGGTTGTATCATTGAGCTACTAGACGAGCTTTGTTGCGTGTAACTGAACCATCTTCATTTACTTTGTTTCGAAAAACCTATTTAGTACCAATAATCGAGTGATTTACCGGCCTAGGAACAAGTTCCCAAACTTGGCTCCTCTCGAATTGGTTGACTTCTTATTGCATGGCAGAAATCCAAAATTTATCATTAAAGGCTTTTACAATATTTTTCGGCTTAATTTGTGAAATAAAGGCAGTACTAGCAATAGAGTCTCTTATTGATGATCTAGTACTTACTCCACGTGAAACATCACCTATAACCAAATTTTTTGGATGTGACGGCTGGAAAAAAACATTCTTTGGCAAGCCCTCCAGAGAATTGGTTTCAATGGTTGTATTCATTGGAGTAGAAGTTGATGGCTCAACATCATTATCAAGAGTAGCTGCTGCACTGTTATCTTCATCGAAAATCACACTTGTAGACTCTTCCACAATTAATGAGCGTTTGTTGAACACTCTATATCCCTTGCTCTTCGCCGCATAGCCAAGGAATATACCATCGTCAGCTTTGGCATCAAATTTGCCTAAGTTGTCTTTGGTATTAAGGATAAAACATCGACAACCAAAAACTCAAAAATATAAAATATTTGGAGTTCTTCCAAACCAAAGCTCATAGGGTGTTTTCTTCGTAATAGGATGAATAAGCACCCTATTTAAAATATGGCACGCTGTACTGACAGCTTCAGCCCAAAAATATTTCGGAAGAGAGAATTTATTTAACATGACTATAGCCATATCGCCAAAAGTCCTATTCTTCCGCTCTACAACACCATTTTGTTGAGGAGTTCTTGGACAAGAAAACTCATGATTAAAACCATTTAAATCACAAAACTTTTCAAAATCACTATTTTCGAATTCGCCTCCATGATCACTTCGGATTCGAGTAATCATGTAGCCTTTTTCGTTTTGAACCTTTTTAGCAAATATTTTGAAAACAGAAACAGCATCACTTTTATTTGTAAGAAAGAAAACCCAAGTAAATCTAGAAAAGTCATCAATTATAACAAAAATGTAGAGTTTTCCACCAAGACTGGCTACTCTACTAGGGCCAAATAAATCCATATGAAGTAATTGCAATTGTCTAGTAGTACTTACAGAGTTTATGGAATGAAATGAGGACTTGGTTGCCTTATTCAATTCACATTCGGCACATACCGTATCCTTTTTGAATGTGATGTCGGGCAAGCCTCTGACTAGCTTCTTGGTCGATAGCCTGGATATAGTATCCATATTGGCATGACCAAGATGCTGGTGCCATAGTAATCTTTCATCCTTGTGAGCATAGAGACATCTTCCTGCAATGTTAGTATCTCTAGATAAATAGAAAATATAAATATTATCCTTCTTATCCCTTCAAAAACAATGTCTCATGTTAACCTATCATAAATAAAGCATTTATTTCGTCCAAAGTTAATATCATATCCATGATCAGCAAGATGACTTATGCTGAGCAGGTTATGCTTTAACTCGGTCACTAGGCAAACATCCTTTATTACAGGAGAAGGAGGATGACCTATAGTACTATTACCAATGATATACCCTTTAAGGTTGTTGCCGAAGGATACATACCCTTCCCTCTTCATCGATAGTGATGCGAAAAGATTTGCGTCTCCCGTCATATGTCGCGAGCATCCACTATCGAGAATCCACTTACTCTTAGTTGAGGAGGGAAGGTCCACCGACATCAAGAGTAGATGTGACCTTTGGTACCCAAGTTCTTGAGGGTCCTAAAAAGTTAGTTTTCAGCAACCATGCATATATGTTTCTATCTACTAATCTCCTAACTCTACATTGTGGTGAAATGTGTCCATGTAATCCACAATAAGTACAAATAGCATTCCTATTTATGTTAGGAGCATGTTGATGGAGTCTATATGTAGAGTGGTATGGAGTAGCATGGTGATGATGTCTATATGTAGAGTGGTGTGGAGTAGCATGGTGATGATGTCTATATGTAGAGTGGTGGGGAGTAGCATGATGATGATGTCTATATGTAGCATGGTAAGAGTGGTGTGGAGCATGATGATGATTATATGTGGCTGCAGGATGATGTTTATATCTATTAACAGTATGATGGTAATTTTGTTTATGTGCAACAAAGTGATGATTGTATCTATGTGTAGCATGGTGATTATGTGTCATATGAGAATTATTTC
Organism: Iris pallida; assembly: GCA_029216955.1. Lineage (NCBI taxonomy): Eukaryota > Viridiplantae > Streptophyta > Magnoliopsida > Asparagales > Iridaceae > Iris > Iris pallida. Next base: position 74,837 of record JANAVB010001681.1, on the reverse strand, counting down.
TATATGCATGTGGTTTGTGTGCTATATAAAAGTGGGTGTACATATAAGCATGATTACGTGCTGCAGGTGGATGATGTGGTTGACTAGTATGAGTGGTGTCATGCTTTGTGTGTGTCTCATGCGATTGGGTTTGAGGTTGAGCAACCTGTTTTCCTAATCTAGTCTCTAATTTCTTAGAGACAGCCTGTATTTCATCAATCTTAGTATTCAAACCATAAATCTTAGTGATAGAGATCTTGTGTCTATTCTTTTCTTCAGCAATCTCAGTGTTGAGTGTTGTGATCTCTTGTGTTTGCTTTTCAATACGTGCTTCGGCATCATGTAGGCTTAATTTAAGCTTAGATACCTCATTTGTGACTTCCGTGGGTGAAGTGTCTCTAATATTATCAAGCAATGAAGAGAGTCTTTGAATCTCGACTTCATAACTTTTGATCTTCTCCTTGGCGTGTTTATATTTACTAATGACTTTCTTGTGTTCATTGAGTAAATCATTGAATGCATCACCAAGTTCGTCAAAAGTGAAATCATCGAGAGTTTCGCTAGTTACCGTGTCGGATGTAGCCATTAGGCAAACATTGGCGGTGTCTTGAGGAGAGTCCTTTCATTCCTCGGAGTCACTAGCTTCGCTTTCATGCCAAATGCTTGTGTTGGCATATTTCTTTGAGGAAGTTTTCTTGTATGGTTTCTCATATCGGTTGTTTTTTTTGTAATGGGCAGTCTTTTCGGACGTGTCCAGTCTTCTTGCAACCGTAGCATGTTGGCTCTTCTTCGTCATCTTTTTGTGGTTCCTTTTTCTTCGATTGAAGCGAAGGAATTTATTGAAGTTGCGGACAAGGAGAGCTTGATGTTCACCTTTCGAGTTGTCATCATCCGTCTCTTCAGGATCAGCCCTTCGTCGGTGAGCTTTAAGGGCAATCTCCTTTGCCTTAGGAGCAGGCTCTTCGAAGTCTTTGAGGTCAAGCTCATGAGTCATCAGCTTTCCCATCAAAGTCTCCATAGACATAGTCGTGAGATCATTTCCTTCTATGATGGCTGTCACCTTAGGGTTTCAAATCTTTGGTAGCCCCCTAAGTATCTTGCGGATCTTCTCATAATTTGTATATTGTTTGTCGAGAGAAGACAAGGGGTTGATGATGTCGAGGAATCTTGTAATCATTTGTGTGATCGTCTCATTTGGCTTCATCTTGAAAGCCTCATATTCTTGAGTGAGATGACTTATTTTTGACTCCTTGGCTTGGGTGATTCTATCATGCGTCACCTCTAGAAGTCTCCATACTTCATGAGCGGTGGTGCATGTTGAGACCCTGTTGAACTCATTCATGTCTATAGCACAAAATACAGCATTAATAGCTCTCGCATCTAGACTCGCCTGTTTCTTCTCCTTGTCAGAATATTTGTCATAGGGGTTTCTCAACGAGATCACCGTTGACAACTATCCTGACGGGCTTTTTGTAACCATCGGTGACAATGGTCCACAGGTCGAAGTCTAGCGACTTGAGATAAAAACTCATCCTTGTTTTCTAATAGGTGTAGTTAGTTCCATCAAATCGGGTAGGCCTATGAGTGGACTACCCTTCACCGTGATTGAAAATCATGGATTGTGTGGTTGCCATGGATCAGCTCTAGGATGTTAGTCCTTATTGAGAGAACAGAGCTTTGATACCAATTAAAGAACTAATAGGCAACTCTAAAGGGGGGGTGAATAGAGTTTATGACAATAATGTCTAATTAAAAATTAAACTCTTTCACCAGCAGAAAATAATTAGAGTAAATGCAGAAATAGTAAAGAGCAAAAAAGCATATGCAAACACAGCTGATTTTAACCTGGTTTCCCTCGTGGAGGACTAGTCCAGGCCTGAGAACTCTAGCTCTGGATTAAATTCACTATTTGTGAAATAGTAGTTACACCCCGTGCCTTTTCTTCAGAAGAGCACGTCAACTTCTTACAGAGATCGCAGTGGCGATGCTTAGAATTTTCCAAGCGACTTCTTGAACTCTTGCACAACTCCTAACTGAAAAGTACAGAGCCCTTTGAGGCTTAGGGAGCTTGTGGCTAGTAGATGAGAAGGGTATGGCTTGTATAAGGCCTTTAGAGAGAAGAGAAGAGAAGATTGGATGATTGAAAATGAAAGAATTTATGGCCTATTTATAGGATACCATACAGGCAGAATTCGGCCAGAATTCTGGTTGGAACATTCAAAAATTTGGCCGTTGGACAACTTGCATCCAGCCAACCTTAAAAATTAGGGTCCTGAAATTTATGAGGCAGAGTTCGGCCCTGAACTCTGTGTGGAGGCAGAGTTCGGCCCGAACTCTATCTCCAGAGCACAGAATAGGTCCAATGGGCCAATGGACTGTTTGGATGTTTGGTGGGGACTTTTGGTTTGAGGTATAGGTATAGTCTAAGTCTCAAAATGCTCAGCACAGCTCAGTTTACATAAGTCTAGACTCAAATAAAGTGTAAAATACAGACTCAAACTGTAAAGCATTGCAGGTGCGAGCTGTCGTCTGGCTTGTACCGAATTCAGTCTTCATGTGTCGTATTGAAATATGACAAGTATCATGTTGTCAATTGTATCAATATATGATTGACTGTGATTTTGTGTCAACATTGGATACTCTATATATTTTGAGAAGATGTATATGGCCTGAGAAATGTAGAATGATAGCTATAGTACTCTATTTTGAGACAATGGAATGTAGCTAGATAAAGTACTCTATATCTGTGAGATATTGATGTACCCTATTTTGAGACAATGAAATGGAGATTAATGATACTTTATATTACATTTCAATGTTTTGTTGTGAATATGGTTCAGAGTGGTTGTTTTCGAATTGAATTGAGCAGTATTTGGAATGTATAACATGCAGTATAGAGCATTATAAATGTGATACAATGACCATTCATAACGCTTTCAAAATGTCCTGACTTCTAAACCATATTAACTATTCATAACAGTTTTACATAACTATCCATAACGCTTTGAAAATAAAACGTAGCAAAATTTAACCTATTAATGGCGTTTTCGGAAGAATTATCTATAACGCTTTGAAAAACATTTATAACACCCGATTTTATAATGCTTGGATTAAGAAAAAAAAGTGTCATGGTTCTTAATTAATGATGGTTTTTAGCCATCATTAAAAGGTATTTTTTTTTGTAGTGGATCAACAAAAAATCCTCTTTTGTTGAGAAAGTGATTGTTCATTCTCTGAGGTGGATTTGATTGATACCTTTCAAAGATTATCACACGTCATAGCTCATACCCTTTCGGTATCGATGGAATGACAACTATTAATTGTACTGACATGGCTGTCGAATCGAGGCATTAATGGTGTCTTCAGTAGCACAGGAAATTTTGTTGATTGTTCACCCATAGTAGAAGGAGGATGAGGTCTTTCTGCCATGTGTCAGGGACAAAGAGGTATCTTTATAGCTAGTTTACTTCTCGAAGTTCATTCCTCGTACTCTATTATTGTCGCTTCATCATCTACAACTGGGAATGCATGCCGAGTATAGAGGCTGTGGCATGCTTCGTCATCTCATCTATCATACAACTTGTCCGCTCCAACATGTTGCTTCCGTTGGGTACATCCTTGTTATCATATGTCTGATTGTTATTTTGCCTTGGACCATAAGTATTTTTCAAGCTTCTACACGGTCTGCAAAGTCTTGCTTGAAGAATAATTTCTGCATTTTAGATAAAGCCACTCTTCAATACAAAAGAGTATCACTCTCGAAGGAGTGCAAATTGGCTTCAACATCATTTTTTAAGCGCAGGGTGCTTCCGTACTTAAAATTCAACATCATTTTTTAAGCGTAGGGTAGTTCTGAGCTTTAAAAAAAAGTGTAGGATGCTTATGCACTTAAAACTCAACATCATTTTTTAAGCGTGGGGCTTTTATGAGCTTAAAAAGTGCTTGGATGGCTTTAACCTCATTTTAAGCGCATGGTCGAGCTTAAAAAAAGTGTAGGGTGCTTCTGCACTTAAAACTTAACAATATTTTTGTAAGTACAGGGTATCCGAGCATTAAAAAAGTGCAGTGTGCTTCCGCACTTAAAACTTCAACTTCACTTTTTTTACTGTTGGGTGCTTCCATGCTTAAAAAAGTGAAAAGTAGGGATTTGCCAGCTGCCAAGCATAGAAAAAAGCTCTGATGAATGTCCATGTTGTAGGCATAAAAGTTGCATTATCAATAGCGTTGCTGCGAAAGACTACCATTTTTTTAGAACAATTGTATATTAACCATAAAAAAGTGTCTTTGATGTACAAAATAATGGTATTAAGGAGTTTTCTGGGCGCTTAAAAGTTGACGGAGAAATGTTGTTCAAATTCCTCATTAATGATGTGCTAATATCATTAGTATTTCGAATTTCGAGAATAACGCATGACTCCTATTGCGTACATTTTGAAATTCGAAACAATAGTCAACGTAATCATGAATAATTAATATATTTCTTGTAACTGATGGAATATGTCGCACGAGCGGTGTAAACCCCCGTAAAATTTTATTCTACTTTCTAAATAATTTAGCATCTTATTATTAAAATTTATTTGGTTAAAGAAAGTATATGGTACTTTGGTATATAATTGTTTATATATATATATAAGGTTAACCCAAAACCCTAATTAAACCTATAACTAAACCTAAACAAACAGACCCCCACCCTGCGTGAGCACGCAGCCGTACCGACAACGACAGGATTCGCAGCAACATCAGCAGAGTAGCAGCACCACCTTGCCGTCATAAGAAAAACCCTACCACAGTACCTCCCCTGCGCCGTATCCCCGGACCCATGCCAACGCCTGTCGGTCAGCCTCCCCACACTGCCACGGTAGCCGAGCGGCTGTGCAACACCAACGGGCGATGACAACATTGTGTGCGGGAGGAATGACCGCAGCAGTGGCATACGCAGCGCCACACAACAACCCAAGCGGTCGCTGGCAAGCCCAACCAGCCGGGCAGTAGCGCACGGCACGCAATAATGGCCGCAGTAGTACGGAGCAGAGGTCATAGCCGGCAACAACAGCGACGATTACCATCAAGCCATCGTGACATCACCAATCGCCCACATGTGACCCTGTCGTCTCCGTGCATCAGCAACACCCTCCCCGAGGTGCCATTCTCCTCCTCAATGCTCGATGCGGTCGATATGGGCATTTTGCCCAAAATTTCGTCGTGACGTGCGAAATTGAAGTCAAAATTTGTGTTTCGTCGTAGCAACTTTGGACGAGTTCTTCGGGCAATCCAACGATTGGATCTTCGAGCCATTTCTATTAATCTCAGTATAAACCTCTCCTCAAGTTTTAATCATTAATACGATCGTTGATAGATCAAAATTGGCCACTAACTTGCATGTTTAAATCACGTATAATTTTGATAATCTTATGAAGCCAACTTCGTATATTTATTTCTACCTAATCAAAGCTCCATTTTACGAACCACCAGCTCTGCTGCATAACAGGTATAAATACCTTCTTGAGATAAAAATTCCAATTCATTATGATATCGTTTGGTTGATTGAATTCGACGTCAAAGTTGGTCGTTCGAATTCATAAGTTTCAATATGTAAAAATCCAATTTTGAACCCGAAACATTGGATTCCAAATCTGACACCACCATTGGACTTATGGCTTCGTTCTAGCCAAGAGTGATATATAATTTATCGAATTTGGACAACCTTTGTCCTGGCACATTTTTCTGTGCCAAACGAGTCCAACTGCGGACACCGTTTTGACCCAAAATTAACATTTTGCCCCTGTATCTAGAATTCGACTTATGGGTAGCCTATTTTAGCTATTTCTTTTATTTTGGGACTGGTGGTGTTGTCCATTTCAGCATCCAGAGATGTTTGCGAAAGTCTGATCTTTGTTGCTTCCGTTGGTTTGACGAGTTCGTCTGCGGAACGTTGTCTAATCATTGCACAACCTCTATGCAAGTGTGTATTGCCAAAGTTTTGGTACTTTCTTTTTTATTTATGTATTTTTATTTATGTATTTTATGGATGTAGGATTAGTTGATACTTAGCATCTGATTATTACTCGAGTGTCGATGTCAGTCTATAGACATTGAGTATCGATACTAGTTATAACGTTGTACTTATTCGTATCCATTGATACGAAAGACCACAGGATACTGACACGTTTGACGATAAAGAGTCTGGCATGATATATTCACGGTTATGGACTCTGTGATAGCATGTATTACTTGTTACTTGTTCATGAGTTCTACTTGACTTGACGTGACTTGACTAGTTAGTTTAGAGTATGGGGTGTAGAGGACTCTACCGAAGTATTCGACCGTCATAACTCGTGACCATGTCTCCTTATTTGGGGCTGGGTTATTTTTGTGTGCTAGGGTCTTTGTAGCAGAGCTTTTGAGTTGTTTTGTGTTCACTCATTAGTATCACGACATAGTACTATGAGTGATTGCCGGTTTGGCTGGGCCTGGTATTAGGATTTTCCTCAACTGCATTTATCACTGAGATGGTTATGGTATTTACCCTTTATTACATGAATATTCTTTTTACTGTTACTTGGCATATATATTATGCACCTTGTTACGTCCCTCTAAGGACCTGGTGATCTCTTCAGGTACATGGTTGTGCAGAGATAGTTCGCTGACCAGGGAGGTATTGTTATTTCCGATTTAGGTATTTATCATGATTTTATTTTTTTTATTACTTGCATTTCGCAATTTAGCCTAGTTTTGTAGACCTATATTGTTCTTCGGATCTACTCAAACATATATGTTATTGGACTGCAGACCATGACACATATTGTTAATTCTTTATATTATATATTTTATGGATTAAAATAGATATATTAGTTTATTTGATAGATAGATTTAGAAAACCAAGAAAGCTTATACGTATTCAAGCTGGGGTGGAGTCAACTTGATACGTAGCTGGCATGTATACATATCCTAGTCCTACGTATTTTGCGACTGGAGCATTACATATTTTTGTGGTGGCCCATGCAGGTCAGAGCATATCGTTTCAATTACATTACTTTATCAAACGAGCTTGCAATAGGATAATGTATTAGGATCTCAATCCCTAAATTGCTTTGAAAACTCTTTTGACTTTATCCTTCACCTTTGGAACTCGTAATTGAAGTTGATCAACTTCCTTGACCTCCTTATTTTGGACTTTCGTCTTTCCCTATTTGGAAAGGACGAACACTCGTGCTAGATGAACCATCTACTCCATTGTTTGATAGAACATAGTTGATAGTTTTTTTATAGGAATCATTATTTAAGAAAGACAAGGTTTGATAGACGCCTCTACGAGATAGACCGATTAGATTAGAGTGACAATATAGAACGCATATAGGCCGCCTAACCCTAACAAAGGGCCTTAGGAATCATTAGGTTAAACCCAACTATTATTACCTATGTTAAATAGAGATGGATTAGAGGAATAACAAGTTTAATTAGGTGTAGTAATAAAGGTAATTCCCAATCATAATGATTGAAGGGATTTGAAAAAACATGTGGTAGAATTTTAGAGTTAGTTATGATTCCCTAATTAGAGTGTGATCGTCCACGTGAAAGACTATAATAGGAAGGACTCAAGAGTCTCGTTATGAATAAAATGATTCAATGAGCACCGTCTAGCATTAATTTACACCTTTACTTAAAAGATTGATCTAGAATGGGTATGCATACATGTAGGTACTATATAACGTTCTACAGGCTGGAAAGAGTAGATTGTTAATCATACTTATAGGAACGTTGAGCACCTCTAGAGGGGGTGAATAGAGTGTGTGTGTGTGTGCAGCAGAAATATAATCACCTATTAGAAATATTCTAAGTAGTATCACAGGTGTATAGTAATGAGCAGACTATGAAATTTAAATGCAGAGAGTAAAGTGCATCAGAAAAGCAAACTCATGACACAGAGATGTATACTAGTTTCTCTTTGAGATGACTAGTCCAGTCTCAAGTACTCTTGTTCGATGTTAATCCACTATGGAATAAGCTTTAACAGAACGCTTGCAGCTCCTTACAACCACGAGTTTTTATTCGAAGGACTCGCAACTTCAAATACGAGAAACTTGAAAATTGGAACGTTTTCGGAGAGCCCTCTTTACAACTTGAACAAGCAAACTCTAGATTGAAATGTAATGACACTTGGCTTGGCTAGGAGTCGTTAAAGGCTAGATATGAAAGTGAATATCTCGGGAATGCTTTTAAATTAAGAGAGAAGAGAGGAATGAATGAATGATTTGGAATAAAAAGTTTTCCTCTATTTATAACAATTTTTAGGGCAGAACCCAGGTTGAGTTCGGGTCCATAAATATCATAATTTAAAAAGTGCTTACAGATATTCAAGAAGACCAAACTATTTTGGAAACAGACTAGCAGAACTCGGGCAGAGTTTGGGTCAAACTCGGGCCGAACTATTTAGGGTTCTCATATGAATATCCGATCAAATTTGTATGGGCTTTTTGTATGAGTATTGGATATGGGATTGATATAGGATTGTGTATAGGGTTTGGTATAGGATTGGGTATATAGGTAGGCTTAGAATATGGAGTACAGAAATCCAGTTGCCAATTCGATCAACTTTACTTTTTTTCTAGACTCAATAAAAAGAAAAATACATAAGAAAATAGAAAAATAAATCTTGATCTGCATCTGTAGTTTTTATACAACGAAGACGATGAGTAGTAGCTTATTAGAAATAGACATTCTATTCTTGTACCTGTAATATATTATTTATGTATCGACCAAAGTTTATGTTGATTATCAAAATCAGGTGTGACTGTGACCAATGGACCAACAATCTCCCTCATTTTGATAATTAACAAACTTTGCGTTTATACCAAATAATATAAAAAATAACTTGAAAAATTATACCTTCTTATTTGGTACTTGGCACATTTGTTATTTTTGGTATAAACACTCTTCTTCTCCTTTGTCATTTGTACAAAATGGAAGCTCCCCCATAAGTTGTGAGCACAAATAACATAAGAAATAAGACAAGATCATACCAAAAAATAGAGAAATAAACATGGACAACAATATGTCTAACTGCATAAGTTGAAATGATAGTAAACACTAAAACTAAGTAGCATAAATATAAAAACTACATAAACTCGTGAAATATGGAAGTCTACAAGAGACTTTACCATAGCTACTGCATAACAAATAAAATCAACTAAAAAGTACTACATGATCATCATCGTCATCAGATACATAACCATAAAGCCTAAAACTCTCATAACTCGCATTATCGCCAGTGTCAGCAGAACGACCAAGGTCAACGTATGCTGCAGTCGAGTCGAAGTAGCGTCGAGCCTGACGATCCTAGAACCTAGGTCCATCAAAGTTTGGATGGCAAAGAATCGGAGTGAGACCAGAGGGATGATAAACCATGGTCCACTGAATGTCAGCAATACCGTTCCGCAGAGTCTAGAACTGGCATGTCAGACGATAGTCAGTGTCTCACTGACGTATGTGCTCTGTCTGATAGCGCTCATCCTCGAGGATACAGCGAGCCTCCAATTGGTCGAAAAGCTGATCGATGGTGCAGGTAGGAGGGACATCAGCAGGAGGGGCTTCAGCATGAGGGACTGATGCAGCTGACGAGCCTGGGCAGGTGGAATGCCTCTGACACCAACTACATGAGGGATAGGAATAGGAAACTTCCTAGACCTATGAAGCTCAGATGGCGTACCATCGATAGGACATAAATCTAAAGGGATGTTAAACCTTTGAAAGACGATAGGAAGAACCATAGGATAGACAAAGTTATGACCTGCCTTCCTACAGTTGTACATGGCTGACATCATGGTCTTGAGAAGACTGAAGGGAATCCCAAAATGAATATGATACATGGCAGATAGCTCCAAATACGTGATCTCATCAGTAGATCCCATTTTGGGCAAGATATATATAATGATAATGTGATAAAGCTCATAGAAATGTTAGTTCAAGTAACGTGACATGAGCCATCCCCGGGGACTAGCGTTCGGGGTACACATCGCATTTTTGAAGGTCTCTAAGTCAAGATCGGGACCAAATTGGACTTTGGTAATGTCCACTAAAGCATCTCCAGTATTGGGGACGTGGAGCCATTCGCTTAAGTCGTCATCATCAAATTCCATTTCAGTCCGACAGACTGAGGAATACATTGTACCATACAAATAGTGTAGGTTGTAGTAAAACATACGAACAGCGTTGTTGCATATCGGATTAAAAGTTTCTACAAATTTGTATAGGTAAACGTTTTGGAAAGTCAAGCAATATTCCAAAAATAAATTAAAATTAATGAAATTGCCCAGACATATGGAACGTTTGTGAAAGTCGTGAAACCAAGCAAGTAAGGTTTCTAAGTTACGAATAACGTAGAATCATAGTCATCCTCATCGGATGGTGGAAGTAGACTAAATAGACTTTCAAGAGGCGTGTATGGTAGGCTTGATTTAGAAGCACCATCTTCTCTTTTTTTTTCTTGGAAAATCTAGGAGCCATAGAAATTGACAAGAAAAGAGTAGGAATTACCGAAAAATGGTTGCGTCAACTGGAAGAAAACGTGCCAAAATCTGTAGATCTGAAGTATTAGGCCCTAACACCAAAAGATTTGGGAGAAATAATGAAGCTAGGGTTAGGGTTTTTTGGTTTTGGGGTGGCTGTGTTCGTGCAGAAGGAGAAGAAGATAAATAGGTATTAATAGAAAATAGGCCAGCAACTGTTTGGTCATCGGCGGGTGACCGAACTCGGCTAGAGTTCGGTCCGAGTTCGCTAAGCTTGTATTTTGAAAACAATTATTGATTTATGAATAGAAATTGTATTAGAACTAATATTCATTTGTTTAAATAAATCTTTATTACTTTGGGTTAGCTGTAGGGCCCAGATTTCACCTAGCGGTAGTTCGAAGACTAGTACACCATGTCGCTTCAGGATGTTTACACTTGTATGATAGAAGGTGTAGTGCCCCGCTCCGCGAAGGCACTAGATAAACAGAGAGATCGGATTTGCTAGCTCTACAACAGAAGACGATTGATCTGGGTGAGTGGACAAAGACTCATTTTATGATTCGCTTGTGCCTAATAAGAATCAGAGTTTTTAAATGAATATTGTTGCTAATAACAAGATGGTAATCATTGAGTATGCTTGTAAGAGATTTTCACATGTTGCTATGCTAAGAACAAGAAAAGAGTTAATCTGTATGCTAAGAAGAAGAATCGTTGTATGCTAATAAGAAACGATATGATGCCTTATTAAGAAACGAATGTTGCCTTGATCGATAAAATATTGCCATGCTTAATAAGTAAAGAAAAGAGAATGTTTACATGTCCCTGAATAGAGTATGATTATCAAGAGTAGAATTCATGCTTGTTATCGTGCTTGTTTAAACAGAGATTGCTTATTGTCCTCCGATTGTTACTATAAAGAAAGAGATGTACAGAGAAGGCACATTGTGCTGTTAAAAGAGATGATACGGCTTGTCCGTATAGAGAAAAGAGTAGAGCTATTGGCTCGATACATGAAACAGAAGAAGATGAAAATGTTTACAAGTTGCTCGATTGATGCATGATAGTTTTATCTGATAGTTGCATTTGCATTGGTCTCGGACAACTTGTGCACAAGTATAGATCCTCACGACCGGTTCTGGGGCACCGGAGCCGTTCGACCTAGGGGGGATAGAGTAGCACCCTGCGGTAAAGAGACCAAGGGGTGCATAGAGTGTCCACTAGCGACGAGCTGAACCCAAGAGTCACAGCTGCTAATCATGGGTTTTCCATGGACCATCATATAGATAAGTGTCGGTTGGTGAAGAGCTAAACCATGCGCACAGTTGCTAGTATGTACGTTATCAGTACAAGCTGACCCGGAGCATCACAACTACTGGTCTACGTATATACTAGTACAGAGCTGAGCCTTGCATCACAGCTGCCAATTGAGTTGTATGAGTCTGTAAAAGAATGTTTAGTTGAGAGCTAACGATGCAGAGACGAATAGAGAAAAATGTTGGTTTTTATCATGTTTATGCTAATCTTTGTCTTGTGCAGGGATGGACGGTCGGCTATGGTAAGAATCACTTAAAAGTGATGCATATGTACTGCTTAAGTCTTTGACATGAATTGTTTACAGAGATTTATCTATACAATGAAATGCTACGCCCCTTTTACAGAAAATATATAACCTCGTGCTTATAATTGTCCCTAAGAGTTGCTTGAATAAAGAAATGATTATGCTCATGAAACACGTTGCGCACTCCACAGAAATGAATAGTCCCTTGTATGCTTTTCATGAAAAGAAGAGAACTGAACTGTGGCTTTTCAAAGATGTTTTCAAAAGAGATGTAAACTGACTCTGTATGCATGGAATGAACATAGGTAAAAGTAGCAAGATCACATCACAAGAAAATGTTTTTTTACTAAATGAATAGTGATCGTTTCAGAAGAATGTAGCCCCTTTGTTCACAATCACCAGTATGCTGATATACTGACCCCTCATCAGTCTGCATGCAGGTGCAATATGCATCGAGAAGGATAGTCCGAACCGATAGCCCGTTCCTCATCCTCAGGAGCCAGAAATCAGAAGAAATGACATCTATTACAAGAGTTGGTTTTGTATATAAAGGGATGTAATATATGGGAACGAGATCATTGTAATCTGTAAAATTCTGAGAAAATGTAACATTGTATCAGAGAGAATCGAGAGCTTGTAATCTGTTCAAATGAAATCAATAAAGAGAAATGTTCTTGTTACCATTGTGTTCAATGCATGTATTCTGAAATATGTCCGCTACTGCTTCAATTATCTGTGATATGTTCTGCTGCGTATTGTCAACCTAGTCTATTTTGTCTTGTTACAGGTCTTAGCCTTGTGCAAGCACAACTTAGGCTTGTACAACATCATGCCTTAGCGAGGACGAACAGTCCCAAAGAGCCAGAAGCGAGGACGAAAGGACTCTGCGGGATCGGAGCGTGATAGAAGTGCCCTTTCGGCTTGTTCCCAAAATAATTCTAACTTAAGATAAATATTTAAATATAGTCTAAACAATTTCTTAAACATAAAGCATTATGTTTTCGAAAATTCAAGAATGCCTAACTCGTGACAAATAAAGTTGAATCGGTCTTCAGATAATGGTTTTGAAAAAAATTTGCTAATTGATGATTTGTGTCAATGAATTCTAAACAAGTATTTTCGTGTTGTTGGTGATCACGTAAGAAGTAATGACGTATTTTGATGTGTTTAGTGCATAAATAACATACAGGGTTCTTGTCAAATTTATTGTGCTAGTGTTATCACAATAAATGGGAATCCTTGTGTAGTACATATTGTAGTCTTCTAAAGTTTGCTCTATCCACAAAATTTGTACACAACAACAGCCTACAGCAATATACTCGACTTCAGTCGTTGATAATACAATAGAATTTTGTTTCTTGCTAAACATAGAGACTAGAGTTTTACCTAAGAAATGACACGCACCGGTGGTACTTTTATGGTCTACTTTGCATCCAGCAAAATTAGCATCAGAACACCCAATTAGGTCAAATGATGTCATTTTGGGATACCATAAGCCGACAATAGAATTATTGTGTGATTCTTTAGGGTTAGCTTGATATCTGTAACCCCACTTTCTCAATATTAATAAAGTTTAGTATTTTTTCTGATATTTTAGAATTTTAGAAATAATTATTTCAATTTATTTATGGAATATTAATTTTCTGATTAATAATAGTCTCTTTATAATTTTATGAAAGGGGAATGTTGTTTTAATAATTACTTAAGGATTAATGAGAGAGAAGATTATAGTGGTTTTTGTCACAAGGTTAATTACTTAATTAATCATGGCTAAAACTTATCTAGAATATTCCTATAACAAATCCTAAAAAACTCCACTTTTCTTTCTAACAAACTAACAACCCTCTAACTAACTTTTATTACCAGTTTGTAATAAACTAAATGATTTTGTAATAAAACGGTTTTCTTTTGCAAAATTCCTTTTCTCTTCTCAACTCTATTAAAGTCTCTCTCTCTCTCCCTCTCTATCTCTATCTCTCTCTCTCTCTCTCTCTTTCACTTTCTCTCTGTTCAACCATTCGAGAGCAGAGCTCTACCCTAATTTTTAAATTCTTCCCTCCTTTTCTTCATCGCCAATTCCCCCGAAACCTAACCCTAATTTCGAATAGCAGCCATAGCGGTGGCGATCACCCACTCAGTGGCGGCGGCTAGTTATTCATCTTCTCCTACAACAGCGAGGCAATTTCTTCTCGACGACAAGGTGTTGTCCTTTCCTAACGGCACATGACTGCTTCCCGACAACAACTGTGTGCGATTTCTCTTCGGCGACGGATCTCCGCCTTCCTCGACCTTCTTTATCGCAGAATCGCCATCCTCTTCCACGACGATACTCCACTGTGAATTCCTCACTTCATCTCGGTCGATCTAGCAATCTAGGTGAGTCTTGATTTCAATTCTCTTTGGGAAATGCTTGTTTAATTCCTAATTTTTTTTCACGATCGACGAATTGGAGTCGTGAACACAGATCGGATTGGTATGTTCATCTCAAAGCTTCTTCGATCATATTTTTTGGTGAACGTCAAGTACTGGTGAGTATTGATCCTAATTTTCGTTTAGATCTGGAAATAGAATTATTGTGTTCTTAATGATCGGTTGGTGTTTTGATTTCTTCGTTCCTGGTTTGGAAAATTGAATGGAATGTTAGAATGAAGGAACCATTGTTTAGTTCAAGATTACAGCAGATAAATCAAGGTTGAAATCATTTGAAAGTTTTTGATCCAATCCTTGTTGTTCTGATTTCTTTTGATGAATTTCTCAAAATTTCTTAAAGATTGGATCCAATTTCATTTGAGACTCTAGTTCTCTATGTGTGCTTAGAAACTGTTTGATGAAATGCTCCAATAGGATCTCGAATCATTTTTGGACACGAAAAGACTGTGTCCAACTTCTTAGGAATGTGTCTTCAGATCAGATCCTCTCTACTCAGGTAATATTCTACCCTTCTTAATGTTGAAGAATACATCATTTTGAACCTAGACTTAATGAGAGTGCTTGGTAGGACTGCGATCGGGATACGGGGGAATTTGGGTTGGTCGTGTCCTGCGTGGTTTGTGTCAAAGCGTTGAGTGTTGTATGGAGATGTGGATTGAAGGAGCAGTGGCGCGAACCTATAAGTTGATTTGAAAGTATTTCAGTCGATTTTCTATATTATTTTGTTGGGCTGAGTTTTATGTATAATCTTGCTGGGCTAGGGTTTTATGTGATATTGATGGGCTTGAGTTTTGTGATTTTGTTGGGTTTGGGTTATACAAGGTTTTGTTGGGTTTTAGTTTTATAACGTATTTAACTAGAACTTTGAATTGTAGTTTGGAATAGGTTCTGGTTGTACTCGAATGAGGTTGTTTTCTACTATCTTTTAAAGATCAGTTAGTTTGGAGCAAGAGTGTTTGTTTTAGGGTGGGGTCAATAGGCCGGGTTTATTTAAAAAGGTTTAATTGTGTGTGTTAAGTCTTTGGGTCGAGCCTAATTTAGTTGGGCTTGGTATTGGGTTTTTCTGAATAAGTAACTTCGATTAATTTTGTAATTATACATATACTGGTGTAGGCTAAATAAGGAAGTTTGTGAAGAATTCTTTAGCAATATTATTATAGATATTCTATTTCTCTAAATACAGTATCATTATTATTTTTAGTAATAGTGGTAGAAATTCAAATATTTATATGATAGTTACCAAATTGTTAAAGCTTATTGCTAATAACATTCTAGCAATTAATACTTTATTAAATCAATTCTTTGCTATTTAGTATATAATATTTGGCTATTATATAAGTCGGTGCTTTTAGCTAGCAAGTTTACATGATAGAAATAAATAGTATATTAATTAGTAGAAATAGTTAGTTAGCAATTAGTAAATTAGTTATTTGCCATTGTTTAGAGCTTACCCAACCTGTACTTATTCTAGGTGGACCGATAGATTACTACATTTCTGATATCGATCTTCTAGAGTAAGACAATTACTTCTATGATTTTGACTTCTTTACTTCATGTCATGTTCTTTTCATATTGGACACATTGTTAAAAGACTTGTCTATATTCTAGTTCACGATCTTTTCCTTGTATCTGGGGAAGGAAAAATACTATAGATATATGACCAAAGCCCAACTTAGGATTTATGTTGGTAGCTTAAATCTCACACATGTGCACATGGGATTTAAGTCGTACCATTACTTGTTCTTATTCATGAGCTTTACCCAGCCGATTACATTCTAGTATGCATTTCAAATCATATGTGAGCATCTTTTGCTATATTCTTCATATTGTTAGTTTATGCATTTACAGTTCATATTCATCATGTTTCATTGTTTCTTTAACTGTTCACATGTTGTACCTATTTTATTATTATAGATTGTACTTTGCTCCGCTCCAGACTGGATATGTTGCAAGTGAGCTTGAGGCCGTTTGTACCACCTATTATGGGCAGGAGCCGAGGCTATAGTTGAGCATGACGACACCACTCTGGACTTAGGAGCTACTGACATTTAGATTTAGTTCTTTTTTTCTAGTAGACTTTACTTTTGATGTTGTATTGTGAGGGATTTGTGGATTAGACTATCGCCTTTATTTCTGTCTCCGGATTTTTCTCCGACTTAGTATAAAAGGTGTAATAATAGCTGGACTGGTGGTGGAGTATTAGAATGTATTCTGGGACATATTAGATGATGTGATGTTGCTTTTATGATATTACTTGAGTTTCTTAGATACTTAGAACAGCTTACTATGTTGAGTCTATAATGTAGTCTGGGCGTGTCCGACTTGTATTCGATTATTCGGGAGCGGGTCGTGACATATTTTTAGTGGTGGCCCATACAGGTCACTTCCTAAAGGTACTTAGATTACATAGTGCTATTAGGGAGCCTGCTAAACTAAGAAAAACTCATCACAACATAGGATCGGGGGGAAAGGTTATATTGTTATTACTATATTGCTTATTATTTCTAGGACAGAGCAATCAACCGTTTGTTTTTCTATTTCAGATGGTTTACACACGAAACACCAGGACCACGGAACCCCCTGCACTTGAGGCACCCGAGCTTCCACCGCCTCTTCTGCTTCCTCAGACGATCACTATTGATAGCACCAACTGATGGGGATCTTCTCAAAGTTCATCGACTCCCAGAGTGAGCAGGCTACTAAGTTCAGATCCACAGTTGCAGATGTGCTCCGATCCAGGAAGACTCCGCCAAGACCACCAGCGAGACAGGAGACTGCTAGAGATTTCAAGAATCTCAAGCCCATGGACTTCTATGGGACAGAAGAGATTTTTTACGCTAACGATAGGCTAGAGAACGCTGAGAGGCTACTCTAGATCGCCCACATTCCTGAGGACCTACATGTCGAGGCAGCTAGCATGCAGCTGTAGAAGCATAGAAAAGAATAAAGAAAGGTCTATGCGGCCAAGGATCTCCATGCGGCTCAGAGAGCCCATTCGGCTCATGGGTCCATGCGGCTCACGCGTCTATGCGGCTCGAATAGACCCAGAGCCACATGGCCTTCAACTGCTCTTTCCTTCGTCTTTTGCTACATTTAATGCCCTGACGGCTGACAGCTCTGACAAATGACAGCTCTGACATAAAGGCGCCATAATGACTGACATAAAGGCGCATTCCTAGGAAAGAAGAGAAAATCTTCTCATAGCTGGCAGGATCCACCAAATTCTGAGGCATGCGGCTGCTGCATTTATGCGACCGACCACTCCATACGGCCGCCCATTTTCATGCGGCCGCCCATCTTCATGCGGCTGTATCCTTTATGCGGCCGTCCATCGTCATGCGGCTGCATCCTTTATGCGACCGCCCATCAGCATGCGGCTGCCTATCCCCATGCGGCCGCCCGTCTTTATGCGGCTGTTCATCACCATGCGACTGCCCATCTTCATGTGGCCGTTCATCCTCATACGGCCCACTCATATGCGTCTCTGCCAAGACGATCCAATAGAGGACGCGTGGCGCTTGTAGCGACGATTGAGACACGTGGAAGTCTTATCTTCCTGGAATCAAATTTATTGCAATCACCATAATTGCCCAGATCAAGTCAAATCGAGCAAATGGAATACGTGGCAGGACATTACAAGCCGCAAATATTCATAGCAATCAACATTTATTGCCTACAAAGATTTGATGTAATCTACATTAATTACCTAGATTTGCTCCAATCAGAATAAAGGGCCCAGATTAATTGGTCCTTAACCGCCGACATATCAAGGAGGCAATCATTGCAAACCCTAATGATTGCATCCCACTCCTATAAATAGCAAGGTGCCATTTCCTTTCGAGAGGACCTTTTTTGGAGAAGAGCACCAGAGCACTTGGAGAAAAAAAAAAGCACAGAGAGAGTAAGGAGAGCATTTCTTCAACGCCAAGCAGATCTTCCCCGGAGCCAAGGCTGCATCCGATCGTCCAAGGAGTAAGGCAGAGCTGCCGTCGCTTTCCTGAGCCTCTACCGTCACCCCCCAAAATCTAAAATAAATAATTGTACTTAGATTGTTGTACCTAGGTTTTCGTCCCTAGGCTTTCTTTGTACAAGCGAGTTTGTATTGTGAAGTAAAAGTCCAGTCCTCCGATAAATTTTCTGTTCTTTTATATTTTATGGCAAACACGATGGCGACTCTGCTGGGGACAAACTTCTCCACGGCTGAGGAGTTGGTGACGCAATCGGATGCAGCCAAACTTGGCTTCACACAACAGAAGATGGTCGTCCGCTTCGACCAACAGGCGGTTGAAGAAATGCTCTCCGAAGGAAGCGCTGGCCCGGTCCAGAAGTGAACCCACACAAAGAAGGCTCGCAGGGAGTGGAGGCCAAAGTCATTCGCTCCTCCCCAAGCTCTGGACGGAGTACTCTTTGCTGTCCAAGACGACGAAAATAACTCTCATGTGGCTCCATTTCAAACCATAGAGGACTCTGCTGTCCCCAAGTCCGACAGAGGAAAGCACTACGATGCTGGACTTGCAGGGGCAAAGAGTGATTCTATGTGCTCCAAGAAGAAGCCAAACAAAAGCACTAGCCGCAGGCTGAAGACTCATGCGGCCAAACTTGCCAGCCGCATGCATGATGACCATACGGCCAAAACTGCCAGCCGAACGCATAACACTCAGGCGGCCAGGATTCCCAGCCGCATGGAGAAGACCTATGCGGCTGAGACTTCCAACCGCATGTGGAAAGCCCATGCGGTTACGACTGCCAGCCGCATGAAGACTGTTGATTCGAGCCGCATGCCACCTGCACCACGCGGCTCAGTCTTCGATCGCCTCTCCTATGGTCCTGATCTCTCGTACTCTGGAGAAGACATGTCTGACTCTCTCTAGCACCACTTTGACTCTTCCTACTATACGCCTTCAGGCGCCCGAATGAAGAAGTCAATGGCTGCACGAGCTCGACGAGCTCAGTCGGCTGTCCCAACCTCTGACCATCCGAGCGCTCTACATACTGTTATGCGGGCCTCTGATGGGAATTTGTACAGAACCACTCGAGTCCAGCCCCCGGCGACAAACGGACAGAGAGGTTTCCAAAAGTCTCCCAAGATCCAGGGAGCAAACATGGTCGTTCCGGACCCATCTGACTTGTGTGAGGCTATCCTCCACAAGCGCAAGGAAAGAGAGGAGGCCTCGGGGTGCAAAGAGTCCTCCCACGGACGTCACTGCACCAAATCATTGTCAACTGCTGTTGTAACAACGCGATAATACGAGAAGACCGACAGTCCGTCTTCCAAAGATTACAACAGCCGAGCTCAGAGGATGAGGCGCCACCCGTCGTCTCTTGTAACTCCACTCAAAAAATCTCAGCCGAGGGGAGAGCGAAGAAGATAAATATTTCCAGCCCAAAAATTTCAACCACTGTGACTAAGAAACTGTCATCTAAACGGTTATCCACCATCGGAGTTTTCCAAGGTACCCATTCGAAGACGAAATCTACTACAGTAGGAGATTCATCATCCACACCACTGGAGGTTACTAAAACTGGGGGTAGCACTCCTCAGAGCATCTACGATAATCCGATGTTCCAAGGAGATGAGCCCGGGAAACAACTCCCCCATCAGATACAGCAGGTGCCGACGTCCCCGAGGACGTCCACGACTCTCAAGATGAAGCAAGCTCTGAAGCTGGGGGTACTATTCCTTCTGAGTCCGAACCAGAGGAAACATCCACATATACTCCGATGACTTTTCGGTACAAGGGTATGATTCGGAGGGCACGTCCTCCACCGTTCCTTCCATCTCTCCTCATGTAAGGACGGTGTTCATGACGGACAGCAATCAAGGCGGTTCTAGTGATCGCCAACGCATCAACACTCTGGAGTCCATACTGTACGCCTTGGTCAAGTCTGTAGACGAGATCAAAGTGGCCCTTCCAACTCTGCAAGGAGGGACGTCTGGCCAAACAAGCGCGGGTCTCACGGTCAATACGGACTCAAATTCGACGGCACCAAACCCGGGCAATAATCCTCCTGAAACGTCGGCTCCCACCGCTACGGATGAGGCCGAAGAAGCAAGAAGAGAGGTCCAAGAGGGATGTTCCCCCTCCCACCAAGATATAAGCCATTCAACATTAATCCTTATGATGGCAAGACCTCCACAAGTCGGTACATCACTTACTTCGAGGTCACCACCGACCATCTGCACCATGACGATGCCATCCTTACACGATTATTCATTGGAGCATTGGAAGGGGTCGCCTTCGACTGGTATCGCAACCTGCCAGACAACTGCATCCACTCCTTCGCCAGCTTCAAGCGCATGTTCTTGGAGAGATTTTACGAAGTAGGACAGGACGTCACAATGTACACCCTCATGGACGTCGTCCAAGGGGAGAAGGAGCTGATAAGGAACTATATTGAGCGGTTTTGCCAAACTGTAATAAAATTGCCGTCTGGTAACCCAGATTCCTCCTTGATTGAAATTTGCCAAAAGGGATTGCTCCCAACAATCAGTCTCTGGATGGGCGAAAGTCAATTTAAGGACCGAAAGACGTTTATTATTAGTGCCACTAGCGCCAAAGAACGGTTGAAGAAGGCTCACCAACTGGGATTGCACATTTCGGAGGGAGAGGACAAGGGCAAGCGCCCCAATACCAACAACAACAATGGTGGTAACTCCTCCAACAATTGGGACAACAAGGGCAAGCAGGCTATGGTGGCCGACACAGCCCAGAAACCTGAGTCAAAACTGGTGGACAAACAATGGCCGCAAATGACCTACTCCTTCGAAGACGGCCACGTCAAGCCCATCTAGGACATGCTCATACAAGGAGACAGAATTCAGCTCCCTCCACCAAGACGGGAACCTCGGCCGGCAGAAATAGAGAGCCCAAAGTACTACCATTACTACCGCTACGTCTATCATGCTACACACGACTGCTACCAACTGAAATGATACATCCAACATCTCATCGATTCGAACGCTCTGGCCATTGATTTCGAAAAGGTAACTGTGGCAGCCAATATGGTGTCAGTACAAGTTGGCAGCTTTCTACCAACCGAAGCTCAAGACGGTGTGCTACCCATCCCTCTGGTGATAATGGAGATTGCTAATCTTCCACCTCCTCGGGATCAGGCTGTCAGATCCCTATTTTTTTGAAAATAGGCATACGACTGTATTTCGTATTTTGGAATATTTTAATTTTGGAATATATTTGAAATTTTTATTATTTTATTTGAGGAGATTTGCCCTCATAATTATTTGTTATTAATTAAATTCCTTGATTCCTATATCTACCCCAAAAGAAAACCCTAACCCAAACCCTCACTCCCCTCTCTCACTCAGCCGCCACCACCCCTCACCTTTCTCTCTCTCCCGATCCCTCTTTCTTTCCCCACGAACCAGCCCTCTCTCCTCCATCACTCTGAATCCCTCTCTCTCCTTGCTCTCCCACACTCCCCCTTCCGAGCTCATCTTCCCTCTCACCCTCGTTTTCTCCCACAACCACCACCATCTTCTCCCCGGCCACCGCTGGCCGCCACGACCACCGCTGCCACCATCACCCACCAGCACCGCCACCGCCTTCGCCGCCTCCTCCCTGAGCTTTCTCTTCCCGGAGCCGTCACCGCCAGCCACCGCCACCGACCTCCAGCACGATCGCCCGTCACCCCTGCGACCACCACCACTACTTCCAACGCCACCCCCATCCTCATTGTTGTCATCGCCTCCACTGTCCCCTTCCCGGCGACGAGCCCCGACCCCTCCTTCTCTCTCCCCTGCCGGAGGTCAAGCGCTGCCGGTGAGCCACCCCGACCTGGCTGCCCCGGTGAGCCCTGATCTCCTCCGCTTCTTCCTTTCCTTTTTCCCCGGCGGCCAATACCACCGCCGTGCCGTTGTCGCGCCCGGGCCAGCATCGCCTCGAGCGGCGGGACGCCCTTGGGCCCCGCGCTGCTCGAGCAGCGAGCCAGCCTCGGGCTGCATGCTCTTCGGGCCACGTGCCTCGATGCACGCGCTGTCTCGAGCAGTGCGCTGCTCGGTTTGTGTGCGCCTTCTTAGTTTTTGCGCGCCCTCGATTCACGTGCTGCCTTAGGCAGCGGGACGCCTCGAGCCTCGCACTGCCTCGAGCAATGTGCCATCTCGGTTTGCGCACCGTCTCGTTTTCCGTGCCTCGGCCTTTGTATCTTTCTTGATTTTTGTGCCGTATCGATTCGCATGTATGTATCGATTTGCATGATCGTCTTGGTTTGCGTGCCGCATTGGACTCCGTACCGCATCGATTTGCGTACGTGCCTCAATTTGTGTGCCGTATCGATTTACGTGCTCCTTGGACTTTGGGTCGTTTCGATTTACATGCTCGCCTCGATTTGCGTGTCGCGTGATTCGTGGACCATTCTGATATTCGTGATTTCTCGATCTATGTGCATGTCTCGATTTACGTGTACGTGTTTCCCATTCATCTCGATATTCGTGCCATCTCGATTCTCGTATGCGTCTCGATATATGTGTACGTCTCGGTTTATGTGTCCGTATCGATCCGCGTACCTCAGTTTCCGTGCCCGATCCCTACACTGCTTGCAGGACCCATATGGTATAGCCTTCTGCCATCTCTTGTGATTATTCTATTATTTTATTATTTGGTGCTGATGATTATTTATTGTATGTTCTGAGGATCTCGATTGGCGTACTAGCTTGGATTGCGACTGTCGAAGACTTGCTTACCTAGCCGAGCCCTCTAGGCAAGTATCCCTTGCTCATCGGCGGCTCTTGCCGTCTCTCCTGGATTTTATTGTATTTAAATTATTGTAAATTATATAACCATGAGTAGTGTAGCTTAGCAGTAGAACTGCCATGATAACCTAGATTAGCTTGGCCCGATACTGGGATAGACTGTATCGGACGACTCGGATGGGTCATCCACACCTCCGAGGACACGAGCACGACTCACTTGTACGAATTGTCCCCATATGCCCCGTGTCCGACTCGCGGTCGGGTAACGGCTTTGGCTAACTTTACTTGTGGCGGTGATTGTGCTTGGGCTAGGGATTGATGAACATGTGTTGTGGTGCGCCCTGCGAGGCGGTTATTTTATTATTATGCATGTTGGCTTGGCGCCCAGTACGCATCGTAGTGCTGCTGGAGGCCGAGACATTAGTGGTCTCGGGTTCGATTAATTTCCAGTACGCATCGTAGTGCTGCTGGAGGCCAAGACTTAGTGTTTTTGACTATCGACTTGTTTCCAGTACGCATCATAGTGCTGCTGGTAGCTGAGACTTAGTGTTCTCAGCCTGCGATTCTGTGATTCTGCGGCAGGTTGCGTCGAGTGGATTTTAGCCCCAACTCGCTGGGAGCTCCTGTCCAGAATACAGAGGAGACTCTGCCGGATTCTTCCAAAATTCCCGATCGGGAATTTGGTTCGAAGGACTGGGCAGAACCATTCCTTTGGTTTGCTGGACTGGGCCCGTGCCTGTTCACCTTGGTATAGTATACCTGATCCCATTGCTTGCTAGGTAGACTCCAGACTAGATCAGTCGCCTAGCTCCTGATCTGTCTTGTCCGTCGGATAGTGTAAGGAGAGCGGTTCCACTCGGGAGACGGTCTGCAACCCTGGTCCTTGTTTGGTTTAAGGGTTGTGGATTTGCTCCAGAGCGGTCCGTGTAATCCTTGCCACTTCCGACGATATTTATTACCGGACTCTTGTCTCCTGACCCTTCATCCTAGGGGTTGTCCTAGTCTAGCCAGATAGAGCTGACAGTTGTCCTATTTATTGGGAGTTGTGACTTATGGTTATGACTGAGGATTGAGTATTATGGAGAGTACGATCTCGGGATATTGACTTGGTGGATCTATGGGGATTCTTGGATTTTGGTGATTTCGAATATTTCGTGGAACGAGGAGAATATCGCGGGTATTATTATATAATTTTTACTCGACTTCCCAACACCCAAAACCTGATACTTTTGTGTATTTCGGTAGTTGGAGAACCTGGTTTGATTGCTGTGTCTTGGTAGTTGAGGGGCTTGTTTTCTAGTGGCTTGTGATCATTGACTTGGAGGATTCTTGTGAGTCAGAGGGCCTAGCATTGTTAGGGGGATGAGCTTGGTATTTGGTGGTTATCTTTATTGACGTGATATTCACTCCATCATGGATGGGAGACTCTTGCTAGATTGATCAGGTGGATGGACCGACTTGATGATTGGAGCTGTAGGCTCCCATTTATGCTTGAGATGTTGTTATAGTAGAGGTTCTGGTCTTGTACTTGACCTGATATCCATGCCACGATGTGGGCAGATGACTTCTTGTGACTGACAGAGTTGTCCTTGTCCCAGACCTGACTACCTGTATCCGTGCTATAAGTCCAGCTTACCCTTTGAGGTACTGGCCATGACCTTGCACTGCGGTGCCCTTGTCTATTGGCACTTTGAGGTACTACTTCCATGATTATACGGCATTGTGATGCCATCTTGATATTCTGGCTATATTATATGATTACCTGCACGGGTATCTGGTAGTTGGCCTACAGTCTTAGCGTGGTTAGGATTGCTTGCTTGCTTGCTTCTTGCATAATACTAAGGATGGATCACAACTGGGACTATAGGTACCGAGGTTGATTCTTACTTAGCGTTCTCGTACTGAGGTACGACATCTAGGAGGATGATCATGTGACCACGGCATGTGATTCCGGATAAATGTATGGTTAATCTAGGCAACTTAAACTGGTAGAAACATTGGGGGGAAACGGAATCCCGAGATCGTGCATTACCAGCCTTATCCCAGACATTAGTCATGACCTGCAGGCTGGCTACCACGGATATTGTTATCATGCGCACTAGTGGATGGCAATATCCGGTTACTTATGTACTATATATTATATATACATGGCATGCTCGGCACGGTAGCCTTACGAGGGACCGGTGGTGACATGCAAAGCCCGGTGGCCTTACGAGGGATCGGTGCTCTTCTTACATGCTATACTTGGCCTCGCCAGCCCTGCTGGGACGGCACGATCTGAGGATTTCCATACTTGCATTGTTGGGGTAACCCAACTTCCACATAGAAAGCCGTAGGCATTTGAGTGGCCGCTTATTCATATAAATTATATGGCTTGTTGTTTGCTAAGCAGGCTGGTGCGTAACGTTGTCCCGGCTCAATATTTCATTCCCTTGTTCTTGTTTAATGTAGGGGTGGATTACTGTCCCGATGACAGACTACGATCTCCAGTTAGCGATGCAGGCATTAGTGTATGTTAGGATGATTGTGATGATTGTTGGTTACTTACGTACTAGTAGTTGGATTGCTGCCTTATATTCTGTAATTGTGCGTTGGTACCGCACGATCCCTTACCTTATTTACTATTTTTAGATGCTATTTCTGTCACATTTTATTCTGCTGGTTTTCTTCGCCCGTCCTTGAGCCTTCCTTTCTGGTACTTGCTACGGTTGGCCTGACCAACCCTGGATTGTTCCCAGATTGCCTGAGACCGACCCTGTGGATCTTCCAGACTTGACGTGGGGGATGTGCTTCAGTTCCAGACCATGCTAGGAACTGTAGGAAGGTATATTCGTCTACATTATTATTCCGTACTGTAGATTCCTGATTTTCATATGTGTATTCCCTGCTTTCCATATGATTATCTCTCTTGATATTGTTTTATTGTGATTTGTCTATGGACATGAGGTCGGATTTAGGCCATAGATTGATTGCATGCTAGGATACCCAGCAAGACTTGACAGCCGTCATCGCCGTATAGCGTATTCGTACCTTATACGGTGTAGCTGGCCTACGTCCGTTCCCGTATTTCGGTACTGGGACGTGACATGGTTTTAGTGGTGGCTCATGCAGGTCTCGTTTTAAGATATTGTTGGGTATCACATGATTATTGATCTCAGTCCACTATTCCTTGGTATTCCCATTTGTTACACTTTTCCTTCGCTCTCTTGAACCTGTGGACTGGTCCTCATCTCTACTTGGACCTATCTTGCGTGGCCATGTCTTATTCGTGTTATCTACCTCTGATCCTTGTTTGATAGATATGATCCTATAGTTGGTTATGTCGATCACCTTATTTGATGAGATGTTATCTCCATCATTTGGATTACATGATTATTTATCTTGGGTTCTGTACTCTCTACCGGTGTTTTACCTCGGTTGATTTCCTGTTATCCCTTTCGTGCGTTGACTTCGTGTTGACTTAGTATCATTATCGTCCTCTTCGAGCGTTGGCTGGACTGCTGCAGAATGAAGATTTCATCAGGACTCTGAGATTGGATATTTTAACATTTGTTGAGTATCCGAGGGATATTCTTGTATCGATTCGGCTTCCTTAATTTCGGACAGTTCTGCACTCATGATTATATATTTCAGATATTATTTTAATTATAGATATACCTTCTATACATTATGTTTTGATATGGATTCTTGATTTAGAGTATTTTCCTACGGATATGGAGTATTTTCCTAGAAAAGCTATCTTGTGGTTATTATTAAAAATATTTTTTTGGATGTGTGTTACGATTCACCTGAATTTTGGATTTTGATGGTTTTCTAGGACTCGTTATATTGTTAGAGATTTTGTGATTTTAGTGATTCGAATATTTGGGTTATGGATTTGATTCGTTTTGGGTATTTGTCAAGAGTACCGGGTGACCCTAGTATACCTTGACGGCGTGGTAACGAAAGTTGCAGCCGCTCGATTATAGTGTCATGGTGAATCTTTTACAGCCATTCCGGATGGCATGGTAAGGAATGACCATGGCACACATTTTTCGGATATTAGGAAACTACGGTCATCGGTTCGAGACAGATATCCTGTATTTTATGATTTTATGCGGATTTATTATTTTTCTTTATGCAGTTGGGGATTTTACATTTTCTGACATTATTTTCGACATTCTATACTTGTTTTGATTTATGGGGTTATTTCGTGTATGCGAGACTTTGATTTTCGAGATCCTTTCGATGTTTTCGATTTACCTTGCGAGTTGATTTATCTAGACCTTGTTCTCTTTGATGTTTTCATATTGAGATTTTGTTCGTTTCTTATTGTATTACTTGATTTCTGTAAGGTGGGTAGAGTTTTCATGGCAGATATATATGTACTAGTTTTGAAAACCCTATTTTGATAATTCTGAAATTTCGAGGACAAAATTTTTGTAAGGTGGGTAGGATGTCAGATCCCTATTTTTTTGAAAATAGGCATACGACTGTATTTCGTATTTTGGAAGATTTTAATTTAGGGATATATTTGAAATTTTTATTATTTTATTGGAGGTGATTTGCCCTCATAATTATTTGTTATTAATTAAATTCCTTGATTCCTATATCTACCCCAAAAGAAAACCCTAACCCAAACCCTCACTCCCCTCTCTCACTCAGCCGCCACCACCCCTCACCTTTCTCTCTCTCCCGATCCCTCTTTCTTCCTCCACGGACCAGCCCTCTCTCCTCCATCACTCTGAATCCCTCTCTCTCCTTGCTCTCCCACACTCCCCCTCCCGAGCTCACCTTCCCCCTCACCCTCGTTTTCCCCCACGACCACCACCATCTTCGCCCCGGCAACCACTGGCCGCCACGACCACCGCTGCCACCATCACCCACCAGCACCGCCACCGCCTTCGCCGCCTCCTCCCAGAGCTCCCTCTTTCCGGAGCCGCCACCGCCAGCCACCGCCACCGACCTCCAGCGCGGCCGCCCGTCACCCCTGCGACCACCACTACTACTTCCAGCGTCACCCCCAACCTCATCGTTGTCGTCGCCTCCACTGTCCCTTTTCCGGCGATGAGCCCCGACCCCTCCTTCTCTCTCCCCTGCCGGAGGTCAAGAGCTGCCGGCGAGCCACCCCGACCTGGCTGCCCCGGTGAGCCCCGATCTCCTCCGCCCCTTTCTTTCCTTTTTCTCCGGCGGCCAACACCACCGCCGTTCCGTTACCGCGCCCGGGCCAGCACCGCCTCGAGCGGCGGGACACCCTTGGGCCCCACGCTGCTCGAGCAGCGAGCCAGCCTCGGGCTACGTGCTCTTCGGGCCACGTGCCTTGATGCACGTGCTGTCTCGAGCAGTACACTGCTCGGTTTGCGTGCGCCTTCTTGGTTTTTGTGTGCCCTCGACTTACGTGCTGCCTTGGGCAGCGGGACGCCTCGAGCCCTGCGTTGCCTCGGGCAATGTGCCATCTCGGTTTGCGCACCGTCTTATTTTTCATGCCTCGGCCTTTGTGTCTTTCTTGATTTTCGTGCCGTATCGATTCGCGTGCGTGTATCGATTTGCATGACCGTCTCGGTTTGCGTGTCGCGTTGGACTCCGTACCACATCGATTTACGTGCGCGCCTCGATTTGTGTGCCGTATCTATTTACGTGCTCCTTGGACTTTGGGTCGTTACGATTTACGTGCCCGCCTCGATTTGCGTATCGCGTGATTCGTGGACCATTCTGATATTCGTAATTTTCTCGATCTATGTGCACGTCTCGATTTACGTGCACGTGTTTCCCGTTCATCTCGATATTCGTGCCATCTCGATTCTCGTGCATATCTCGATATACGTGTACGTCTCGGTTTACTTGTCCGTATCGATCCGCGTACCTCGGTTTCCTTGCCCGATCCCTGTACTGCTTGCAGGACCCACACGGTATAGCCTTCTGCCATCTCTTGTGATTATTCTATTATTTTATTATTTGGTGTTGATGATTATTTATTGTGTGTTCTGAGGATCTCGATTGGCGTGCTAGCTTGGATCGCGACTGCCAAAGACTTGCTTACCTAGCCGAGCCCTCTAGGCAAGTGTCCCTTGCTCATCGGCGGCTCTTGCCATCTCTCCTGGATTTTATTGTATTTAAATTATTGTAAATTATATAACCATTAGTAGTGTAGCTTAGCAGTAGAACTGCCATGATAACCTAGATTAGCTTGGCCCGATACTGGGATAGACCGTATCGGACGACTCGGATGGGTCATCCACACCTCCGAGGACACGAGCACGACTCATTTGTACGGATTGTCCCCATATGCCCCGTGTCCGACTCGCGGTCGGGTAACGGCTTTGGCTAACTTTACTTGTGGCGGTGATTGTGCTTGGGTTAGGGATTTATGAACATGTGTTATGGTGGGCCCTGCAAGGCGGTTATTTTATTATTATACATGTTGGCTTGGCGCCCAGTACGCATCGTAGTGCTGCTGGAGGCCGAGACATTAGTGGTCTCGGGTTCGATTGATTTCCAGTACGCATCGTAGTGCTGCTGGAGGCCGAGACTTAGTGTTCTCGGCTATCGACTTGTTCCCAGTACGCATCATAGTGCTACTGGTAGCTGAGACTTAGTGTTCTCAGCCTGCGATTCTGTGATTCCGTGGCGGGTTGCGTCGAGTGGATTTTAGCCCCAACTCGCTGGGAGCTCCTGTCCAGAATACAGAGGAGACTCTGCCGGATTCTTTCAAAATTCCCGATCGGGAATTTGGTTCGAAGGACTGGGCAGAACCATTCCTTTGGTTTGCTGGACTGGGCTCGTGCCTGTTCACCTTGGTATAGTATACCTGATCCCATTGCTTGCTAGGTAGACTCCAGACTAGATCAGTCGCCTAGTTCCTGATCTGTCTTGTCCGTCGGATAGTGTAAGGAGAGCGGTTCCACTCGGGAGACGGTCTGCAACCCTGGTCCTTGTTTGGTTTAAGGGTTGTGGATTTGCTTTAGAGCGGTCCGCGTAATCCTTGCCACTTCCGACGATATTTATTACCGGACTCTTGTCTCCTGACCCTTCATCCTAGGGGTTGTCCTAGTCTAGCCAGATAGAGCTGACAGTTATCCTATTTATTGGGAGTTGTGACTTGTGGATATGACTGAGGATTGAGTATTATGGAGAGTACGATCTCGGGATATTGACTTGGTGGATCTTTGGGGATTCTTGGATTTTGGTGATTTTGAATATTTCGTAGAACGAGGAGAATATCGTGGGTATTATTATATAATTTTTACTCGACTTTCCAACGCCTAAAACCTGGTACCTTTGTGTATTTCGGTAGTTGGAGAACCTGGTTTGATTGCTGTGTCTTGGTAGTTAAGGGGCTCGTTTTCTAGTGGCTTGTGATCATTGACTTGGAGGATTCTGGTGAGTCAGAGGGCCTAGCATTGTTAGGGGGATGAGCTTGGTATTTGGTGGTTGTCTTTATTGACGTAATATTCACTCCATCATGGATGGGAGACTCTTGCTAGATTGATCAGGTGGATGGACCGACTTGATGATTGGAGCTGTAGGCTCCCATTTATGCTTGAGATGTTGTTAAAGTAGAGGTTCTGGTCTTGTACTTGACCTGATATCCATGCCACGATGTGGGAAGATGACTTCTTGTGACTGACAAAGTTGTCCTTGTCCCAGACCTGACTACCTGTATCCGTGCTATAAGTCCAGCTTACCCTTTGAGGTACTGGCCCTGACCTTGCACTGCGGTGCCCTTGTCTATTGGCACTTTGAGGTGCTACTTCCATGATTATATGGCATTGCGATGCCATCTTGATATTCTGGCTATATTATATGATTACCTGCACGGGTATCTGGTAGTTGGCCTATAGTCTTAGCGTGGTTAGGATTGCTTGCTTGCTTGCTTCTTGCATAACACTAAGGATGGATCACAACTGGGACTATAGGTGTCGAGGTTGATTCTTACTTAGCGTTCTCATACTGAGGTACAACATCTAGGAGGATGATCATGTGACCACGGCATGTGATTTCGGATAAATGTATGGTTAATCTAGGCAACTTAAACTGGTAGAAACATTGGGGGGAAACGGAATCCCGAGATCGTGCATTACCAGCCTTATCCCAGACATTAGTCATGACCTGCAGGCTGGCCGCCACGGATATTGTTATCATGTGCACTAGTGGATGGCAATATCCGGTTACTTATGTACTATACATTATATATACATGGCATGCTCGGCACGGTAGCCTTACAAGGGACCGGTGGTGACATGCAAAGCCCGGTGGCCTTACGAGGGATCGGTGCTCTTCTTACATGCTATACTTGGCCTCGCCAGCCCTGCTGGGACGGCACGATCTGAGGATTCCCATACTTGCATTGTTGGGGTAACCCAACTTCCACATAGAAAGCCGTAGGTATTTGAGTGGCCGCTTATTCATATAAATTGTATGGCTTGCTGTTTGCTAAGCTGGCTAGTGCGTAACGTTATCCCGGCTCAGTATTTCATTCCCTTGTTCTTGTTTGATGTAGGGGTGGATTACTGTCCCGATGACAGACTACGATCTTCAGTTAGCGATGCAGGCATTAGTGTATGTTAGGATAATTGTGATGATTGTTGGTTACTTACGTACTAGTAGTTGGATTGCTGCCTTATATTCTGTAATCGTGCGTTGGTACCGTACGATCCCTTACCTTATTTACTATTTTTAGATGCTATTTCTGTCACATTTTATTCTGCTGGTTTTCTTCGCCCGTCCTTGAGCCTTCCTTTCTGGTACTTGCTACGGTTGGCCTGACCAACCCTGGATTGTTCCCAGATTGCCTGAGACCGACCCTGTGGATCTTCCAGACTTGACGTGGGGGATGTGCTTCAGTTCTGGACCATGCTAGGAACTGTGGGAAGGTATATTCATCTACATTATTATTCCGTACTGTAGATTCCTGATTTTTATATGTGTATTCCCTGCTTTCCATATGATTATCTCTCTTGATATTATTTCATTATGATTTACCTGTGGACATGAGGTCGGATTTAGGCCATAGATTGATTGTATGCTAGGATACCCAGCAAGACTTGACAGCCGTCATCGCCGTATAGCGTATTCGTACCTTATACGGTGTAGCTGGCCTACGCCCGTCCCCGTATTTCGGTACTGGAGCGTGACACAGGCTGCTGGTCTAGTGCCCCTCACCACATCACGAGGGGAGATTATGTGGGTCCATCCAGACTTGGTATCTAAAGTGACTCAGTCCACACCATCTTCCATTCGCAAGAAGAAGAGTGGAAAAGTCAGATCCTACCGCACAATCTCGACAGATGTCGAAGAAGTCACGGCTGTCGTTACTCGGTCTGGGGCACAATCCCAACATGTGGCTGATAACTCGGCTGAAGATCATCAGCCAGCCACCGCTGACACTCGAGGACCTTCTCAGCCTCCGACGACCGACAAGCCTAGGCCGAAGGAGACTCGCTTTGACAAATCCCTCCAAAAAGAGGCACCGCAGGGGATAGAGAGGCCCTACAACTTTGACATCTTGGCACAATTGGCCAACACACCGGCCAAATTGTCATTATACGAGCTCCTGAGACTCTCAAAGGATGTTCGCACGGCTTTGAGCGATGCACTCCAAAATATCGACGCCTATCTGGCTCAGGTCAACCTCACAGGAGAGAGCCCGCCTGCAAATCTCCAAGACAGCGCTTGCACATGAGCTATGCCCAATATTGTCTTCACTCTGCAAGATATGCTCATTAAGACCAACCTACACGATCGTCCGTTATACTACACTGGATACATCAGCGACGTAAAGGTGGACCGGATGCACATTGATCCTGGTTCTTCCATAAGCATCATCCCGAAGGGTCTGTTACATCATCTCCGCATTCCTATGCATCGCCTGACGCCAACAAGCACTGCCATCAGCGGTTTCAATTTAGGCAGGAGCTACCCAATCAGAAAGATTCGCTTGAAGTGACAAATTGGCGATCTCCAGTCAGAAGTAACCTGTTATGTCATAGATGAGGACACTTCTTACAACATCCTCTTGGGGAGCCCTTGGATACATGATTATATGATCGTTCCTTCCATGCTGCACCAGGGCTTCAAATATGTTGACAAACACGGCTTCGTGAGGACAGAATTTGCCGACATCGATCCCTTCATAGGGGTCGAATCCTACTACTCGGACTCCTGCCTATAAGAGAAGTCGAAGAGGCACCTGGATGAAGACGTACAAGCTCGAACTGAGACGGCCTCAGGATCAGAAGAACCTTTGACGATCCACCTTCAAGCTCGCATACCTGGCAAGTCCGCGCCCCTTACGGCCGCACTGCGTAAGGACGCAACCAGCCTCTCGGCACAAGAAGGGCAAATGATAATCCGGCTGCCAAGGTCCGGCCAAGCGCCAAGACCTATAACGGAGCCACTGACAATCAGACTGCCTAGAGTCGGCCAGCCACAAACAGAGAAGCTCAATCCCTCCGACAAGCCAATGACGATACGTCTTCCCAAGAAGAATTGTCACCCCGATGCAAAGTCGGGGGCTTCTAGCGAGCCAACAACTCCCCGCCCAGCATCAAGTACCAAATTGGGGGTCACTAGTTTGCCAACGACTCTACGTTCTGCTCCACCAACAGAACCCGTGATGATCAAGCTGCCCAAGTCATCCTCTCAGTCTTTTCCCAGAATACGTATTTTTAATACATGTGTTGCTTTAATATATTTTTACTATTTATCATGTATTATTCTGTAATTAAAACCCCCTTTAATTTCATGTTAATTATTTTTTTATAATTTTATTTCTGTATTTTATTTCCTGCTTTTATACTCTGCTTTAGCTATACTTTGGGTTCGGCTTGGATTGGATTAAGTATGTTGGTTTAACATGAACCGAAACAAACCTCCACCTACCACCACCCCTTCATTTAAAGCCATCCCCTTTCTCTCTCTTCATTACTTCACCATTACTCTTCTTACACTTCTTCTTCCTCCATAACTCCTCCCCCACCTTCCAGCCGCCAAGGCAAGTGCCAAACTTGCTTCTTGATGGATCACCATTATTATTGTTCCATCATCTTCCTTACTTGATTTTGAGCATCTTTAGTACTTA
Organism: Iris pallida; assembly: GCA_029216955.1. Classification (NCBI taxonomy): domain Eukaryota; kingdom Viridiplantae; phylum Streptophyta; class Magnoliopsida; order Asparagales; family Iridaceae; genus Iris; species Iris pallida. The sequence continues at coordinate 40,596 of JANAVB010001681.1, read as the reverse complement.
GCATTTTCAATTTCCATAGTTCATTTCTTGTAGATCTAAGTTTAATACATTTTTGAATATCTTAGGTTTTGATCTAGTAAACTTTGATATCTTTAAGTTTTGATGGTTCCATGTTGTAGAGAATTTTGTTCTACACCATTTTGACCTATGGAAGTTCAGATTTGGGCTTGAAATGAAGGATTTAGAGAGCTTGGAAGCAATGGTTTCCATGGTTCTGTCCTTAGAAAATTTGGAGAAGAAGAACAGATCCTGGCCGCATGACAGTGCTTGACCGCATGAGTTTTCATACGGCAAGTCATCCTGGCCGCATGGGCTTAGTTAGCCGCATGAGCTCAGTTAGCCGCATGAGCTTAGTTAGCCGCATGGGCTTAGCTAGCCGCATGGGCTTAGTCAGCCGCATGAGACTTATCTGCCGTATTTGTATTTAATCCCGCTTGCCGCATGAGGGTCATTCCCACAGCCGCATGTGAACTATCTTAGCCGTATCACTGCATATCATCTTAGCCGCATCACTGCATATCATCTTAGCCGCATAGGATTTCTTTCTTGCCGCAGCTTAGCATTATGGGACTTGTATAAATCTAGCCGCATGGCACTGCATGACTTTCAGCCGCATGACGTCGATCATTCTCAGCCGCATGGCGTTGATCATTTCCAGCCGTATGGCGCTGATTCTTCTCAGCCGCATGGCGCTGCATGACTTATCTGCCGCATAAAGCTTTACTAAGTTGGCCGCATGAGACTATTCTGTTCCGGCCGCATGGAATCATCCTTGCCTAGCCGCATGAAACCCATTCATCCACGGCCGCATGAAACCCAAGTTTCGCGAGCCGCATGACTCTGACCCCAATGTCTTTTCGCCTGATCCTTTCTCCAAATTGATATTGATTAACATTGATTGACATTTATTAGCATTAATTATTAACATGACATTAATTGTTGCCTTGACATTTGTTTATCATTAGTTGGCATTGATTGATAGGGATTGTTATCTTAATTTAATAATTGATCAGGCGTTCCTAGTTGGAACTAAGAGACTGGCTAGTCGTCTTATTGAATTAAATAAATAAGACACATTTATATCATGAACTATTATAATCGACTAGCTGATCCTGAATATTGGCATACGGACACATGCAGGTTTCAATTTATTTATTTATTTATTTATTTATTTTACAACAACAGCATGTGTACTTTATGGTCAAGGCATGATTATTTCGTGGTTAGTTTTGATTGTTGCATTACGCTATGTAAGACCTACAACCTAGCCGTACGGGTATCGTTGTAGAGTTGTGCATATCGTATCCCATACACAAGTACTCATTCTGAATGACCATGATCCACGGCATGGGATTTCGCTCAACATAGAGACTTTTAAGTTAAATAAAATAATGATTGCATGGAGAGAATGGATTCTCGAGTTCTTATATGGCAGCCCTCTTGGGACTAGTAGTGCCCGACAGGCCGGCTGGTCCCCAGAGATACTACAAATCTGCCATACGGGCAGGGAGCGGTATCTGGTTATATTATTTATTGTATATTGATGACGGGCGTCCCGTTGGGACTCGTCTAATTCATGATTGGCGCAATTGATTGACTGGATAAACTAGCCTTGCTTGCACATAGTAAGAATTGAGGAATCCTTATTGCATAATTCCAGGATAACTTCGAACTCACAGTAGCAAGCCGTAGTATTTGTATGGCCGTTTAAATTGATTTATTTGTGTACTGTCTCTACTCTGATGACTAACTAAGATGATCGGAATATCAGGACATGACGGGCCAACTTCTGTCCTTGTTTGGTTGGTAGGTTGGTTCGAAGTATCGTGATGTGATGTGAATCCCAGTAGCCAGCAGAGATCTATTTATTATGTTTCCTATTACTGGTTTATTCCTCATATCGTGCTTCCTTGCGGTACTTGCTACTAGAGGTCTAACCTCTCTGGTTTTGTATGGCCAGATTTAGAACCAGTACACGAGGATCCAACTTACTTCTACCTCCAAGATGGTCAACACTAGAGGGATGATCGCAGGAGGACTCGAGTGGGTTTCTTACTTCCCGCTCGTTTTGTTATCTACTTTAAACTTTGCCGTTTGGCACCGATATGTTAGTCGGATTGTCTTGTACTTACTTTTGCATAATTGTAACTAAAGTCAGGCTGCAGCTGATAAACAATTGTGTATACTTTGTTACATCATCTGGCTATGTTTTGATAAAGCCAGATATTAAGAACATTTTGACTGAGCATTTGGGACGCCTTACTGCTTTATCTTACATGTTCTCTATTTCTGTTTCTTGTTTGAATGATTGAGACAATAGATGTGAAGTGACCATAGGGAGACTTTCATGTAGTATGCACCCCCCTCATCTTGTAGATAGCATTGATCGTATTATACGGTATTCATCTACCCGTAATACGTAGCTGGCTGAGTCATTCCCCCGCTCTCCAGTATTCTGGTTCTGGGGCGTGACAGTCTTCATTTATACAGGGGGTGGCCGAAGAAGAACCGGAACTAGCCAAGTATGTGGCTGCCCACACTGATGCTCCCTCTGCAGATGATGTAATCCCGCTAGAAAAAGATACCTTACTTCATCAATAATGGGCTATCTTTGATCTACCTCGAGCTTAATAAGCTTTATACAATGTATGCTATGGAACACGGTATAGGCACTCACCTACACATGCAGGTGACAAATGTTTACACCGTAAACCAGCTTACCCCAGTGGAAGACGCTTAACGCATAATTGAGGGAGGGGACCATCCAATCATCTTCGGCCGGAAGGACGACCCACAGCCCTTTACCATAGAGAAGGTCGATCTCAAATCAGATGCCGGGAGACTGCCTCTTTATCTGTATAGCCTCCAATCCAAATATCTTATGCAAAAACAGGGGTATGATCTGGAGACTACGTCAGGCTTGAACTACGACACTGGTCGACGATTACCTTTAAAGCCACCAGTCCCGGCTGGCAAACCACGGGACTACTACAGCAAGACCCGATGTGGATTAGGCTACATTACACCCGCAACGACCCCTGAAAGTTCAGATGAGGAATGCGACTGGCATTCACATTCAACAGGGTCACCAACTTCTGATTCGGATGCCAGCATCGGAGACGTATTCAGACAAGTCCTGTCAGTCAATATGGCATTCGCCGACGCTTATGAAGAAGATGAAGACATTCCTGAGATCCTCGAGTTAGAGCCGTGGGCCCAACAGCTGGATGCACAATGGGAAAAGCGGTTCGAACAGAGAGAACCTCCTACTGAAGATGAGGTTATACAGGTCGACCTTGGCAGCGAATCTTCTCCAAAACCAATCTTCGTCAGTAAAAGCCTGACAAACGAAGAGCGAGAATCGCTACTGGAACTCGTCAAAGAATATATTGATGTGTTCGCCTGGAGCTATGAAGACATGCCAGGACTAAACCCCGAGGTTTCCCTTCACAAGCTCAATATTCGGCCAGATGCAAAGCCGGTCAAATAACAACAGCGACGCTTCCGCCCAGGCATCATGGATGCGATCGAAGCCGAAGTCAATAAACTGATAGCTAGAGGCTTCATTCGTGAGGAACAACATCCGGATTGGGTCGCCAACATAGTACCAGTCCTCAAGAAGAATGGAAAAATTCGAATCTGCATCGACTTTTGCAATCTGAACGAGGCATGTCCCAAAGATGAATTTCCCCTCCCTATCACAGACATCATGATCGACAACACATGCGGCTTCGAACGTATGTCATTCATGGATGGCTTCTCGGGGTACAACCAAATCAAAATGTCTCCTGATAACGAAAAGCATACATCATTCCGAACATCGATTGGCACATACTGCTACACAGTCATGCCTTTCGGTTTAAAGAATGCTGGCGCCACATATCAAAGTGCCATGAGTATCATCTTCAGAGACCACTTGCGCAAGACTGTAGAATGCTACGTCGATGACATCGCCGTCAAGAGTCGCTATAAGGGAGACCATCTGCAGGATCTGAGGACGGTAATCAACCTGATACGAGCGCACAACCTGAAGATGAATCCCACACAATCCTTCTTGGGCGTATCCAGCAGAAAATTCCTAGGTTTTATTATTACTGCACAAGAAATTCATGTAGACCCAGAGACGACGAAGGCAATTATGGATATGGGTCTCCCAAAAAAATTTTGCGAACTCAGAGGCCTTCAAGGGAGGCTAGCTTACATCAAGAGGTTCATTTCTAACCTCTCCGGGTGATGTCGGCCATTCACCCATCTCATGAAGAAAGGCGTCTCGTTCGTATGGGATGAAGAATGCCAACGTGCCTTCGACAGCATCAAAGAATACTTGTCGAACCCTCCAGTCTTGGTGGCCCCTGTTGCTGGGAAACCATTCTTGCTATATGTACGAGCAATGGAGCATTCCCTCGGCGCTCTGCTAGCACAAAACAACGATGCAGGCCATAAACAAGCTATATATTACCTCAATCGAATGATGATTGGGCCAGAGCACCGATACACCGTCGTGGAAAAGGAATGCCTTGCCCTGGTGTTCGCCATTCAAAAGACGCGACACTATGTCACAGGACAAACCATATATGTGATCTCACGAGTCAACCCCCTCAGGGTCCTCATGATAAAACCAGGGACACTCAACTCTCACCTCGCTACATGGGAAATATTACTGTCCCCCTACCATATGATCTTCGTCCCGCAAAAGACTGTTAAAGGTCAAGCTCTGGCAGACTTTTTAACAGCCCACCCAGGCTCGGAGTCGTCCAAAATATATGAAGGAATCCCAGATGAGGTCGCCGACTCGCATACAACCTCTCACGATGATATATGGCGAATGTTCTTCGACGGTGCTTAAAGGACCAGACCTAAGGGCAACATCGTCGTCGGAGTCGGGGTGGTGCCGGTTTTTCCTTCCGGATTGGTGATCAATCGCACTTACTCTCTTACAGAACCCTGCTCTAACAATGTGGCCGAGTACAACGCTTTGGTCATTGGCCTCCAACTTGTAAGAGAGCTGGGGGTACAATATCTTGAAGCATATGGCGACCTACAGTTAATCGTCAATCAGATCCGGGGTTCATACGAAGTCCGCCATGAAGACAAGATCCCCTATCACCAAATAGCGATCAACATTATTTCGTTATTTGAGGGATTCTTCATCGAACATATTTCCAGACTCCAAAACATCAAAGCCGATGCCCTAGCAGGCCTTGTCGCTTCACTAGTAGTGCGAAATTATACTCATCATTCAGTTGACGTGATAGGCCACGAACTGATATGCCCCAAGAACAACGTTCAACTCGTGGCGAGTTATTCCGCTCATATGATCGACGAAGCGCCAGACTAGAGACAACCATTCATAGACTTCGTAGTCTACGACATCCTGCCCGAGAACCCAATGGAAGCCACTTCCATCAGAAGGCGTTCTCTCAGATTCTTCTACGATACAGAGACGAAAATGTTGTACCGCCGATCCTACGATGGATTGCTGCTTCGATGTCTATCAAACGCAGAAGCTAAAAAAAGCCGTACGGGAAGCTCATGATGGTGTCTGCGGGGCCCATCAGCCTGGCCCAAAATTGTAAGACTGTCTTCGTCGAATGGGCTACTACTGGCCCACGATGGTGGCAGATGCGATAGACTACGCAAGAAAGTGCAAAGCCTGCCAAGTCCACGCGGACTTCATCCACAAACCATCGGAATTTCTATATCCGACAGTGGCATCCTGGCCATTCGAAGCATGGGGAATGGATATCATCGGTCTGATTACTCCACCTTCCTTCCGAGGACATCGCTTCATACTCGCAATCACGGATTACTTCTCCAAATGGGCGGAAGCTGTTCCACTGGCAGAAGTGAAGATTTCAAACGTGATCAACTTTCTCAAGCATCACGTCATCTATTGCTTTGGACTGCCCCAAAGGATCATCCACGATAATGGTCCACAGTTTGCAAGCCACGCCTTCTATCGGTTTTGCGACAAGCACAGAATTCAGAATGTTGCTTCAACACCATACAATCCGGCAGCAAATGGGTTGGCAGAAGCATTCAACAAAACCATCATCAAGTTACTCAAGAAGTTTGTGTCCTCCAACAAATGCGACCGGAACGAGAAGCTTGGTGAATGCTTATGGGCGTATCGTACTACAGTACGAACAGCCACCGGGAACACACCATTCTCCCTGGTATATGGGAGTGAGGCAGTTCTCCTATTGGAGACTCAAATCCCCTCACTCCGCGTCGCTCTCACTTACCAATTAACGACGGATGATAACTACCGTCGTCGGCTACAAGAGTTGGAGGCCTTAGATGAAAAACGCCTACTGGCTCAGCAACGGATCGAGCTATACCAAGCACGCATCTCCGGAGCCTTCAACAAGAAGGTTAAAATCAGAACATTCCAGGTGGGCAATCTCGTTCTGGCAGTTCGGAGGCCGATGGTTATGACTCACAATACCGCCGGCAAGTTCCAACCAAAGTGGGAAGACCCATTTATCATTGAGGCTGTATTCTCCAACGGTACGTACCGCCTTGCAAAACAAAACGGAGACTTGCTCATGCTGCCCGTCAACGGCAAGTTCCTGAAGAAATATTTTGTCTAAATGACTCATTCCATATTATTAAGTTATGTACCCGCTGGTATCGCTGAACTCATATTCCAAATTCTAGATTATTGAGTCATGTACCCGCTGGTACCGCTGAACTCATATTCATAAAATCCCAGATTATTGAGTTATGTACCCTCCGGTACCGCTGAATTCACATTCACAATTCCAGATTATTGAGTTATGTACCCAAAGGTACCGCTGAACTCACATCCTCCAAATTCCAGATTATTGAGTTATGTACCCGCTAGTACCGCTGAACTCATATTCACAAAGTTCCAGATTATCGAGTTATGTACCCGCTGGTACCGCTGGACTCATACTCCAAATTCCATATTATTGAGTCATGTACCCTCTGGTACCGCTGAACTCACATTCACAATCTCTCAAATTATTGAGGTATGTACCCGCAGGTGCCTCTGAACTCACACTCCGGTCACTCTTCCAGATAGTAAGTCATGTATGACTATACCTCTGAACTTTCTTCCTGAAAGAGCTCCTTCCTCATGATCCACTACCCGCACTCCCAGTGCACAAAAAGGGTAACAGATCCACAAATTTCTAAAACGACCATGTTCTGAGTCGTTTCACTTCCGCCAAAAACAAATCACCCCTCTACATAGAACTTCTATGTCCTCATTACCTCTAGGTCGTTCTATGTACCCCCTTCATTGAGCCCACTCCTGCCATGTCCTCATTACCTCTGAGTGGGAAGGCTCCGTCGAAGAAACCTTCATGCTTGCCATGTCCTCATTACCTCTGAGTAAGCATGTTGATCCTTTTTCGACTTATTATCCGTACCCACGATCGAAGTACGCGAAGGATAGTAGGTCCACAAATATCCTCCGTTGAGTCCACTCTTTCTATGTCCTCATTACCTCTAAGTAGGAAGACTCTGCGGTAAAACCCTCATGCTTGCCATGTCCTTATTACCTCTGAGTAAGTATGTTGGTTCCCTTTCATCCTATTATCCGTATCCTGAGCCAGGGTACGCCAAGGATAATAGGCCCACAAATGTCCTTTGCTAAGTCTCTTAGTACAGGCTCATCATTTCTCATCATGCCCCGGGAGCCCAGCTGCTCCATGGTATTCTTTCTCTCGATACCAGGAGCGTCCATGACCACCTTACCGTGGAACTGTTCTAGGTATCCCCAATCAAACTTGTTATTCGTACCTAAAACCAAGGTATGCCAAGGGTAACAGGTCCACAAACAAGTCCCCCATGCGGGACAAACATCACCATAACACCACAAGCACAACAAGCAGTACAAACAAAGGATAGAATAAAGCATACTCTTTTATTTGGAAGGCAAAAGTACTACATGTTCTAGGGACAACATCCCACTTAAAGAAAGGAAGAAAGCAGAAACAAAAAAAGAAGAAAAAAAGGCCGACTATTGTTCGGTATTACATAATTCCATGAGGCGGTTCTTCACCAAGGCGGCCCCCTGTTCAAGCTGCTATTTAGCTCGGTGCTCCGCTTCCTGGGATAACCGCTCCCTATTATCCAAGTCCATGTGTGCCCGCCAGTCGTCCTCCAACTTCTTCAGGGCAATTTCTAGGTCAGCCGAAGCTCGATTAACTCTGTCAGCCTCCTGGATAATTAGCCCCCTTTCGGTACAGGCAGCCTCAAGCTCAGACTCCAGGAAAGCTAACTTCCTCTGAAGCTCAAGGATCCGCTCCCGCGTGTCAATGATCCCTCGGGAAGCAGTCGCTTCCCGAGCCGTAACATCTTCACTCTTGCGGCTCAACTGATCATATCGATCAGACAGATCACGGAGGTCCTTCAGTATGGCCGGCCTGGTCTTATTCCGAGCAGCCCTTATCTTCTCTACAGCAGCTGTGAGGAAACTGCGCTCCTGATCTATAGCAGCGGACAGATCAGCCTGTCGCAACACCTGAAGTTGGGCCACCAGCTGATCAGTCTCCAGCAATTTTGCCTCCAGAAGCGCAGCTACCCCTGCCCCACCGGGAAGAGTCTTAAGGATATCAATATGACCCTGGGTGCATTGCCGAGCCAAGACGAAAGAGGTCCCTCTTTCCACAGCAGCCGCTATCTCCCTCTTCAAGTGACGATAAAAGCTGTCAACCACGTCCTGTAACACTTCGTTCAGGACCTCTGTAGAGGACAGCGTCAAAGGAAGCGTGGCCGGCAACGTCGAAGGAGTTGTGCTAGAACTTGCCACCAAGGGGACAAATTCCGAGCAAAATAATACGCCGATAGCGGCTAACTCTTCCTCTGCCACCCGAAGAGCCTGGACACTTGGCAGGGCAGAGAGGTCGACTCTCAGAGCCGTTCGAGCAGGAGAGGACGCAAGGACCATTGTCCCCTGCCCCGGCTGTCCCACCACCTGACTTGCCGAACTAGAACCAGCGGGAGGCCCCTTAAGACGATCCGGAAGAGGACGGGGTACGCTCCTCTCCGCCAGTGCCCCTTCGGCAGAGCCCGTCTCAACAATGTCCATCATCGGCACTGGAGAGGCAGGACCTATATGTCCAGAACAACAATCAATCGACGTAACCCGAAGGATGTGATGATAGAGCAGACAGGCCTCCTCATAAGTTAAGATTCGGCTTATCTTACCAGGGGAGGAGCATGGAGGCTGCGGCTCGTTCGCAGCAGCCATGGTCTCCTCACCTACGACCTCCAAGTTAAATTCGGCTGGCTCTTCTGTCCCAGCCACCTCGAAGGGAGATACGACTCGATCAGCATCATCTTGATAAAATATAGCAATTTCAGGGACAGGTTTATCGGAGCCCCCGTCATCTCGAGTCACGACCTCGGCAACTTGAGATTCCTCTTCTTTTGACACCTACGGGAGGGAAGAAAAATGATTAAGATCAAAACTGGAAGAAAAGAAGAACTGAATAAAAATGGTAGTGACTCACTTTACCTCCAAAGCGGGGTCGACCTCCTCGCTTCTCTCCCTTATAGTTAGCCTGCGATGTCTGGTCGTAGCCAATTTTCGAGAGTGGGAAATACCGCTAACAGTGGAAATTTGTCTGCTACGCTTCCGTACAGAACCAGGTGCGACGGGTGGCTGATCCGCCACCATCTCATTTAACGAAACAGGCGGCTGATTTGCCCCAAAATCTTCTACCGAGAAGGAAGAGTTATCTGCATTACGCTCATTGTCCTCATCATCCGCAGTGGTGGAGTCTGAGTCCGGCACTTCGACTCTATTCTTCTTCTTCCTCCTCGTCTTGGCCCCTTGGGGCTTCTCATCCAAGCCAGTACCAACAATAAAACTGGTACCCGGGCTAAAGCCGATGGGGAGCTTGTTTGCTAGGACATGGTACAGGGCCGCCATATATAAAATCTCTACCAATGCCTCAATAGCAGGAATCGAGAAAGTGGCACAGGTATGGAATGTATCGTAGTAATGCCACGTCCTGATACCGTCAAGGAGGCTACCTTCAAAACCCAGACAAGAGCTGGGACTGTCCAGAAAAAGTTGGCTGTATTCGAACTGACGAGCAAACCTGCTGGACAGGTAAGGTTCCAGGAAGACAGCATTACGGTTGCGGTATACCAAGTGGGCGGGGCGGATGTTACGCAACCACAAAAGCATCTGGCCGTCCAAAAGTTGAGGAGGACCAATACCGTCGAGATGTACGTCCGTTATTTCCTCAACAGTGAAACGAGGGACGGATACAAAAAAGTTGTACCTATCTACTCTCGCCAGTGCCATCCGGCAGGCACGCATGGTATTATACTCCCAAGGCTCATTGCGATAACGGAAGATAAAAGCGTCGTCTTCAGTTACGCCATCTTCAGAGCCCGGCCTCATCAAAGACGGACAGTGCATCAGCAGCCACCCCATCAGATAATGATAGGGCAGCTCAGTCCGTTCAAAGTCTTTTTTCACATCGCGGGCGATGACCTTGGACGTAAAAGTACGGAGGCCATGGTGTATGCTGCACACCATGGCCGGGAGAAGAGCTAGTTTCACTCTAAAAACTAGCTTCACAGCAGGAAGAATAAAATTACGGGTGATCCTTTCAATAGAACCAGCTCCTCCCGAGACTACGCAATTTCGCAGCCATACCATCAAGGATTTCGCCAGGAGCGCCTTCTCTGACAGCTCTTGGGTATCCTGATAAAATAACCAAAAGAGTCGGTTTGACTCCCAAATCTGTCACTAGTGGTGGCCACCCTCTTGGTCGACGACACCAAGGCTTGAACCGCCTCCCGAGATTGAGGACGTCGGGAAGTAACTCGACCTGAGGCACCCATCGAGAAGAGATAGCGTACCCAGTCCTTATAGTGGGGAGCATTCCCTTCCGAGCTGCTGTCCTTCTTGGCTATCTGCTGACATGTGCTATAGTGGCACAATATCTCTTTATAAATAGCCACGAAGCCTGGATACCGTTCCTTCAACCCCTTGAACTCCTCATTCGTAGGAGTGTACGCCTCAAAAGCTTCATCCCCCCAAGGAAGCTTGGAAACCGCGTGCATTTCATGGAGTGCAAGCCCTATTTCCCCTACAGGTGTATAGAAGGTTCCCGTACGGCGGTTGTATATCTCCAGCAGAGATATAAATAATCTCTTGTTTATGGGCAAGCCGTGGCTGGTGCCCCGAATAGCATGATAAAGACCAATCTCATACAGAAAGGCCTCATACTTTTGCAAGATCCATATAGACAGATTAATCCATGAGGGAATGGGGTGTATCCAACTCGGGAGCGTCAACCGGCCAATGGGATAGGAGCCTTTCCGAGCAAGTTGGTTCAGAGAAGTATCGGCTGAAGAAAATGTGAAATTGGGACCTGGCACATTCAAATAAGTACCCGGGGCCAATCTCGTTACATAACGGCTGGCATGCACCTTGCCCGCACATACTGACTTCATGCTGTTGTTGTAATGGATGTCGCCCACAAACATCCTATTTCGGGTAGGAGTCAAAGACTCTTCCATCCTCGAGTCCAGCGGGAGCATATTGAACCAATATAGTGGGAAATGACACTCCATTTGAGGGATGCGGATCACAATCCCGTTAGAAATGAAGCTCCAGTTCTCCGATATATCCAGAACTTGACTGTTCTTTACAGTCAAAGCGTCTCCAATGATGAATGTAGGTTTCAGGTATTCTTCTTCCAATTTTCCCGAATTCATTATGGCACATAGGAAGTGGAAGGGTCGGTTCTTGATGGCATTCAACCTCGTCAAAGGCTCATCACTAGGAAGCTGGTCCGCCATATACCAAACTATTTGGTCATACCTGTAGCCCATAGCGGCTTGAGCATGACCCACTAGAGGTTCCCCCGCAGCATCGACTGGGAAATTCACTGAAAAAGAAAGACAAAAGAAAATAAGTTAAAAAGATGGACAAAAAGAACTGATAGGTATCTTCGAGCTTATGCGACTCCAACTTAATAGAGCCTCATGCAGCTCAAACTCAGAAAAACACTTATGCGGCTCCGTCCAGCGAAGGTTCATGCGGCAGTGCTCTCATAGGGCCCTCAGAGTTCGGATAAGTTCATGCGACAAATAAATTTGTGTAAGTCTATGCGGCTCGGCGCAGCTTATGTGGCCCCATTGGCGAAGTGCGTATGCGGCCACAGTAACGATTCTCATGCGGCTCGCGGCTCGCGGCTCGACCATAAGACGTACATGCGGCACATATAAAGATAAAGGCTCGCACATAAAGCATGCGACGTAGCCACAGCAGTTAGGGTTTTTAACTCACATAACGTCCTTACCAGCAATAGGGGGTCGACGTCAGGGTAAACTGCAGGCACGTCGGCTGGTGGAAGAGCGGCCGTAGTTGAAGTCGAAGCAGCCTTCTTGCCCTTCGCCGCCGCAGTCGACGAAGATGATGCGTTCTTACCCTTCGCCGTAACGGTCTTCTTGGGAGCCATCGGTGATCGAAGAAGAGGATAACAATCAGGGCAGAGAAGGTTTGAATTGAAGGAGAATGTAAAGAAGTTTCTTCTCTTAATTCCTCTCATTTATAGGAGGACAAAAGAGGGGGGACACGTAGACTAATAACCACTTCATGCAAAATGAAACCGACTCCTCGAATTTCTCCCCCTCTTTCATAAAGGAAATTCACCCGGGGCATAAAATCCAAAGATTTAATGAGCCGACCCTTGGGATTTTCCCAAAAGACTGCGCTAAAACTAATTAAAGGCAATTAATGACACGCACACGTGGCAAGGAGCCCATGCGGCCAGACAGCCTATGCGGCCAGGCAGTCCATACGGCTCAGATGGACAGGCGACTGAGGAGGCCATGCGGTTGGAACGCCCATGCGACCCGAGCACCCTATGCGGCCAAAGGATTTTATACATAGCCATGCTTCTTATTCAAAGTATTTCAATTTTGCAAATTGAAAACTTTGAAGGGGGTCTTATAGAAGCATGGAAAAGAATAAAAAAAGGTCTATGCGGCCAATAGTCTCCATACGGCTCAGAGAGCCTATGCGGCTCAGGGGTTCATACGGCTCACGCATCTATGCGGCTCGAATAGACCCAGAGCCACGTGGCCTTCAACAGCTCTTCACTTCGTCTTTTACTGCATTTAATGCCCTGACGGCTGACAGCTCTGACAAATGACAGCTCTGACATAAAGGCGCCATAATGACTGACATAAAGGCGCGTTCCTAGGAAAGAGGAGAAAAGCTTCTCACAGCTGGCAGGATCCACCAAATTTCGAGGCATACGGCTGCAGCATTTATGCGACCGACCACTCCATGTGGCCTTCCATTTTCATGCGGCCGTCCATCTTCATGTGGCTGTATCCTTTATGCGGCCGCCCATCGTCATGCGGATGCATCCTTTATGCGGCCGTCCATCAGCATGCAGCTGCCTATCCCCATACGGCCGCCCGTCTTCATGCGGCTGTTCATCACCATGCGGCTGCCCATCTTCATGCGGCCGTTCATCCTCATGCGGCCCACTCTTATGCGGCTCTGCCAAGACGATCCAATGGAGGACACGTGGCGCTTGTCGCGATAATTGAGACACATGACAGTCTTATCTTCCTGGAATCAGATTTATTGCAATCACCATAATTGCCCAGATCAAGTCAAATCGAGCAAATAGAATACGTGGCAGGCCATTACAAGTCGCGAATATTTATGGCAATCAACATTCATTGCCCACAGAGATTTGATGCAATCTACATTAATTACCTAGATTTTCTACAATCAGAATAAAGGGCCCAGATTAATTGGTCATTAACCGCCGACATATCAAGGAGGCAATCATTGGAAAGCCTAATAATTGCATCCTACTCATATAAATAGCAAGGTGACATTCCCTTGCGAGAGGACCTTTTTTTGGAGAAGAGCACCAGAGCACTTGGAGAGAAAAAAAAAAAGCAAGCACAGAGAGAGTAAGGAGAGCATTTCTTCAATGCCAAGCAGATCTTTCCCGGAGCCAAGGCTGCATCCGATCGTCCAAGGAGTAAGGCAGAGCTGCCGTCGCTTTCCCGAGCCTCTACCGTCACCCCCCAGAATCTAAAATAAATAACTGTACTTAGATTGTTGTACCTAGGTTTTTGTCCCTAGGCTTTCTTTGTACAAACGAGTTTGTATTATAAAGTAAAAGTCCAGTCCTCCGATAATTATTCTGTTCTTTTATATTTCATGGCAAATAGCAGTTGTATGACGTCGCCCGAGCTTGGTTTAGAGAGAAGCCATAACTAGTCGTTCCCCGACTTCTCTGGACAGACTTTAAGAGTTTGTTCAAGGAGAAGTTCTTCCCGAAGGTCTCCTGAGACGAGCTCGAGAGCCAGTTTGAGTCACTGCAGCAGGTCAGCTTGACCGTTGACGAGTACAATTTCGACTTCAGCCGGCTCAGCCGCTTTGTAGAGAACCTGGTGAGCACCCTACAAAAGAGAGCCCAGAGGTTCAAGAAAGGACTTACTCGAGAGATTCGCCTGGCGGTTACCACTAGCAGGGCGACGACTTATGCAGACATTCTCAAAGTTGCCCAAGGAGTCGAAAAGGACATGGACCCGCAGACCAAGAAGGACAGAGATGTTGGCACCAGCAGCTGCCAAGGTCCACTGAAGTGGACCAACACTCAGGTGAGGCCACCCCAGCAGCCGTATTATTCTGCCAAAGCTCATGCACCCCAGCCACAGAGTCAGACTCAGACCCAGACATTGATTACTTATGCTTACTGCCACCGGTCGGGACATCACTTTGATGTGTGCCGTAAGAGGCTGGGACTTTACTTATTCTGCAGACCTTCTACACACCAGATAAGGGACTGTCAGCAGGCTACAACTTGTTTTGCTCTTGGACCAGTTGGAGGACCCAGGGAACCTGGAGGACCACCTGTACCACCGAGAGGACTAGCTATACGAGGGGACCGCCTTTTTCCACTCAGCAGCAGTATTTTGCCCACCATCAGCAGCAGAGGGGAGCTCCACAGCAGGGACATGCATATTCTTTGGCCGTAATTAAGGAGGATGAGGCTGCACCAGATGTGATCACATGTTCTATTCTGCTTCATTCATTTTCTGTTATTGTACTACTTGACTCGGGCGCTACACATAGTCTCCTATCTTTTGAGTTTTTGTATAGATACGACTTCACACCTATACCTACTAGGAGGAACTGTCAGATTATGATAGAGGAAGGAGTAATATCGATTAGTAATATATATGACTACCCTATTAGCATAGCTGGAAGGGAATTTAGGGCCTAGCTCCTCGTAGTGCCACTCCCGGGATTCGATGTAGCCCTCCGGATGGATTGGTTCAGTGAGCATTATTCCTTGATAGATTGCCATCAAGGGAAGGTTATCTTTAGACCGCCAAGGATCCCACCATTTAAAGTCAGAAGGCAAATTGCTGAGAAGCCAGAAGGAGTCTACTTCGAAGCTGTTGCAAAAAAAGGAGTTGCCGCATCCACTCATTGTAAAGTTTCCTGACGTCTTCCCTGAAGATTTGTCAGGACTTCCGCCAGACCAAGACGTAGAGTTCACTATTAACTTAGTGCCAGGATCAGCACAAGTATCTCAGAATTGCTACTGCATCAACTCGAAGGAGGCAATACAGATAAAGGCCCAGATTGATGAATTAGAAGGGAAGGGTTTTATTCGATTGAGTGCTTCACCCTGGTGAGCATCGATCCTGTTAGTGCCCGAGAAGGACAGGACTTTTAGAATGTGTATCGACTATCGGACCCTCAATAATATTACCATTAAGAATAAGTAACCTTTGCCCCGGATAAATGAACTCTTTAATCAACTGAGTGGAGAAAAAGTATTTTCAAAGATAGATCTACGATCCGAGTATCATCAGATGAAAGTCAGGGAACAAGACATTCCTAAGACTGCCTTTAATACCCATTATGGCCAATATGAATTCCTAGTGATGCCTTTCGGACTCACCAATGCTCCAGCTATTTTTGTGAACCTTATGAATAAGGTTTTCTATCAATATCTGGACAAGTTTATTGTTGTCGTCATTGATGATATCTTAATCTACTCTAAGATGCTGGAGGAACGCGAAGAGCACTTGAGGATCGTCCAGGAGACCCTGCGGAAAGATAAGTTGTATTGGAAACTCTCGAAATGCAAGTTTTTTCTATATGGAGTGGAGTTTTTGGGCCATGTAGTGACTGGAGATGGAATTGCTGTAGATCCCAAAAAGTTTGAAGTAGTGAAGTCGTGGGCCCCTCCCAAGTCAGTAGCTGAGATTCGTAGTTTCCTGGGACTAGCAAGTTACTACAGAAAGTTTGTGAAAGACTTTGCTAAGATATCTGAGCCAATGACCAAGCGTATTTGGAAGGACGATGAGTTCATCTGGACCGATGCCTGCCAGTCAGCATTTGAAGAGTTGAAGAGAAGACTTACTACAGCAACTGGTCTAGCTTTGCCTTCAGGATCTGGAGGGTTTACCATCTACAGCGATGCACCAGGAAAGGGCTTGGGATGTGTGCTTAAGCAGAATACAAAGGTTATAGCTTATGCTTTTCGATAGTTAAGGCCTCATAAAAAGAAATACCATACTCATGACCTGGAACTTGCAGTGGTCATTTTTGCCTCAAAACTATAAAAGCACTACCTATACGGTGAAAGAGTAGAAATATTTATAGACCATAAAAATCTGAAGTATGTTTTCACTCAGAAGGAATTAAATATGAGGCAGAGAAGATGGCTGGCACTTATGATGGACTTTGACATTAGTCTTCAGTACCACCCAGGGAAGGCTAATGTAGTAGCAGATGCTCTCAGTCGGTACCCTATGGCTATGTTTCTCACCATGGACCGACATTTTCTTGAAGACTTGGAGAGTTTAGCAATTCAAGTCATCATTCCAGGGATCGTGTAAGCACTCTAATTTTTGGAAATTATTTTTTATTTATTGTATAATATTTTTATTTATTATATTATATTTTATCTTTAATTATGACAATTGATGTACTTTTTCGTAGCTTTAACTTTTGAAGCACAAGAAATGACAAACTTTCGAAACGTCCTTCATGAGTTATGAAGTAGATAAGTCTACCATCATTTTGATATCATGTCACATCCAAACTTGTCTCTTAACATTCTTTTAACTTTGCAAAACTTACCATAATTCTAGGCCTAACTTTCAACGTGAGTTTGGAACTCGACATCGATCAAAACTATTTGACCCAATATATGGTTTTAACCCATTTTTAGCCTACGACACACCTACCAAGGGTGTGCCACTCAATCGAGTTTCCATATGCTATTTATTTACGAATGGAACAAGAGGCTTATTGGTTTACTTCTCAGATTCGTTTGACTAGAAAATATGTTTGGACCCTATCCTAGTCAAACCTACCTGGTAGAAGACATGTCAGGTTGCCATGACTTAGTAGAATTATTTTGAATTTATTTTGAGCCAAATAGGTTTAAATACAATTTTGTATATATATGATTATACTTATAATAGCCTAATACTATATATATATATATATATATATATATATATATATATATATATATATATATATATATATATATATATATATATATATATATATATATATTTATATATATATATATATATATATATATATATGACCTTAGTTATGGTTAAGTTTGAGATACATATCGACTAGGAATTTTGGGCACAGAAAGTGTTGTCTTGTACTTTGACTAGTGTATTAGCCATGCTAGGGAAGGCCTAGCCATAGCGGTGTCACAACTAGGAAAACCAATCAAAGTTGTGACTTGACCACTATAGACGATTTAATTATTTATTATTAAGATTATTGACTTTTTAAGAGACTGGGTTGTGTTAAACTAGTCAATCTTGACCCGAACCCAACCTAAATCCATGTAAAGATGCTATGAGCGCAAAGATGCCAATGTAGACATATTTTATATATATGCATATATTTTGTATTTTATTTTAAGGATATATAAATATTTTCTAAATATTTGTTATATGTATAATATGAGTATTATTAATATTTGTATGGCATTTTAAGAATATTTGTACGATTTTTTGTGGACCAACTAAATTAGGAGTATAATGTGTCAACCAATAATATATATATTTTTGGTTTATTGTATTTTGTTATCGTTATTATTATTATTATTATTATTATTATTATTATTATTATTATTATTATTATTATTATTATTATAAGAATATCTTTATTATTGGCTATTTTGCGTTCCTAGGAAATAGATACTAATTGCTTGTACAAAATTTTATGTATAAGCCCTACACTATAAAAAGTGTTTTGAGGATTTTTAGATTTTATTGGAGATAACTATTTTTTTATTGATATATATATATAAAGAGAGAGTTATATATGGAAAATAAATATATATATATATATATATATATATATATATATATATATATATATATATATATAAAGAGAGAGTTATATATGGAAAAGAAAAGAAAGAAAAAGCAAAAAATAAGGGATTTCAGTTGGATACTGTCCAGTGGAATAGTATCCAAACTTACCCGAGCCCAAAACCGTACGTAGCCTCCTCGACCCATATATATACATATATATGAACGAAATAGAGAGATCTCGAATCCTAACATACACCCGAAACCCTAGCATATCAGAACCCCTAACCCTAGCGTGCCTACCCTAGCGACCCCCTGGCCCTGTCCACCGCCGCAGCTGTACTGGACGGCCACCGCGACCGTGCCAGGCCGCGCACACGGCGCATAGAAGCATCAGCAGTAGTTGTAGTCGCGAAGACAAATACGGGACGACAATTCTTCCACTACACTCATTTATTTCACGAACGGATTACGCAGGTACAAAGCTAACCTAACCACCTTCAAATCCTACTAGATAGTTTTCATTCATTCGCGATATGCGCGACGAAAATCGAGTTTCGAGAAAAAAAACTCAATTTTTGGACGTTAGAAACTGTCCCAACGTTGCTTGTTTGCAGTCTATTTGCGACCATGATATCGTAAATTTTGAAAAATCACTTGAATAGAGTTTTACACAATCTAACCGAGATCAAAATCCTATTTTTAGTTTTAATTTTGATATCTATATTCTGTTTAAAATTAGTTCCAAATCGGAGAAAAATATGTTTTTAAAACGTTGAAAACCCCCGATACGGAGTCCGTCCCAACAATCTGGGCGACTTGGTCATGAACCACTTGTATCAAAAGGTGCGTATGGACTTCATGCACGTGTGGGCTTTGACGGAACTTGAATTGGTTGCATATGTGCGACGAATTTGAGGTGTATCCGTCAAATTTCCCCGTATCGACTCATTCGCAAATACTTCAATTACTTCATGCACGTGCGTCACATCGTGATGAAACTTTCGCCATTGGACTCGTATTTTTTTTCTGGTCCTGTGAGCCAAGTTTGGTCCAATTCTGAGAAGGTCGACCGGAATACTATTTTGGCGGGCCTATGATCCGACTCAACGGACGATTTTGTGGACGGCTCATCGGAATCCAAATCTGGACTTACCGTTGAGTTCGTATCAAAACACTAGACTCGTAAGTATATAATTTGTTGACTTTAGAGACCAAAGGCTCTGGCATATTTTTCGGTGCAAAGCGGGTCCAACGGTGAACACTATTTTGACCCATAATTATTGTTTTGCCCCTGTGTTCAGAATTGGACTTATGGATAGTCAAACCTATATATTTTTCTTATGCCAAACCCATTGGTGATGTCTGTTTCAGTATCCGGAGTCGTTTGCAGGAGTTGGACTTTTGTGGCTCATTGATTAATATCGTTGGTTCTACGTGCTACACCCGGCAAGTACACCTTGCCGAACTTTACAGTATTTACATGTATTTCTTATATTGTTGTACTTTTCTGTCTGAGTTGATCACATACTTTCTCTGATTCATGTTACTGTTACTTTTTCATTATCACTGTCATTTTCCTGGTTTACGTGCAAGCGAGTTATTACCTTTAATCTAGTTATCACTATTTTTCTTGTATATATCATGATACTGTTGTGTTGTCATGTACCATGTTTACTTGACATTCCTTGACCCATACTTGACTTGGACATGACTAGATAGACTGACTTCCTAGTACCTTAGACGAGAGTGTTTTATTAGCCGTGGCTATACCTCTATTGTTAGTACCTCACCAGGCTGCAGTAAAGAACCTGTTATAGGGCTATTAGTGCCTCACCGGACTACAGTTATTATCACATGTACCTATAGCCATGATTAATATTATATTCTCATGATATGTCACCATCTCTAGAGTTCTCATATGTGTTACTCTTTCTTGTACTTGTTATTTCCGTCTTTTCTTGCATGTTATTTACTGTACAGTAGGTATGTATATTATGTGTCTTGCTGGTCCCCTGAGGACCTGGTGATCTCTCTAGATATTAGATGAAGGTATAATATATCGATGGAGGATTGTTGCTACACCAAGACTGCAGGTATATTTAGTTAACGTTTTATCATTTTCTTCCTTATTTATATTTCATCATATATTTGACTCAGGCTGTTACTATAGCCTAGACTTTTATAAGCTTCATTTTCTTCTAGCTTGTTCATGATAAATGTATTATTGGAGATCCACTCTAATACATTTATTTATTCTAGAATCAGTGTATTACAGTCTGATCAACCTTAGTGCACTTGATTCGTCATTTTTATCATTATTCCGTAGATTGAGATATAGTTTATTTAGAACAACCAGACATCTTATATGTACTCGAACTAGGCTGGAGTCCTCTATATACTTAGCTGGCATGTATATGTCTCCTAGTCCTACGTATTTCGGGACTGGGGCATTACAGATCGAGGGGCAGTTGATGAATCTGCAGATCCAGTCAAGGTTGATGGAGAAGATCAAGGAGGTCCAGTTTCTAGATGAGGGTCTCTGTTGTCTCAAGTCACAGGTGGAAGCAGGATTGCTGGAAGACTTTTTTATAGCAGATGATGGTACCCTAAGGCATGGAACTTGATTGTGTGTACCAAAGGGTAGCTTGAGGGAAGAGATTATGCAGGAGGCCCATCAGTCGCAGTATTATATTCATTCTGGAGCTACGAAGATTAAATGTATCTATGAAAGTATATTTAGTGGTATGGAATAAAGTGGGAAGTTGCCCGATTTGTCTCGAGATGTCTGGTGTGCTAGCAGGTTAAGGCAGAAAGACAGAGACCACAGGGATTACCCAATCCTTTACCTATTCTAAAATGGAAGTAGGAACATATAACTATGGATTTTGTCTCAGCCTTACCACGTACACCCGACGGGAAAGATGTTATTTTGGTTATCGTAGATAGACTGACAAAATCCGCTCAGTTCATTCCGTTCAAGGTAGGGCTGTCGACGAAGAAGTTGGCTTATCTCTATATGAGGCAGATTATGCGGATTCACAGAGTACCAGTCAGCATTATTTCAGACAGGGATAGCAGGTTTACTTCACATTTCTGGAAGAGTCTACAGCAGAGTTTGAGCACTCAGTTGAAGTTTAGCACATCTTATCATCCACAGACTAACGGGTAGTCAGACAGGACTATCCAGACCCTAGAGGATATGTTGCGGGTCTATGCTCTAGACTTTGAAGGATCCTGGGAGGATCACTTGCATCTGGTAGAGTTTTCTTATAATAACAGCTACCAGGCTAGCATAGGCATAACACCTTTTGAGGCTCTTTATGGTCGATGGTGTCATACGCCTTTATCCTGGGATGATGTTGAAGAGAGGACTTTGTTTGGACCCGAGATGGTACGTGACTCAGCTGAGAAGGTCAAGTTGATTAGGGAGCGCCTCAAAGTGGCCCAAGACAGGCAGAAGCACTGGGCCGATAGCAGTAGAAGACCGTTGGAGTTTACAGTAGGAGACACGGTGTTCTTAAAGATTTCTCCTACCACAAGCACTGTTAGATCTAGAAGGGACGAGAAGCTAAGCCCTAAAGACATCGATCCATTCGAAATGATTGAGAGGATCGGGGACTTTGCATACCGGCTAGCACTTCCTACTATCTTGGATGGGGTACACAACATTTTCCATGAATCTTAGTGTAACACCCTAGTCCCAAAATACTTAGAACGAAGTAGGTAGACATGCCAGCTGTATACATATAAAGTATACGGAACCCTCGTATGTATACATAAGCTGTAAAATGCAGTAATCCAAGGAAAACTAAATCTTATCCACAATTGTAAAGAAATAATCATATAAAATCACTTGGAATTGTCATGTATACAATCATTGGGCGGAGACAAATCCACTACCAACTAAAAAGAGAAATATATCATAACAAAATCTTTGTCGAGCGATGCGAAGATGATCCAAGTGTAATTGTAACGCCCCAGTCCCAAAATATGTAGGACTAGGAACGTAGACATGCCAGATGTATCCATACGAAGTACTTAGGTCTCGTATGAATACATAAGCTGTAAAATGCAGTAATCCAAGACAAACTAAATCTCATCCACAATAAAAAGAATAATAATATAAATATCAACTCGAATATTTATGATACAATCGTTGGGCGGAGACAAAGTCCACTACCAACTATCACAATGAAAGAAATGTACAAGAATCGATCAAATAAAATGGCAAGACGAACCAAGCGCAATCGTCTTCGAAGGAATGGAGAAGACCACGGCCTTGGCTAGAATACCTGCAAAAAACATGAACACACACCTGAGGAAAAACCAGGTCCTCAGACGGACGTAGCAAGATACAGGAAGAACAAGCTAATATGAACTGCCAGAATAAAATAATATATAAATGACTATCCTAGACACAAATATGCAAAGGAGATTCTATCCGCCTATTGTGCAATTTAGAGGACAACTTTCATGCACATGGGTGGGATTTTAGGCTATATGTACGTAACTGGCATCCAGTCATCTGTATCCGTCCGTAACGTCTAAAACGTCAGAGGACATCTGCAAATATATCGCCACAGTTCCATCCGGAGACTGTGGTTTACCTGTTTGGCTTCCCATACGTACTAGCGACTGTCCTTCCCCAATATTTCCTACATTGTTCAAGTCATGTCCATGGCTCGTCCAGTTTTGTAACTGCTTGAGTCTCTAAAACCCTAATCATAGCAGTTACGAATATCTACCGTCACACGACTTTAAAGATAGCTAGTCAATAAGTCGTGCCCCTAGCAACATGTCTCAAACCGTGTAGTGTGAGTGTCACAGCCAAAGGAGATATAAGGATAACCCCCAACAAGAAGGCAGTCCGCTAACACTAAGTCAATATGCATAAAATAAAGCAACGACTAATAAAGTCGCTTGCACCCAAGTGTGGCTTGGACACGCAGTTTATAACAAATAAAAATAAAAAATATGAAACAAGTAAATAAATGCTGAAAATAAATAATATGACAGTTTAATTAGCAAGGTATACTTTCCTGTTGCGACGCCTGGTGAGCTGCCTGGTGTGGTGCTATGATCATGTGGCACAAACTGCGACTTCGGTACAATATCTATGCAAGGTGACCTCGGGTGGTGGCACGGACAGTTCTATTGGGTCCAGAAGGGTCAAATTAGTTAGGGTCAATATGGGGTAGGAAAGAATTGGCAAGGGATAGAAAGATTGGGCTAAATCACGAGATAGAGAAAACAAATCGTAAGAAATCAAATAATATATTTAGTTTTTTAAAAAAGATTTTATAATACTAGAAATATAACTTTTTAGTCAAAAATATATTTTCAAACAAAAAGCCGAAAATCAAAAGTTATTTTAGGGCGAACTCTAAGTTTTGTCAAAGTAGTATTTAGCTAAAACTATATTTTAAAATGAAAATTTTTATGTAAGTGTTAGGAAATATCAAGAAATCATTTATGAAAAGAAAAAGAAAATAAATAAATAAATAATAGAAACTAATGCTTGTGGAAGATTAAAAAAAAAATATATATATATATATATATATATATATATATATATATATATATATATACCAAACCAAAAGTTTATCTTGGTGCCCAAATCATATTTTTATCACAATAATTCTTAGTCAAAATTACCGTAGATATTATAATATATTTTAGGCTAAAACCTAGTTTGAATTAACGTAGGCCGAAGCCCAAATTTTTATAGACATTGCAAAAATAGTACATACTTTAATATTAGCAATAATTATTTAAGCATCAAAATGATACTAATATTAATGCACATAACATTTATACTAGTATAACTTACTAGAGTAAAATTAAAACATACTACTATATACCTTACAATAATAATAATAATAATAATAATAATAATAATAATAATAATAATAATAATAAACTAAGAAAACAACACCAGTAAACAAATAAAAAATAAATAAATAAATAAAAGAAACCTAATTCCCTTACTGTTTCCTCTCTTGAACTTAACACACACAGAGAGAAAGAGTTGGAGAAGGAGAAAAAGGCGGAGGAGTGGGCGAGCGGTGGGGGTCGGCCCGGCGGAAAGAGGGGACGCCGGTGGCTTTCGTCGGCGGATGGCGGTCGAGACGAAGGGGCGCTCAGGCGGAGGGTCGGGGATGCATGCGTCGGCGTTTTGGTGAAGCGCTGCTCCTGCGGTGGCAGCGGAAAGCGGGCGTCGCCGGGCGGCCTATGGCGAGGGCGATCGAAGCTAAGGGGAAGTCGGAAGGTTGGATGGGGTGGAGAAAGGGGGGTCGCTGCGGGACGGAGCTAGGACGGAAGATCGGAGGCGGATAAAGGGTTTTCCGGCGAGGCTCGGAGTGAAGAGGAGGAAGGGGGCGGCGGAGGCTGCGGTGCTCCGGCGGAGGTGATGATCGAGAGGGAGAGAGCGGCTGAGGTCGGGGGCCAGGTCCTACTGTGGGAGGACCGCTCGGTGCGGCACCAACGGTGGACGAAATCGGCACGGGCTGTTCGACAGAGATGCTCTGGCCGAGCCGCGTGGTGTTTCACGATGCCGTCTGTGTGTATGGCGTCGGTGGCTCGAAGGCTGATCCGGCGCTGCCCATCACCGGCGAGGACGAGGCCAAGCACGGCGTCGAGGACAGGTACAGGGGGGGTTTTATTTGTGGTGCTTTTATTTTTGTGGGTGATGGTCGGTTTGGGGTGGCCGATTGCAATGGTGGAGGTGGTCGTTGGTGTCGGGTGTGTCGCTGGTGAAGGTCCGGTGGTGTTGGTCAGGCCGAAACGCCAGGATGGCGATGGTGGTGCGGGATTGAGCTGTCGTGGTGGTTGCCGCGGTGGCTGGATTGGTGGTGTTGGTGGGTGTTCCGGTTAGGTCATGCGAGGTTTAGGGCTGGCTGTGGTGGTGTCGGGATTGTGTTGACGGTGATGGCGTTGTGGTGTTGTCCTGTGGCCAGGAGGAGGTGTAGAGGGAAGGATGAGGTCGGGGCACCGGCCTAGGATTAGAGCTTAGGATTATTTGGGAAATGGTGTCGGGTTGTGTCCGACACGGAGATGGAGAGAAAAATATACTTGTAAAGGGTGGAATAAGAATTGGACAGGAAACACGGACACGGTGCACGCACGTTTCTGGTGGAATAATTTATGTGGATGAATAATGAATTGGAGGAGTACCTGCCTATTTATTGGATGTGGGAATTCCCAATAAGATAAGGATTAGGATTTGGTTTAAACCCAAAATAAATAGTTTGCAATTTAATTTAAATCAATCCAAATCCAAATCTAAATCTAATTAAATCTAATTAAATTCTTTTGGTCTAAAATCAAATCATTTTCAAATATAGATATTAGTTTAATCTATTTAAATAAATCCAAAAATTTAATCAAGATTTAAATGGCCACAATAACTTCCAAAAATATTTTTCAAAATACCTAGAATAATAATTTCGAAAATAATAAATATTTTTAAATATCTTTTTTGAACAATAAAATATTAATATTAATAAATCTAGAAAATTATATTTTTATTTAAAATAGACCAATAAATAATTACGAAATATATGTATGCAAAATATTCTTTACATAATTATGCTTTTCTAGCATACAAAAATATTATTTATGATTAATAATTGTGAGAAATGAAAGGCTTTATAAATAAAAATAATAAACTTGAAAATGTTGGAACGATAACAAAATAATTATTATGTATATTATTTCGAAACTTTAAAAATAGAAAAATAATATTTTCAAAAGTATGTACGCTCGCACATAATCGCACTTGTCGAGCAATTTTGAAAAATAAAATTTGTGCGCGACGTAAAATACGACTACGCGACGTACAATACAAAATTTTAAATCAGTACTAATTTTGATAAATAAAAAATAGTAGAAATTTAGGGATTTTACATCCTACCCAACTTAAAAGAATTTCGTCCTCGAAATTAAGGATTTAGTAGGGGGTGAGAAGGCACAACGGTAGATAGAATGGTTCAAAGTTTATATGGTCGTTGTCTAGGTTGAAGATATGATTAAGAGACGATTGTAATCACTTCTTAAATTCAAGTGATTAGAAAGTCAAGATTATAGATTTAGGGTCGAGGAAAGGTCGAGTAGTTCAAGACAAAGATATGGCAACATCGAGTGATAATGGTCGTAGGTGATATGATGGTAAAAGGAAGTTCTAGTATAACGCATACGTCCTTCTCTAATAGGTGAAGGCGAAAACAATCTAGAGTTCGAAGAAGGCGTTATCGAATACGAATATGTGATTCAAAGACGACCGAATAATTTCAAAAAGAATTTTTAAGGCAGTCGTGGATGAGACTCTAAAGGACAAGTTTAACTATGTCTCCATCCACGTAGAACAATAGATAAAAGCGAACCAAAGTGCACTTGGTTGATCAGACCATTATACACCGGTTCTGATTAGACAATATGCTAGTGAGCGCTCAATAGCATATGTCATGAACAAACTCGATAAAGAATAAGCTTGCAAAAACTAGGCTACATTAGCATCATTAGTCAAAACGGTATATACATAGGTACGAGAGATTAAGATTTAAGGAAGGTAGAATGATTCTAAGTCATACAGTCGTCCTATAGTCTTTTTGTCCAAGTCCTTGGTTGGCTGGACGGGTTAGGTCCTCTAGATTCTAGGATCTAAATAAGCTTGCTAATGTAGGTCACTAGGTCAAAGGGGTTGCTAGTTCACAAGGTATTCTACCCAACTTAAAGAATTAAACTAATGGTGTTTTGGGACAACTAACTAGTAGGGTCAATCTCTAGCAAGCACGAAGGGAAGATAAGAATAGGGATGGAAGGAAGCAAGCAAGATGCAGTTGATGAGTCAAACGGTAGATAAATCAAGGAAAGAGGTCAAATATGTGGATGAGATCCTAGATTTCTAATCCTATACGCAGGCTTGCTTGGTACGGTAAAGTAACCAAACAATTCATCTTGACCTGCATGGGCCACCACAAAAACATGTAACGCCCCAGTCCCAAAATATGTAGGACTAGGAACGTAGACATGCCAGTTGTATCCATACGAAGTACGTAGGTCTCGTATGAATACATAAGCTGTAAAATGCAGTAATCCAAGACAAACTAAATCTCATCCACAATAAAAAGAATAATAATATAAATATCAACTCGAATATTTATGATACAATCGCTGGGCGGAGACAAAGTCCACTACCAACTATCACAATAAAAGAAATGTACAAGAATCGATCAAATAAAATGGCAAGACGAACCAAGCGCAATCGTCTTCGAAGGAATGGAGAAGACCACGACCTTGGCTAGAATACCTGCGGAAAACATGAACACACACCTGGAGAAAAACCAGGTCCTCAGACGGACGTAGCAAGATACAGGAAGAACAAGCTAATATGAACTGCCAGAATAAAATAATATATAAATGACTATCCTAGACACAAATATGCAAAGGAGATTCTATCCGCCTATTGTGCAATTTAGAGGACAACTTTCATGCGCATGGGTGGGATTTTAGGCTATATGTACGTAACTGGCATCCAGTCATCTGTATCCGTCCGTAACGTCTAAAACGTCAGAGGGCATCTGCATATATATCGCCACAGTTCCATCCGGAGACTGTGGTTTACCTGTTTGGCTTCCCATACGCACTAGCAACTGTCCTCCCCCAATATTTCCCATACTATTCAAGTCATGTCCATGGCTCGTCCAGTTTTGTAACTGCTTGAGTCTCTAAAACCCTAATCATAGCAGTTACGAATATCTACCGTCACACGACTTTAAAGATAGCTAGTCAATAAGTCGTGCCCCTAGCAACATGTCTCAAACCGTGTAGTGCGATTGTCACAGCCAAAGGAGATATAAGGATATCCTCCAACAAGAAGGCAGTCCGCTAACACTAAGTCAACATGCATAAAATAAAACAACGACTAATAAAGTCGCTTGCACCCAAGTGTGGCTTGGACACGCAGTTTATAACAAATATGAAACAAGTAAATAAATGCTGAAAATAAATAATATGACAGTTTAATTAGCAAGGTATACTTGCCTGTTGCGACGCCTGGTGAGCTGCCTGGTGTGGTGCTATGATCATGTGGCACAAACTGCGACTTCGGTACAATATCCATGCAAGGTGACCTCGGGTGGTGGCACGAACAGTTCCATTGGGTCCAGAAGGGTCAAATTAGTTAGGGTCAATATGGGGTAGGAAAGAATTGGCAAGGGATAGGAAGATTGGGCTAAATCACGAGATGGAGAAAACAAATCGTAAGAAATCAAATAATATATTTAGTTTTTTTAAAAAAGATTTTATAATACTAAAAATATAACTTTTTAGTCAAAAATATATTTTCAAACAAATAGCCGAAAATCGAAAGTTATTTTAGGGCGAACTCTAAGTTTTGTCAAAGTAGTATTTAGCTAAAACTATATTTTAAAATGAAAATTTTTATGTAAGTGTTAGGAAATATCAAGAAATCATTTATGAAAAGAAAAAGAAAATAAATAAATAAATAATAGAAACTAATGCTTGTGGAAGATATATATATATATATATATATATATATATATATATATATATATATATATATATATACCAAACCAAAAGTTTATTTTGGTGCCCAAACCATATATTTATCACAATAATTCTTAGTCAAAAATACCGTAGATATTATAATATATTTAGGCTAAAACCTAGTTTGAATTAATGTAGGCCGAAGCCCAAATTTTTATAGACATTGCAAAAATAGTACATACTTTAATATTAGCAATAATTATTTAAGCATCAAAATGATACTAATATTAATGCACATAACATTTATACTAGTATACCTTACTAGAGTAAAATTAAAACATACAACTATATACCTTACAATAATAATAATAATAATAATAATAATAATAATAATAAACTAAGAAAACAATACCAGTAAACAAATAATAAATAAATAAATAAAAGAAACCCAATTCCCTCACTGTTTCCTCTCTTGAACTTAACACACACACACACACAGAGAGTTGGAGAAGGAGAAAAAGGCAGAGGAGTGGGCGAGCGGTGGGGGTCGGCCTGGCGGAAAGAGGGGACGCCGGTGGCTTTCGTCGGCAGATGGCGGTCGAGAGGAAGGGGCGCTCAGGCGGAGGGTCGGGGATGCATGCACCGGCGTTTTGGTGAAGCATTGCTCCTGCGGTGGCAGCAGAAAGCGGGCGTCGCCGGGCGGCCTATGGCGAGGGCGATCGGAGCTAAGGGGAAGTCGAAAGGTCGGATGGGGTGGAGAAAGGGGGTCGCTGCGGGGCGAAGCTAGGGCGGAAGATCAAAGGCGGAGAAAGGGTTTTCCGACGAGGCTCGGAGTGGAGAGGAGGAAGGGGGCGATGGAGGCTGCGGTGCTCCGGCGGAGGTGATGATCGAGAGGGAAAGAGCGGCTGAGGTCGGCGGCGAGGTCCTACTGTGGGAGGACCGCTCGGTGCGGCACCGATGGTGGACGGAATCGGCACGGGCTGTTCGACGGAGATGCTCTGGCCGAGCCGTGTGGCGTTTCACGATGCCGTCCGTGTGTACGGCGTCGGTGGCTCGAAGGCGGATCCGGCGCTGCCCATCACCGGCGAGGACGAGGCCAAGCGCGGCGTCGAGGACAGGTACAGGGGGGGTTTTATTTGTGGTGGTTTTATTTTTATGGGTGATGGTCGGATTGGGGTGGCCGATTGCAATGGTGGAGGTGGTCGTAGGTGTCGGGTATGTCGCTGGTGAAGGTCTGGTGGTGTTGGTCTGGCCGAAACGCCAGGATGGCGATGGTGGTGCGGGGTTAAGCTGCCGCGGTGGTTGCCGCGGTGGCTGGATTGGTGGTGTTGGTGGGTGTTTCGGTTAGGTCACGCGAGGTTTGGGGTTGGCTGTGGTGGTGTCGGGATTGTGTTGACGGTGATGGCGTTGTGGTATTGTCCTGTGGCCAGGAGGAGGGGTAGAGGGAAGGATGAGGTCGGGGCACCGGGCTAGGATTAGAGCTTAGGATTATTTGGGAAGTGGTGTCGGGTTGTGTCCGACACGGAGATGGAGAGAAAAATGTACTTGTAAAGGGTGGAATAAGAATTGGACGGAAAATACGAACACGATGCACGCACGTTTGTGGTGGAATAATTTGTGTGGATGAATAATGAATTGGAGGAGTACCTGTCTATTTATAGGATGTGGAAATTCCCAATAAGATAAGGATTAGGATTGGTTTAAACCCAAAATAAATAGTTTGTAATTTAATTTAAATCAATCCAAATCCAAATCTAAATCTAATTAAATCTAATTAAATTCTTTTGGTCTAAAATCAAATCATTTTCAAATATAGATATTAGTTTAATCTATTTAAATAAATCCAAAAATTTAATCAAGATCTAAATGGCCACAATAACTTCCAAAAAGACACACCTGAAGAATTCATCAGGTCCTCAGAGGGACGTAACAAGATACATAAAGATCATGTCACGTAAACTAAATATATATAATATGTCATAAATCACAAGTAAAGTAAAATAGTCTCAAACGTAACAAGATCCAACAACTCATCATCGAAATAGAGGGCTACCCCTACGACCAAACAAGGACAAGGGGTAGCACACTATTCCATGATGCGACATTGTCCCATGCTACTAATGGAACGGGGGTGACATGACATGGACTAGGATTACCTAACCATTCTAATGTGTTTATGTTGTTAAGAACAAACCTCTTACACATGGGCACTCTGGCTGCAGAAAAATCAGGTATCGTCCCACATGATACTTGGGACCTCAAAGCATAACATTCATCGAATTTCAGAGGCCAGCAGGATCAGGAATAGGAAAGTCCATACGTGGCCCATACGTTAAAGAACTGTTCTTTCCACCCAATGCCTAGTAAAGTTACCTCCATAACTCATATACCTCTACTAATTGTTAAGTCTCCTAACATGCCTCTATTAGTAGTTAGCCCTAATGCATGCGCACGGGTGATCAGCCAACACGCAAGTACCTCTACATGCTACTCATCTCACACATATCTTGTGGTACAACTGTGTCAAGGTTTATGATATACACTACAAACGGTAGTCCCTTAACTCTAGGTTCATATGCAATCAAAGGATAATAAGTAAAGTAAAGCTAATATCACTGAGCAGGTAATAAATCATGAACTGTAACAATAATACAGCTACAAGAACTAGAAATAAATAAACAGTGATATGCAAATAACTAAAAATGCAAACTAAATATAAGCAGTAAATATGGCAATGTATCTTGCCTGGTATTCTGCGATGATCCGACATGTCCCGATAGTCCCATAGCTATGGTCGAGATATAAGGGTCCAAAATTTGTGAGAAAGTAAGTAAGGACAATTTAGTTACGATCAAGGGTGGTAATCGAGGAGGATTTGTGAAAAATACCTATACCAATTCTGTAATACTGGAAAATATATTTTATTGTCTCAAAATATTTTTAGATGAAATACATATTTGAAAATAAGTTTTAACTTGGAAGTTACACTTTTTATAAAAATCATTTATAGATTTTTGGAAGTATTTAAAAAACCATATAAGAAACCTTATTGGGAAATATATTTAAAGTTCATAAAAAAACATATCTTAAAGCACCTATATGTTGGGCCCAATCTGTTTAGAAAATACTTATATATGGCTATAATATTAATAATACTAATACTAACAATAATAATCACCAAAAGAAAATAATACCAATAATAATTAATGCTTTAGTAAATATGGTACATACAGAAACTCTGATTAATATTAAATACTGGTAATAAAAAATAGAATAATAATTAAATAATAAAAGTAAAACAATACACAAGGGAGAGAAAGGGAGTGGGAGCGGAGAAAGGGTGCTTACATGGGGAGCAATTGGGAGAGAGCGAAGGGGGTTCCATCGGCGGCTGCCGACTTGCGCGGAGGCGGAGGCTTCACCGGCGGGCGATGCTCGGGAAGACGGCAGAGCAGTGGCTCGCTGCGAGCGGCACGGAGCAGTCCGCGCGTCGCAGAGGCGCGGATCAGTGGCCGAAGTTCGGCTAGGGTTCCAGCAACGATGGAGGAGAAGGAGGCGAACGGAAGTCGGCTCACTGGAGACATGGCGACGGGGTCCGGTGCTGGCGCGACGTTCGCCGGCTACGAGAGATCAACGGCGGAACCGCTCTGATCTAGTACGAGGATGGCACGTCAGAGATGCCAGAGGGAGGCGTTCGCAAGCCTGGATAGGATTGTGGCGGTCAAGATCGGGTAGCGCACAGGTGGCTGTCGGCGCACACGAAGGTGAAGTTTATCATTTCACATCTCTTCTTTTCTTTTGTAGTTGTTGGATGATGGCTGTGGTGGTGCCGATATGGGCGGCAGTTATGTCGTTGGGATTAGGTATAGGTGGCAGTGGTGGCTGCATTATTGGGGAAAGACGGGGTGGTTGACAGGGACGGAAGAGAGCAGAGGTGGTGGTGGTTGGTTGCCGAGGCAGTGGGTGTTGCCGGTTTTGGCCGATGGGGGTGGCGAAGGGGATGATGACGATGATGACGATGGTGGCGGTGATAACGTGAAGGTGGTGATGAAGATTCTAGCCGGAGTCGTGCTATGGCGAGGCTGGGGGCTGGTATTGGCTATGGGGATGACGACGATGATGATTGGGCTGGCAGTGATAACGTGAAGGTGTTGGTGATGATTTTGGCCGGAGTCAGGAGTCGGGCTATGGCGAGGCTGGGGGCTGGTATTGGCTATGGGGATGATAAAGATGATGATGGGGCTGGCAGTCGGGAGAGAGTAGCCGTAGGCGGAGGTCCGGGATTGTCGGACCCGGGAAAATAATATATTTGTACGAATAGAAATATAGTGGATGGGAGGTGGGAGGAGGCACGGACACAATGCATGTTTTGATTGTGATGGGATTTCTATGAAAAAGGAACAATGAGGGCTCTCCTTTTATAGGAGGTAAGGACCAGTGGTTGGATATGGACTAGGATTGTTTAAATCATCATAGATAAATCACCATTTAATTTAAATCAAATTGAAACTCGTTTATTCTAATTCAAATTCAATCTAGATAAAACTATCTTCAAATTAAACTATCTATAACAATCTCATTCAAATTTGATCTCCATATTTAAATTTAAACCAAATATTATTTTTAAAATATCTTTTCCAATAATAAAATATTAATACTAAATAAATTTCAAAAATTAGAATTTAAAATCTATATATGATATATATTTTTGTATGCAAATATTGACAATATCCTCATTTTCTAAATTACTTCTATAAAATAAAATAATATTTTATAAGGTAAAATAAATGATGTTTTGAAATTCTCTTTTCTCATAACCTTAAACAAATTAAGTATTCATCATATATATATATATATATATATATATATATATATATATATATATATATATATATATATATATATATATATATATGTATATATATATATATATAAAAAATATATATATATATATATATATATATATATGAAAAACTATACTTCCTTTATAATAAAATCAAAATATTTTTCTAAAATATGTATATATATATTTAATATATATATATATATATATATATATATATATATATATATATATATATATATATATATATATATATATATATATATATATTTGAAAAACTATACTTCCTTTATAATAAAATCAAAATATTTTTCTAAAATATGTACCTCGCACATATTCGCACTCGACGAGCAAATTCAAAAATACAAATTCGCATGCGACGTACTATTACGAGAACTCAAACTTGCACGTGCCATACAAATACTAAGTACAATTTAAATACCATTAAATACAAATTTTATTTTTTAAAAAAATCGTAGTAGAAATTAGGGGGTTTACACTCGACTTCGTCGATATATTGCTGACCCGAGCTACACAATCGACTACTCAGAGATGGAGGTGGTACCGAGTCTTGTATAGGTGAAGCAGCCCATGGAGATCATCGACCACCGAAAGAAGCAGCTAAGGAATCAGACGATTCCTTTGGTCAGATTTATGTGGAGGCACCACTCTCCTAGTGAGTCGACATGGGAGCGCGATGATGAAATGCGAGAGCGCTACCCTAGCATTTATGTTTGATTATTGTATTTCAATCAAATGGTTTGAATTTCAATAATAGTCTTTGTTTAGTTGTTGTAAACAGTTGTGTTTAATTGTTGGATTTCAATAAAGTGTAGTTGTCCTCTAAATTTCGAGGATAAAATTTTCTAAGGGAGGGAAATTTGTAACCCCACTTTCTCTGAATTAAAGTTTAGTCTTTTTCCTGATATTTTAGAATTTTAGAAATAATTATTTTTAATTTATTTGTGGAATATTAATTTTTGATTAATAATAGCCTCTTTATAGTTTTTATGAAAGGGGAATGTTGGTTTAATAATTACTTAAGGATTAATGAGGAAGAAGATTCTAGTAATTTTAGTCACATGGTTATTTACTTAATTAATCAAGGCTAAAATCAATCTAGAATATTCCTATAACTAATCCTAACAAAGTCCACTTTTCTTTCTAACAACCTAACAACTCTCTAACTAACTTTTATTACCAGTTTGTAATAAACTAAATGATTTTGTAATAAAATGCTTTTATTTTGCAAAAATTCATTTTCTCCTTTCACCTCTATTAAAGGGTCCCTCTCTTACACACACACTTTCTTTTTGTTCAACAATTCGAGAGCAGAGCTCTGCCCTAATTTTTAAATTTTTCCTTCCTTTTCTTCATCGCCAAGTCCCCCTGAAACCTAACCCTAATTTCGAAGAGCAGCCATGGCGGTGGCGATCACCCACTAAGTGGCGGCGGTTAGTTGTTCATCTTCCCCGGTGATGACGAGGTGATTTTTCTCCGACGACTAGGCGTTGTGCTTTCCCAGCGGCGCACCTCTATTTCCCGATGATGACTGCGCACAATTTTTCTCCGACAACGGATCTCCGCCTTCCTCGACATTTTTCACCACAGGATCGACATCCTCTTCCTCGACGATACTCCACTGTGAAATCCTCACTTCATCTCGGTCGATCTAGCAATCTAGGTGAGTCTTGATTTTGTCATGTCCCGCTCCCGCAGGAGCGATCGTCCTCGCTAAGGTGTGATACCGTACGGGCCTAGGTTGCGCCCGTGCAAGGCTAAGTCCAGAAACGGCCGATTTGAGCTAGGCCACAGAGTCGCACAGAGTGTCACCATTTACAGCAGAAAGTAAATGAACACAAATTGGAAGCGAATTCAACTCTTTATTGATATTCAAGAAGTTTACAAGCGGCGCTAGGCCGATATTACAAATCGCTCAAGCTCTCTCTCTCTCTCTCTCTGAAACATAAAAGGCGTGCCAAGTGGCTTACAACCTGGAATGATTCATGGCAATGTTCCGATACATTATGTCCTGTATATGGTGCTCCAGCTCCTTGCAACGCTCCAAGGCTCCAGAGATAGATCCGCACCTTAGCACGTTCGAGGGAAGCTCCACACCTGATGACGTCTCATGCATCCTGCAAGCAGACTGTGGGGTTATCAGTACATTATTATGCACTGGTGGGGAGGCTAGCTCGCCCACAATGCTATCATTACCAAACACGTTCTATTTACTTTTGTGCACCGTCTATCATTTATTGTCTTTCTAATCTTGCCTTAGGGTCAGTTTCATGGCATATTTCATAACCTATCCCGTGTTGCCAAATTCAAGTGTCGCATGGAAATACATGCATGACTTACCCATACTTACTGTCCGGCCTTCCTTGTCCAAAGTAAACCAAGTTAGTCAACAATTCATAGGAAATAACTTAACGTGATTCATGTGAACTTTCAATGTCAAGGGCGTGTCCCTGCTTCGGGTCCTAGCACGTCGTAGGCGTCTTATCTAGCTCATTTGCCGAAGTACTCTCGATTATCTGGTGTGTAATATTCAAGCCTGTTCAGAAGGCACTTCATTTAGTTAACTTAGACTACTTTGATTTCAATGCAAGGACTTGCACGTGGATTGCCACCAGCAAAGCCCACTTAATCTATATGCATCGGTCGCTGGCATCACAAGCCAATTTGGACATGTCTACCCCTTGGTAATTTCTCACCTATCATGGCGTGCGGCTTGGTACAACCTGATAGTCTTTTGAAATACCCGGCCTTACGTCCTCTGGTGGCCAAGCCCGCACTCAGGCCTTTACGTAAGCCAAATTTTTGATTTCCGTCCGGACCGGCACGTCCTTCACACTTTGACTGTGCCGCTAGAAATACCCTTATTTCCCCTCTCCCCTGTATACGATGGAGGTGTCCACGACCATTTTGTTTTATTTGTCATTTTAACTTAACGGCTGTCTCTGCGCCATAGGCTAACCCTTAGCCTTAATGCGTTATCGACCAGGTTGGCGTCCGTGCAGCGCGGGTAGCGAGCCCCGTTGTACATGCCCGTCACACCTGTCGCTAACCATTCTTTCCTTCTTACCTTTCATTCGTTCTTTCTTTCTCTTGTTCGTTCGTTCATTGATTCATCCATTCATTCATTCATTCGTTGATTTATTCATTCATAAACTACGCAACTCCCAGTGCGGGAGTCGCCTTGGCGACCCATCGATCCCAAAGACTTTCAATGTTGCTATACTTTACTCAGAACGACTATGTCGATAGTCTTCCGTTTCATTGTTGATAACCATTCATTATTTCATTGTTGAACGCATAAGGGACTTGAACGTAAGCTTGTGCCTTAGCACGAGCGTAGGGCGCGGTACGAGAGATCTCACATTTTTCATGTTCTTTTCCATATTCTATATAAGCATAAAAGATGGAATTATTCCCTTAGCTAGGTGCGTTGAGTCATTTATTAGCATGTGCGATGTTATCGCCTAGCGATTCTAGCTATAGTATCCGTATTGTTATGTGTCTAGGCTAAGCAAAGACGGGTTCATCGGAGCCACCCACCTTAGCGATGTTTGCATCGGCCGAGCGATACTCCGAGCGCGCCTTTGAAAGTCTAAGTCTGGATTCATCTTGACGGGCCAATGTAAGCCTTGCATCGATTCTTCATCAGATCGATGCCAACTCTTCGGGTCGATGGCTCGTTTGAGTCGTTGCACTTGCCGTTTGAATCGGCATTCCGCTAGGGCGGAGCGGGTCATTACATAATACACCACTCAAAACAAGTCTCGTCCTCGAGACTTCCTGAGTGCAGGTCATCCTACCGTTCCCTAACTCATGTCGTGTGCATATCTTAGACAATCCCTATCGAACGGCTATATCTTTCTATGGCATCGAACTATGCTCGGTACTTTTCTATGTTCCGTATCGCATACGTTTAGTCGATTTTATTGAATAACTTTTCATTCAT
Organism: Iris pallida; assembly: GCA_029216955.1. Lineage (NCBI taxonomy): Eukaryota > Viridiplantae > Streptophyta > Magnoliopsida > Asparagales > Iridaceae > Iris > Iris pallida. Next base: position 2,938 of record JANAVB010001681.1, on the reverse strand, counting down.
TTTAAAGTTGATGGTACTTATTCAATTCAAGCGTTTCTTCGACTTGGTTTCTATTTCGACGTGTCATGGGACTAAAAATGGTCGCACGAGGTGCGTTGTAATTTATCAAACACGAGAGACGTAAGCTGAGGCAAACTCACTCATTCGTTCATGCACATCTCAACACTCACTTGCAGCTGCATTCGAGTTTATCATATCGCTGAGTTTGGATCGTGCACGCATTCAAGGCATCCACCGAATACGTACATTTCAACGAAGCTTAGCGACTAGCGTAGTCGGACAAGCTACTCGTGATAGTTTCGATTTGTCGATCATTTTAGTAACTTCGATTTAAAATCGAACTCATGTGTGTACCATATATCGTTTATCTCGGTCCTCGTGACGATTCGATTCGCTTCTCAAGCGCTCTTGTCAATGAAATCAATACGATTTCTTCTTAGCGGGGTCGACCAAGTCTAAGTAATTTCCATCCGATTCGAGACTAAGTATCGTACTATCATCGAGTACGTCTTCTAATCAATGATTCAATTCGTTATCCCAACTTTACTTGCACATCATCCATTCCTATCTTTTCCTTTATTTGGGGCCAATCTTGCCGTCGTTCACGCACACTTCCAGTTTCCCGTCCTACTCTAAGTCTTGTTGTCCCAAGTCTATCGTCCGTCCAGACGATACTGTAAATGCCATCGCACAGGTTCAATCACTCGGCATAGGGTCGTCCGCCTATCCGCTAGGTCAGCTCACAAGGTCATAGTTACAAGTCAAGTCCGTCGCTCATCGTGCAAGGTCGTTGCACGACACTCGCCCCAAATCCTATGGTCAAACCATTTGTTCGTTTGTACGGGAGTTTCTACCCAAGTTCGTTTTGCTCAAATTTCTAAACATCAAGCAGCGTTCACCCTATTCGCATCAACACATTCTCTGCTCAAAGTTCGAGCTCGTTAGAAATGTCATCCTACGATAGGTTGACCTCAATCAAATGCTTCACATGTCAATATCGTGGGTCCGCACTAGCAATTATCGTAGTCTATCTCTTCAAGTGTGTTTGATACAATCCACCTATCCATCCTATCCAATTCACGTAGTCGATCACAAGGTCGTCTAGCCTTGCAATATGTCGTGCCCCGATCTTACGCAAGTCTGACTATCCGCGGCAGACATGAATCACCATGTCAATATTCCCGCAGAATAATCGTCCTTATCGGAACGTAACTCTTGCGTTGAATCTAGACTTACTCATTTTCGATACACAGGTTGGGTCTACTCAATCCTTAAGTTTTCTCATTCTTCAATCGCAAGTCCTAACAATCCTCGAATTCACCTTCGCTTCAAACCACAAGTCGAAGCAATCAAAACTGCCATGTCATGATATTTTGAGTTCGACCATTCCCGCTGGAAATAAATCACTATTTCAACGCTCACGCGGAATGATCGTCCCAAATTCGACGTGACGCATGTGCGAGGCTGGAGTTGCGCTTGCGCAAGACAAGATCGTTGTCGTTGTGGTTATCACCGAACAATCAAGTCACTTTCCTTCCTCATTCCAAACATTCATTTCCAACATAGCATCCTTCAAAACAATAACTTCCAACACGATCATCATTCATCGAATCAGAGTACCCCCGAGTTATCGTACATCGATCTTTGATATGCCTTAATACCATCGATGATGTACATAACCTGACGATCTTCCTTTTGCAACAAATTCCGAGTCGTGCAACTTAATTTCCTCAATTCACATTGTCGCGTGCTAACTCTTCATCGAGCAACATTAATTTTAATTCCGTAGTCATTCTCGTATCTTCAAATCAACGTTTCCTATGCACGTTATCTTCTGACTGTGCTATTCCCGATCTTGTCCATGAGTAATTCACCTTAACTCAAGTTTCAATCATTCAACTAAATTCAAAATCGCATGCACGATCTTCTATGTTTCCTCGACCAAGACCTTCATTCGTTTCATGATTCATACTACACATTCTTAATTCGTCCGAACGATATCTCGTTTAAGACTCTCGACGTTGAAACTAACTAAGTGTTACTCATTCTAAGGCTTTGTGCGATATCATCGCTTGCGGACATGCTCGTTCTACCCATAAATTCTTTAGTTTTGCTCGAACAATTTTCTATAACGTCCATACACCACTCAGGGTTCGAGCAACTCGATTGGTCGTTGACACTCACTCGTATTCTTCTTCGAACCTATCACATACACCACTCGGGGTCAAGTCATTATACAAATCCTCAAATGATCATTCGATTCCCTTTCGATATGTTCAATCGCGCGTTCGCCCGTTCCTCAAAATCCAAATCAATCTTCCGTGCACGCCTAAGCGTTAGTTTGATAGCATTCCTATCGATATACGCTCTAAGTGTAGCTTTATTCCCGACCGAGCGGTACTTGATATCGCTTGCTACTCGATTATACCAAAAAGTTGAGGTGCACGACACACGGACTAAGTTATGCCGCATAACCATCTCGTGTGGACTATTTTGAGTTTGTACGCTCATTTGCTAGGTCGATGCAAGACTAGTCAGGCACGCACGCGACATTTTAACTTAGCATGTGTTCTCTATCGAGTCAAGTTTAACATCATTCGGCACAAAGGCCTTCGCCTATCGATCCCGTTGAAACGAGTACTTGTACGAGCTTTAGAAAATATTAGACTTATTATATGGAACATTCTAAGGTACAATGAGAGAGAGCGTACACTTCTTTTTCCAACGACGAGCTTTCAAAATTGAGAAATTAACGTAAAGTCCAAGGATGTAAAGTCGTGCTCTGATACCAATCTGTCACGCCCCGCTCCCACATGAGCGATCGTCCTCACAAAGGCATGATGCCGCACGGGGATAGGTTGCGCCCGTGCAAGGCTAAGTCCAGAAATGGCCGATTTGAGCTAGGCCACAGAGTCGTACAGAGTGTCCCCATTTGCAG